>CM033648.1:46529196-46842259 GCA_019512145.1 Engystomops pustulosus | reverse complement strand
AAGACTGAAGTTCTGTTTTATCTTAAGTTCATGCTCTTAACTTGCCGAACAGAAAAAAGAGATGAACTGTGTTTATTTCCTGATTACATAGCTTCTTATACCCATAGAAAAAGGTGTGGTTACATACATTAAAATCATTATAATTGGTTATAGCTTATATGTCTGGCCCCCGGCTCTTGCTGATTGGTCTTCCAAAACTAGGCCTTGGTTGCTATGTCAGGGGAATTTCCAGTCACCGTTGTCGACAGTAAATTGACCACTAGTCTGGATGCTGATGCTATTCTTAACAAACATCTGCTTTTCCATCTTCTGCTTTCCATCACAAGACTTGAGTTCCGCTGACAGTTGCATGTCTGGTTAAAACTGATGTAAGGGAAAAGCTCTGTATTTCATAACAAACAGTGTACAAAAATATAGGGCAAAGGGCACATGTATACAATCATAAAGCATATAATTATTATGGACACATAATCATTACTTTGACCCTCACATGTCAAGTAGAGGGGAACTGATCCACCACCCATAGACTATATTATTCTCTTGCTTAAAGGATAGTGTCTCCCAAACTCCTGAATATGAATGAATATTTATGAGTTTGGACACTGCCTGCTTGTGTTTTTAACATACAAATTGCACTGTTCTTAACGAAAAATCTAATAAAGCTTACATTTTATTATTTTTTTTCTGCCGTGGTGGATAAAAGGGCTTTTTTGGTCACTAGCCGGGGGACTATTGGAAAAATAATTGTTGTTTATGTCCTTATCCACCCCGTGCTCATACCTAAAGGGTCAAGTTTCTTTATCCCCCTTAAGGGGTTGTTTCATGAAGAGCTGCCCTTTTTGACCCAATGGGTGAATGTGCTTCCCGCCCAGCCACACCAACAACTTGAACAAAAGACGCTGCTTTCTCCTCCACGTTGTTTGTCAGCCACCAGGGCTGTGGGATGAATAATGTCATTACACTGCTTCATGTCCTGGAACAAATGCTACAAAATCTGTATGGTCAGGGGCTGAGTCAAGTGGGGGCTGAACTTGGAGGAGGACAACGACATTGGAGCACAAGCAGAGTCTGGTGAAATTAGTGGTTTTTCTGCTCAGGTGACGGGAGGGGAGAAAAGGAGCATGCATAGGAGGTAGAAGACCCAGAGGCACCGTGGCAGTATACAGTGGAGATGGAGGCTGGGAGTCCCTTAAAGTCACTTGCACAGATGGCCCGCAGCATGCTGCTTTGCCTAACTAGTGACAGCAGAATAGTCAACATCCGGGATAGGGTTAACTTTTGGCTCTCCACCCTCTTGGACCCATGCTACTGGTCCAAAATGGGTGCCTTTTTTCCAGCTTCCGAGAGGGAGGAACAACTGCCATACTATAAAGAAAGATGTTGCTAACAGTTGGCCGCTGCCTATGTACGCCATTGTCCATCCTCTGTCAGGTCTGACCAGGGGATTCCTGGCAATCATAGCTCACATACTACTGCCGCAGCTGATGAGGGGAAATTGGGGGAGAAGGAGCAGTAGCAGCTCCATCAGCAGCAGCTTAAGTCTGGAGTCCTCAATGAGCAGCTTCCTGAGCCTAATGAGTCTAGTAAGGAGGGTAGCTGCCACCAGCAGCAGGACATGGAGCAGACCCTGCACCAGCAGGTGGTGGGCTACTTGGACAACACTTTACCACCCCAAGTAGAGGATCCGCTGGACTACTGGTCAGCCAAACTTGATGCGTGGCCGTAACTTGTGGAGTTTGCAGTAGAGAAGCTGTCTTGCCCGGGCCAGTAGTATGGAATCAGAGCGGGTGTTCAGTGTGGCTCGAGTCATCATTACCCCAAGGAGAACCCGCTTGTCCACCCGTAATGTGGAGAGACTGACCTTTGTCAAGATGAATCGTGCTTGGATCGGCCAGGATTTCAACACACCAATGCCTTATGCAACAGATTAGATCAGGATAGACGCCTCCCCCAAACATTGAGAAATTAATCTGGATTCTAACTGCCTCCCTCAGCCACTATTCTGATGCTGCCACTGTTCAATGCCACACATCTGCTGCCAATTGCTCCATCTGCCTCTCACCATCTTTACCAGGGACCCCACACTATGTCATTGTGCCACTGTGGCTTACCATGTTGCTGCCACCTCCACACTCTATAATTATGAATTGTGGCTTACCATGTTGCCGCAACCTTCACTCTGTCATTGTGCCACCTTGTGGCCCACCATATTGCTTCCACCTCCACTCTGTCATTGTGCCACTTCTAACCTCCTGCTGCTGCCGCCTCCTCCACATCCTGTCATTATGCCACTTTGGCAAAGAAATAATATTTCAAGGAAGATTGTAATGTATTATGCATGTGGCATCTCTAAACTTCAAATCTGTTTCAAACTTCAAATCCGTTTCCAACTTCAAATTCGTTTCCACTTTCAAATTCATTTCAAACTTCGGCATTGTTCTACTCTGTGGCCTAGCAGGTTACTGCCACCTCCACACAGTCATTGTGCCACTCTGTGGCCTATCATGTTGCTGCCACCTCCACACTGTCATTGTGCCACTCTGTGGCCTTCCATGTTGCTGCCAGCTAAAGAATTCGTAATTGTGCCACTGTCTGACTTGACCTCATGCTTCTGCTGCTGCTACCTCTGCAGTTCCTTTTAGGCAAAGACAAAATATTTTCAGGAAAACTGCAATGAATTATGCATGTGGCATCTCTAATCTTTAAATTGAAAATGTAAACTTCACATTTATTTCAAACTTCAAATTCGTTTCAAACTTCAAATTCATTTCAAACTTAGTCATTGTGCCACACTTATTTATTTACGGATATCTACATGCCTAAGTAATAAAAAATTGGGAACTTATTGTCTGTACTTATTCCCCTGAATAGATGCACTCCACCACTTGTATACAGCTGGAGAGTAGTGGGGCACAAGTGATTACAGCCAGAGGAAACTGGCTTATTTTTGCCAGGGCCAACTGGCTCTTAGCTAATTACTCTATGTATTTAATTTTCTGGGAAGCCACCTACCGGTCCTTGTTTTAAACAATTTTGGGAGTGCCACATACAGGCACTCATTCATTTAATTTTTCTGGAAGACACACCTACCTGCCTCCTCTGGTTTGAAAACTTTTTTGGACTGCCACATACAGGCACTATCCAAATTTAATTGTCTCATGGCAGCCTCCACACGTGTCTTTATAGCTGCCTCCACACGTTGTCTCCATTGCTACTCCACACATCATCTCCATAGCTGCCTCTAAAGTCGTCCATATAGCTGCCTCCACACATCGTCCCCTTATCAAACTAGCTGTGTCAGGCAGAATTTTGGGTGGTTTTTCATGGTTCCAAATCAAACTTGTTAACTTTGTCGCCACCTGCTGTGTTATCACAAATATACTGGCAAACTTTACATTTACCGATATATTTCAGCGCTTCTTGCGCATCTGTTTACATTCCCTCACCCGCCATAACCAAAACTTATAAGAACAGTACTACACTTGATCTTATACAAAAGGTTCTTAGAAGTGCTGTTTCTATCCCAGCCTGCTTTGAAAATTATTTTTTTTCAAAGTAAACGCTTCTGGCCCCCAGGTCCATTTTGGGTGGGGAGGAGCCGAGAGAAAGGGACTTGGACAGACAGGGACTGCAGCTCCATCCCAAACTGCCAGCTCCATCCCAAAGATTAGGCAGCCTCAGAGGCATCCATGCATACTGCCCCTGCTGTTTCCTGTCCATTTCGCCATACGATCTCCCGCGTCCACCAAGTCTCTCATGCCCAACTTTCAACTTTCTATACCCCAGACGCTGGAGCGCGAGAGGAAATAGAGCACATCATCCCCTTATCAAACAAGCTGTGTAGGCAAGAATTTCAGGTGTTTCACCAGATACATAATGGAACTCGGCCCATCTGTCGCCGCCATGCAGGAGACCTGAAGTTGCAATCATAGCAGCGCAATATGGACGCCCCATACTGTCGCTCTTAATAATGGAACCAATTCCAAAAAACTATTAAAAATAGAACCGCTATGCTATTCCATTATTTCTAGATAAATATTTCAAACGACCCCACCTGCTTTGAAAATTATAATTTTTTTCAAACTAAACGCTTCGGGCCCCAGGCCCATTTTGGGGGGGGAGGAGCTGAGAGATAGGGCTTGGACAGGCGAAAGCTCGTCTGGAGCGGACCGCCAGCTCCATCCCAAGATTAGGCAGCCTCAGAGGCATCCATGCAAACTGCCCCTGCTGTTTCCGTCCATTTGCCTCACGATCCTCCACAGCGTTCACCAATGTCTCCATGAGCCACTTTCTACTGTCTATACCCCAGACGCTGGAGGCGAGAGGATATACAGCACATCATCCCCTTATCAAACGAGCTGTGTCAGGCAGAATTTTCAGTGTTTCACCAGATACATAATGGAACTTAGCTAATCTGTCGCTGCCATGTGGAGAACTGAAGTTTCAATCATAGCAGCGCAATATGGATGCCCCATACTGTCACTCTTAATCATGGAAGTCGTCTCCATGGCTGTCTCCACATGTCGTCCACTTATCAAACGAGCTGTGGCAGGCTCATTTTTCGGGTGTTTCACCAGAACGTTATGGAACTTGGTCACTATGTCGCCACCATGTGTGTTATCGACTTAATATACCGTCAACCTTTTGTTCACATAGGAAAGCATTTCAGCGCTTCTTGCTCACCTCCTTTGGGTCCTCTCTGGCATAACCAGGCAAAATACTGATACATACAGTGCTACATGTTATCCTCGCCAAAAGGAATTTTTTAAATTGGTTTGAAGCCTGAGTCCATTTGGGGTATGTCGCCATGCCACTCTCTAGCCTGCCGCTGCCTTTGCATGCCGTCTTCTATAGTGTATGGTCAATTATGGATGTTTTAGATGCTATCTAGCCTCATTTGGTCACTTTGTCATCGCCATGCTGTTGCCCATAATTTTGGCATAATGGTGCAATTAAGCAGCCTCAGAGGCATCCATGCATGCTGCCCCTGCTGTTTTGTCCATTGCCGTGGTGTTTCCATCATTTTCTGAGGTTTCCAGGTGTTTGGCCAAGCTTCCCTGTGCAGACCCTTGGTCCCCTGGAAAAATGCTCGAGTCTCCCATTGACTTCAATGGGGTTCATTATTCGAGACGAGCACTCGAAATGCATATCACCAAAGTCCATGTAGTTGACGGAGGTAAGGACCCCACGCGTATCTCTGTTCCATCACAGCTTCCTCAGGGGATATCGTATATCGCAAGCGGTACTGCACTTATATCTGATTCTATGAGGTTTGGCGTCATGTCATTACCTCCGCCCCGTAGGGAGGCCGCCCAGCCGGCTCCGGTTCCTCCGCGCATGTGCGGTGCCCCCGCCACCTCCCACCTCCAAAGCAGAGACACCGTGCACGCGCAGAGGACAGAACCCGAAGACCCAGCGAGACTCCCAGCAAGAGAAAGGTGTGGATCACGGTCCTCTAAGTTGGTAACTGTCCATATTCCGGTTTGGCATGTTTCTTCTTCTCCATATCGTTGAATGTATTCTGCGATGAGCGCATTAACTCTGATCAAATCACTTGGTATTTTTCTTCTTCTCTCCTGTGGTTCTCTCTGTATATACGTGCCAGTCTGAAGGTACTCGGTGGATATCAGACATCTGGAACATTCCTGATTTAATGAGGCTAGATAGCATCTAAAACATCCATAATTGACCAGAACACTATAGAAGACGGCATGCAAAGGCAGCGGCAGGCTAGAGAGTGGCATGGCGACATACCCAAATGGACTCAGGCTTCAAACCAATTTAAAAATTCCTTTTGGCGAGATAACATGTAGCACTGTATGTATCATTATTTGCCTGGTTATGGCAGCAGAGAGGAACCAAAGGAGGTGAGCAGAAAGCGCTGAAATGCTTTCCTATGTGAACAAAAGGTTGACGGTATATTAAGTCGATAACACAGCATGGTGGCGACATAGTGACCAAGTTCCATAACGTATCTGGTGAAACACCCGAAAAATGAGCCTGACACAGCTCGTTTGATAAGTGGACGACATGTGGAGACAGCCATGGAGACGACTTCCATGATTAAGAGTGACAGTATGGGGCATCCATATTGCGCTGCGCTATGATTGAAACTTCAAGTTCTCCAGCATGGCAGCGACAGATTAGCTAAGTTCCATTATGTATCTGGTGAAACACTGAAAATTCTGCCTGACACAGCTCGTTTGATAAGGGGATGATGTGCTGTATATCCTCTCGCGCTCTCAGCGTCTGGGGTATAGACAGTGAAAGTTGCTCATGGAGACATTGGTGAACGCTGTGGAGGATCGTGGAGGCAAAATGGACAGGAAACAGCAGGGGCAGTTTGCAGTGGATGCCTCTGAGGCTGCCTAATCTTGGGATGGAGCTGGCGGCGTGCCACGAGCTTTTCCGCCTGTCCAAGCCCTATCTCTCCTCTCCTCCCACCCAAAATGGGCCGGGGGGCCAGAAGCGGTTTAGTTTGAAAAAAATTATAATTTTCAAAGCAGGTGGGGTCGTTTGAATATTTTTATCGGAATAATGGAATAGCATAGCGGTTCTATTTTTAATAGTTTTTTGGAATTGGTTCCATTATTATACGACATATGGGGCGTCCATATTGCGCTGCTATGATTGCAACTTCAGGTCTCCTGCATGGCGGCGAAAGATGGGCCGAGTTCCATTATGTATCTGGTGAAACACCTGAAAATTCTGCTGACACAGCTTGTTTGATAGGGGATGATGTGCTCTATTTCCTCTCGCGCTCCAGCGTCTGGGGATAGAAAGTTGAAAGTTGGGCATGAAGACATGGTGGACGCTATGGAGGATCGTGTAGGCGAAATGGACAGGAAACAGCAGGGGCAGTATGCATGGATGCCTCTGAGGCTGCCTAATCTTTGGGATGGAGCTGGCAGTTTGGGATGGAGCTGGCAGTCCCTGTCTGTCCAATCCCTTTCTCTCGGCTCCTCCCCACCAAAATGGACCTGGGGGCCAGAAGCGTTTACTTTGAAAAAATATAATTTTCAAAGCAGCGGGGATAGAAACAGCACTTCTAAGACCTTTTGTATAAGATCAAGTGTAGTACTGTTCTTATAAGTTTTGTTATTGGCGGGTGAGGGGAATGTAAACAGATGCGCAAGAAGCGCTGAAATATATCGGTAAATGATAAAGTTTGCCAGTATATTTGTGGATACACAGCAGGTGGCGACAAAGTTAACAAGTTTGATTTGGAAGCCATGAAACAACCCAAAATTCTGCCTGACACAGCTAGTTTGATAAGGGGACGATGTGTGGAGGCAGCTATATGGACGACTTGGAGGCAGCTATGGAGATGATGTGTGGAGGTACAATGGAGACAACGTGTGGAGGCAGCTATAAAGACGACGTGTGGAGGCTGCCATTGAGACAATTAAATTTGGTATAGTGCCTGTATGTGGGCAGTCCAAAAAAGTTTTCAAACCAGAGGAGCAGGTAGGTGGTCTTCCAGAAAAATTAAATGAATGAGTGCCTGATGTGGGCACTCCCAAAAATTGTTTAAAACAGAGGACCGGGTAGGTGGCTCCCAGAAAAATAAATACATAGAGTAATATAGCTAGAGCCAGTTGGCCCTGGCAAAAATAGCCAGTTTCCTCTGCTTTAGTGTACAGAGGAGGAGAAGGAGGAAATGAGGAGGAGGAGTGCATACATTATTCAGGTTGAGCTTCTTTCACCTTGGGAGAATGGAAATCCTGAGAAATCCAGCTTTATTCCTCTTGATAAGCGTCAGCCTGTCACGCTGTCAGTCGACAGCGCGTACGCTTATTGGTGATGATGCCACCAGCTGCACTGAAACCCCTCGACGACAAACAGCTACACGGCAGGAGGCAAGAACCTCAATGGTCACTTTGTCATCGCCATGCTGTTGCCCATAATTTTGGCATAATGGTGCAATTAAGCAGCCTCAGAGGCATCCATGCATGCTGCCCCTGCTGTTTCCTGTCCATTGCCGTGGTGTTTCCATCATTTTCTGAGGTTTCCAGGTGTTTGGCCAAGCTTCCCTGTGCAGACCCTTGGTCCCCTGGAAAAATGCTCGAGTCTCCCATTGACTTCAATGGGGTTCCTTACGAGCCGAAGCCCTGAAATGCATATCACCAAAGTCCATGTAGTTGACGGAGGTAAGGACCCCACGCGTATCTCTGTTCCATCACAGCTTCCTCAGGGGATATCGTATATCGCAAGCGGTACTGCACTTATATCTGATTCAATGAGGTTTGGCGTCTATTGTCATTACCTCCCGCCCCGTAGGGAGGCCCGCCCCCAGCCGGCTCCCGGTTCTCTCCGCGCATGTGCGGTGCCCCCGCACCTCCACCTCCAAAGCAGAGACACCGTGCACGCGCAGAGGACAGAACCCGAAGACCCAGCGAGACTCCCAGCCAGAGAAAGGTGTTGGATCACGGTCCTCCTAAGTTGGTAACTGTCCATATTCCGGTTTGGCATGTTTCTTCTTCTCCATATCGTTGAATGTATTCTGCGATGAGCGCATTACCTCTGATCAAATCCTCTGGTATTTTTCTTCTTCTCTCCTGTGGTTCTCCTCTCTGTATATACGTGCCAGTCTGAAGGTACTCGGTGGATATCAGCACATCTGGAAACATTCCCTGCATTTGTAATCACTTGTGCCCCACTACTCTCCAGCTGTATACAAGTGGTGGATATAAATAAAGGAATTTATTAAAATAAGAAGGCAACTTTTAATACTGTCAGGGCAAGACAAAACATTACTGGGCCTCAGTATTAGGCAGTAGCAAAAAAGGTTTACAAAGCCAGCAGAGATCTTAAAATATTAGAGGAATAAAAACACAATCCATTTATATAACAAAATAGTTACATTGCCTTACACAATATAATAAATAATGTAGTTTCCTTCCAAAAAAGGACATATTACCAATAGAGATGTGCTCGTTATTCGAGACGAACTTTTCCCGAAGTCAATGGGAGACTCGAGCATTTTTCAAGGGGACCAAGGGTCTGCACAGGGAAGATTGGCCAAACACCTGGAAACCTCAGAAAATCATGGAAAAACCACGGAAATGGACAGGAAACAGCAGGGGCAGCATGCATGGATGCCTCTGAGGCTGCTTAATCGCACCATTATGCCAAAATTATGGGCAACAGCATGGCGATGACAGAGTGACCAAATGAGGCTAGATAGCATTTAAAACATCCAATAATTGACCCTGACACTATAGGGGACGGCATGCAGAGGCAGCGGCAGCAGCCGCAGGCTAGAGAGTGTCATGGCGACATACCCTAAATGGACTCAGGCTTCAAACCAATGGGTGGCAGAGAGGAACCAAAGGAGGTGAGCAAGAAGCGCTGAAATGATTTCCTATGTGAACAAAAGGTTGGCGGTATATTAAGTCGATAACACAGCATGGTGGCGACATAGTGACCAAGTTCCATAACGTATCTGGTGAAACACCCGAAAAATGAGCCTGACACAGCTCGCCCGAAATCATAAGTGAATTGTTTTCCTCTTGGCGCCCTTCGCTTACAGACAACTGCAGCATTCCACTGTTAGGATAAATCATAGAAGGTCTCCCAAAGTCGCTGCTAGGGGAAAGCTAGAAAGCCAAAATAGCCATAGCACTAAGCAGTGACTCAGTATTTGGTGTTGGTACGTAGGGACATAGAGGGACGTTTTGGATTTATAAGCAGGTATTTGTGTTTTTTCTCGCCCTGCTGTACTAACTTCAGGCCATATAACTTCATGTGAAGCCCAGGGTGTGGTGTAAGAACTGGCCGTCGCACATCATGCAGATGGCACTGATAATGTTTAACATGTTACATGATGTGCAGCCAGGGGGAACTTTCCTTCCTGAATTTCAAGAGGTGGTATCAAACACTTGATTTTCAGAGACAGGAAGGGGGAGTGCTAGTACGTCTGGGAAGCGAGGTCACAACAATCCGGCATTGTTCCTTTAGGCTGCCAACCAGCATCTTTCCATCAGAGTTACCTATCCCACCACCTACCCCCCACATTGCCATCACGGAAAAGCATACCGAATAGTGCAAGGGTGTGCTCCAAAAGTGGCAACTATATAATACCATGTGACACGTGCCCCCAATAAACCATAATTAATGCATGGACGGAGTGTTTCATGATTTACCACATGTCCCTGGATATATCCTGTCTCTTATTACTCTCCATAGCTTGCTGCACCTTTCCCTACTACCTCTGCTGTTGCCCGCCCTGTTGTTATTGCCACATATGGGGGGTCATTCCCGTACCCGGGAGAACCAGCATCATGCTTTTTTGGGGAGTATTTTCCTCTCCTGTGGAGTTTTGGGCACAAGATGACTAATGGATAATTAGTACAATGCACTATCCATTATATATGCATTATAATCCTTGGGGTCCACGCGTGGGTTTTTAAAATGCTCACTACACTGCTATATTTATGTATTGGTGGATTGTAGTTTCAAATAGGGTCATTTCTCAGGGATTTATATACTGTTTGATCCTATTGGCTCTACAAATGTTTTATGATGCCAAAAAATGTAAATTCTTTGCTCCACCAAATGCCATTCCCTCTCAATTCCAAACCCGCCTATTGCACAAATGGGTATTCCCACATATAGCCCTAATTTCCCCCAAATAATTTTTGGGGTGTTGATTCTCCACGTGGGCATGAGTTTTAGTGCTAGATTTCTTTTGGTTGTCCGCTACCGGCAATTTGTACAATTGCCGCCCCATTCATTTGTATTAAAATTTGGGCCATCTAAGGGTTAAAAAAAACAATGCTCATACAACCCTAGATCATCTCTTTGAGGGGTGCCCTTCTTTCTTACATCTTACACGGTCGGCAACTACCTACTTCTGGTGCCCCTGAGTTCCAGTACATATAATAAACCCCAACACGACCAATCTAGTGAACAAGGTGCTCCGAAAGTAACATTCTAAGGGCCCTGTCATTTCCTTTTCCTTTTTCCCCCCTGCCTATCTCAATAGATGGGTTTGTTTTTATTCCACATGGCATGAGTTGTCTGATTTTCATTTGTCACTCAAGGCACATTTTAGAAAACAATGCAATGTACACTACCAACACAAACATACAACATACTGTACCTGCCCTACACTAAAGAAACTGCCCATTCACTTTGTAATTTAACATTTGGGAAAAGATTATTGGCACATGTGTGGTATTTCAAAACTAAACTCGGTGTAAACCTGCAGAAGGATTTTTATTTTACTCGCACCATTTACTTTGCACATTATATTTTAGCCAGCATGTTGGGGGTTAAAATTCTCTCTCCCTCCGCCTCCCCAAACCCACCATACTGTTCTTATTTGCCTAAATTGTGACGATCCTTTAGAGTGTTTTCTAATTTCGTTTTTTTCTTTTTCTTTTTTCTTTTCTTCAATTAAGCGGTGCTCTTCATTCAAGTCCAGACGGTGGCAATGTGGTCATTGGCAACCCCAAAACCACAACATTTGCAGCCAATTAAATTTTGGCCTGCCCACAAAAAACCCCAATATAGTACGAAAACTAAAACGCTGTTCCTTTACATAGCGCTGTGCGATGAAACCAAACCTCATATTGACAAAAACCACAGATGTGTGGTTCTTCCATATACGCGAAAGAAGCTAACCAAAACTTGAAACCCACACCCCTCTTCAACATACTTAAACAAAAAAAAAAAAAATCACAAACATTATTGAAATATTTTCCCCCCCCCAAAAGAAGGCTGAATCACTGCTTGAAATCATACAACTACATAACTGTAACAAATGTCTCACGAGATAAGTCTCAAAATCATCAGTGATCTCTTAAAGTTTTGAAAAGTTCATACCACAGGACGATACACTGGTCAAATTAAAAAACAACAAAAAAAAAGGAGTGTTACTTACAACGGCTCGTCCTTAGGGGGTTTAATGATGCTGGGGAACAGCTGTTTTGTTATTTAACTTTTGTAAACTATCAGTTGGTTGACCTGCATAATCGAATTAAAAATGCCAAAGACAACTTACGAAATAATATTACGAAAATAATGTTTCTTGCATGTAATAGGCCCTACAGAATTGATTGGACTAAATCATTGCACGCACTTCGTAATGATGAGGAGGAAATCCTCAACACTGGCCATACTGTATTGGAGTTATGATAGGATGATTTCAGACAAAAACAATAACAAAAGTTATTAACGCCAAAATGGCAACTAGTTTTGGTTTGACAAGGTTTAATTTTTGTAATATGAAACATTCTAAAACCTTACAATATCCTATGCATCACATGCAGGAACACTATTGCCACACATGGACGGCATACAGCCAAACAACAGTGAGGAAGCATTACTGCCAAACGTGAGAACACAATAACTAGAACACTGGGCACGCCTCACATGCAAACTGCTACCCCCCTATCAGTGGGACACGACCCATACAGTAGGAACACGACCCCCAAGTCAGTGAGACACGACCCCCTACAGTGGACGCAATCCGCCATACATGAGAAACCTACCCCCATCCTGAGGACACCTACCCATACAGTGACGAACATACCCCCCAACGTGAGGACGCTACCACACCCCCCCCCCCCCATACAGTGAGTGATGCCCCTCATGACCAACCCCCAATAAGATGAGGACAACACGAGACTCCCCCCTACGTAAAATATGATAGAGGAACACTAACCATTATCCAGTGAGAACGTTCCCCATACTGGGCCACCACTGCAAATGAGAACACCTATCGTACACACTGAGGAATCTACGCCCATACAGTGAGGGACACACTACAAGTGAGGTCAGCCAAACAAACATGCCACCACCAGGAGGAACACCACCTCCATACAGTGAGGCACACCACGCCCCATAGAGTGAGGGACACGACAGCTATAACATGAGGACCTGCCGCACACACGTGAGGGACACTGACCTTCCATACAGTCAGGAACACTACCCTACCTCCATACAGAGGTAACACTACCCATCCTACAGTGATCAGGAACACTACCGCCATAGAGTGAGGGACAATACAGCTATAACGTTGAGGAACACTGCCCATACAGTGAAGGGAACACCCCCCATACAGTGAGATGATCACTACCTCCTACAGTGACGGACACACTCACCTCCATACATTGAGGACCACTACCCCTATACAGTGAGGAACACTAACCGTCCATACGTGAGGAACACCACCTCTATACATTCAGAGATACACCAACCCACATAGGTGGGACGCTTACAGGCGATACAGGGAGGAACACTGCCGCCATACATGTAGACAACCCCCATACAGTGAGGAACACTACCCCCTACCTAACATGGAAGAAAACTGCCCATACAGTAGATCACTACCACCATACATTAGGAATAACGCACCCCCTATACAGTGATGAACCTACCCGCCATTTTTCCTTTTCTTCTTCTTCCCAGAGTTCTCGCCCTCGCTATGTACACATTGTACTCACGGCCATTTTGCTAATAAAGGGGGGGAGTGGTAAAAGAGATTTTAATTTTGGTTCCCACAAATCACTGAAACTGATTTGTTACAAATCAAATTTTCCTCCAGAAAATTTCTAACAAATTTAGAAAAGATTCCTCATCTCTCAGTATCGACCATAGAAATAAGATACGGGGTTCTTTATCTTGTGCCGTGCATTTGAATATATCAACGTGCTCACCTCTTGGAATGTATCGGGCAGTGCACAGCAGCGTTTATTCTAAATGTAAAATTTGCGCCGGCAGTAGCGAGTCACTGGCAGTGTGGACTTAGTACCCCCACCCACGCCACCCACTTCCGGACACACGCCCTCGTGTATCAGCAGCCATCCGCACTCACCCATCATACCCCCACTGCCATTACGGTGGGGCTTAGGGCAAATAATGCAGTGTTATCACACTGATGTGGTACAAAGGCCCTGATAAATATGCCCAACCAGTGGTTATTTGGCTATACAGTGAACAAGCCAAAAAAAAAGGAATAATCATACGTAGAAAAAGACACAGGTCCTCAAAGTATCAATTTCTATCCCAGGAAGGAAGAGATTATATAGAAAAGATTAGGGGAAACATTCTATATACCATCAACCATCATTGTAATTTAGGTGTAAAAGGCATCTAGGCCCTTTTGTAGCTCTCGTTTGTTCCCCTGCTGTTGACCGCGCCTGTAGGCGGCTCTCGTACAGATTGACAGTTCTCATAGTACAAAGCCTTGCTGCCTCAGGTGATTAACCTGTTATTTAACCTGTAACAACTTTATCATTTGATCCATTTTATACTTATACTTAAAAACATATTCATGTCCCCTCTTAGTCATCATCTTTTCCAACTAAATTTACATCTATGTTGTTTTAATCTTTACTCATAACTGAACTTTCCATACCCCTATCATTTTTGTGGCTCGTTCATTGAACCCTGCCAGCTATAGGGCATCCATTTAATGTACCGGTGTCCAAGACTGGAATACTGATTTCAGTGAGACTGAAACAGTGCCTTGTAACAATGGTAATATACATCCCTATAATGATGAGTCCATACCAACTTTGATACTGAAAGGACCGCTTTTCGCCCTTCAGGAGACCGAAAGCAGAATCCCAGAAATCCTGCATTTGTTCATCACTGTTTTTAATATTGTCACTGTACTTTTATTTGTGTGTGTGTGTAACATGTTAATAAGTTTGCCTACATTTTTACCTTTTTGTGCTTTAATCTAGCCGTTGTCCTCCTCTCTGAGGGATAAATTGGTTCCTTTCAACTTAGCTTTTTAGGCAAGACGGCAAATGCACGGTTTGCAATGTATGGCTTACCTCCTCTCCCTTGTTTTCGTTTCTTGTCCAACAATTTGTAAAAATTATTCAGTGATTTTCTACAAGCTACACCATAAAATTATCCTGCAGAAAGTTAATAAAATGTCTCCCCTTAAAGATAAAATGCCTGACCCCAATTTAAATTTGACAAGGTTTACAGTCTCCCAGATCCCTACTCTATCCTCCTTTGCAGCCCACTTCATCTTTTATATGGGGACTCTCTAATTCCTCAGAGTGTTGGGGGGGTCTATAAATTACCCCAAAAATATTTTTCTCAAACTTTCGTGGTTTTTGATCTCAACTCACAAAAGTTTCAAACTCCACACACATCTTCTGAGACCACTGTTCCTCATTGCACAACACACTTTTAACGTCTTTTCTGAATACAGATTTATACCACTACACCCCTCCTTTGCCATATCTTTCCAAAGAGTGTAAAACCTATAATATTAAACCCAAATCATATGATGCCATCACCATGTCTCATACACACCACACATCTAACTGTCCTCTAATACAATAGACTCAAGCTCACCCATTTTACTTGATCTTTTTGCATTTGTGGAACTGCATTTAATTTTTCCACAGTTATTTATCTAATTTATATAATTTTACTTAACATATATATTCACTTTTGTTTTGTAACGTGTGCCTCTTTATCCACTGCCTCCTCTGCTGCCCATTCACCGCCCACGTTCACCACCCACAAACATAGGCTGCCCCCTCTCTACCTGTCTACCCGTTTAGTCTCTTCATCTTCTTCCGCCACCATGCAGCCGTTTTCCCCCCACGAAAGAATCCCCCGAGGAGGCATGAAATCACGACTGGGAGCAAAGGAGGACCACCGCATACATCGTCTGTCCAGGCGTCCATTGCGACATCGTACGTTATGACCACGGAAGGTAAGGAATACACCCATCACAACCCGCCCTATCTTATTTAGTTTCAAGTTATCTGCAGAAAAAGCTTGTATCTCCAATGAAAATTCAGCCCTAAGCCCAAATCGCTTTGCACCAAGCACCAGATATGAGCACGCATTTAACTCCCTGCTTCCCTACCCCTCTCCGGTGTTCGCAATGGCACATGTATTATTCACGAGAACCCCCATCTACCATCTATTCTGTCATTGGTGCCAACATGGAACCATGAACACTGGGTCTTTCCCAGCCCCCGCCAGTATTTGATCCACCTCTTGCACCACATCCCTGACCCCTGGCAACAGAGAGACAGCAATCATTAAATGAGGCGGTCTTGCGCACAAATTACAGAATTATCAGATTTACTTCTTTTACTCCATTCCCTCTTATTAAACAATAGGGAACGGCAAACCCCAAAGGGATATCCCATAAAATTTTTCTTCATCCTACAAAAAATTGACATTATATGGCCCCAATAACGAAAAACCAGAGAAATTTTATAAGCTAACAAAGGTTGCCAGTGAGGAAACTAAATTAAAACTAAGGGCACTTTACTTGACCCAAGTCCTGTTCACAATCACATGTGCGTTTGCGACGATGATTCAGGTCTGGCGCATTCCCTAACCTCGTGCTCCCGAGTTTCCTGCATCCGTCGCTCCTCCCCGAGGACCGCCGGAGTTCACCTGCTTCTCCTGGTGCATGTGTGTTCTTGATCTTGCACACAAATACTTTTAGTTCCGCGGTTTGCCGATCCTGGGGTCGTCCGACGGCCTGACCCCCCCAATTTCTGTGCGTGCAAGCCGGCGCCGATGTGCCACAATTCTATTGCAGCTCCAAAACAAAGATTGGCGTTCGGACCCTTAGTAAATGTGCCCCTACGTTCTTTAGGACCAACTGTCAGCTGCAGGGCTCCTTCTCTTCTGCACGTTGCTTGGCGCCCATAAAACAAGGTATATTTTACATGTGTCTGTGTACACAAGGAGAAATCTGTAAGAAATTTAAGATAGTTTTCTCTTTTATGCGTTGGAAAGCGTGTAAATTTAGGGCTAAATTATTGTATCACCAAAAAATTAGACCATTCTAATTTCAACTCCAATTTGTTTTAATTACTATGCAGCGTTCAAAGATTTAAAAACATCTCCCTAAGCAGTTTCTAGTAGTCTGAGGGTGTCTTTTGAAATAAAGGGGATCAATAGGGGTACTCTAATAATTTCAACGCATTTAAAGCTAGGCGGTTCTTTAAGTGTCACAAGTTTATTTAATTAAAAAAAATAAATTATTTTTGTCCCATTTGCACCTCAACTCTCTCTCTTTTTTTGTTGAACATGCAATTTCTATGATGTGTGGACCTATTACTATACTATCCAACTAGTCCAAAACTTTGGTATTTTGAATGTCTTTATTTTATATTTTCAAGAGGGATAGTGAATCTATTCTAACAAAGTGGAATTCGTTTAGAAATCAGGAAAACTTAGATTCGTCAGTAAAAGTGTTCCTCACTGTATGGCTGTATTTCTCACTGTATGGCCGTTTTGCCCCTCACTGTATGGCCGTAGTGTCCCTCAATGTATGGCCATAGTGTTCCTCACTGTATGGCGGTAGTATTTGTCAATGTATGGCATAGTATTTGTCACTGTATGGTGTTAGGTTCCTCACTGTATGGCAGAAGTGTTCCTCACTGTATGGCTGTATTCCTCACTGTTTGCGGTAGTGTCTCTCACTGTATGCGTATTTTCCTCACTGTTGCGGTAGTGTTCCTCACTGTATGGCGGTAGTGTTCCTCACTGTATGGCGGTAGTGTTCCTCGGTGTATGGGCGTAGTGTTCCCACTGTATGGCGGTAGGGGTTCCTCACTGTAAGGCGGTAGTGCACCTCACGTTGACTGTATTCCTACTGTGCGGCGGAAGTGACTCTCACTGCATGGCCATTGTGTTCCATACTGTGTGGCGTGATTGTCTCTCACTGCATGGCCATTGTGTCCCTACTGTGTGGCGGTATTGTTCTAAACTGTATGACCGTAGTGTTCCTCACTGTACGGCAGTAGTGTTCCCACTGTATGTGGCAGGATCTCACGTATGGTGCGTAATCCACTATCTGTATGATTTTGCCATAATCAATGACTTTACTATTATGACATTATTTGTATTGTCATACTTTATCCAGGTCTAATCAGATGTATAATAGCATCCGTGAATATTTGATGTGGGTAGTCACAATAGCACCCCGAACCCCCCCCCGCCCATTGCCTAGAAAAAGTTCCACCGATTGCGGAGTACACCCGCAGAGCCGCTGTCATTCACATGCAGCACTGCACATACACCGCCTGTGATTGACAAGAGATTGCGGCAGGAGTCGCGACCCGCCGCGTCCTTCTAGCTGCAGCCGTGCTGTCAGGTAAGTCTCCAGTCGCATGCCACTCCGCGACTGGGACTATCTGCTGGGTAACCTCTCGTCGCACTCTCTCCCTCAATCCTACTCTGAGCCCAGGTGAGATTGCTAGCACTGTCCCTCTGATTTTATCCCTATACAGGCCATGGATACTAAAGAGTTTCCTGACTGTTTTCAACCGGGATGAACCGCATCTTCTAGAAGAAGACGTGGAGACTTACCTGACAGCGCGGCTGCAGGCTAGCAGAGACGCGGCGGGTTCGCGACTCCATGCCACAAATCCTCTCTGTCAATCACAGCCAGATATATGCAGTATTGTGCAGACCTGCAAAATCATACATCTGGTTTTAAGATGAATTAAAAGTTCTATTTTTATTTTTCTCATACACTCACAACTTTTCTATTCCCAACTCTTTTTTTTCCCCCCCCCTCCTTTCTGCTGTTAACAATTTCCAATAGGTGGTGCACACCGTGAGTGTTTCCTAAAGTGAACACATAACCACTTATATCAGAGGGCAGTTACCACACTGGTCTGGATCAGATGCCATGGGATGATGGGGTGATTGTCACTATGGCGCACACTGGTAGTCAAAAGTGATTGGAGAGCACTTCACAACAAATCTGTTTATGGTGTTTATCGGTAACACAACGCGTTTTCGAATCAGCGGCGATTCCTTTTTGAAGTGAGGAGAATATAGGGTCACTGTGTGGTCGATAGAAAATAAATTGAAAACTAATAAAGCATCCATATAAAAATGCCAATAGAGTGTTTAAGGCGATAGAGATAACATTGCTGAATCGATTGCATGGTATAATTGACAAAAAACGTACATAACAAGTATTAATAGTAAGCCAACATAAAATTGTATAAAAGCATCAACTAAGTAAAAAAGGGAATAGTTTGATACAGAGTCTAGTAAAATGGATTAAGCACCTAATGAAATAAGCGAAATAAAATATAGATACAAAATAAATAAATGTGTGAATGAAATATAAGTATAGATACAAATAATGTGAATATAGATACAACAAGACTATCAATGAATATATAAAAATGACAGGGTAAAAAGAATGTGGATGTGAAGTGCAGTGTCAATGATGATCCCAATAATGAAGTAGGCAGATAACAAAGGATACAGGCGGTCCCCTACTTAAGTACACCCGACTTACAGACACCCATAGTTCCAGACAGACCCCTCTGACCTCTGGTGAAGCTTTCTGAATGCTTTACTATAGTCCCAGGCTGCAATGATCAGCTGAAGGTGTCTGTAATGAAGCTTTATTGATATCCTTGGTCTCATTACAGCAAAATGTTTAAACTCCATGTCACTGGGGCCAAAATTTTTTTGTCTGGATCTACAATTATAAAATATACTGTTTCGACTTACACACAAATTCAACTTAAGAACAAACCTCCGGACCCTATCTTGTACGTAACCCGGGACTGCCTGTACTTATAGCTTGTGGAATTCAGTGGTCATATAGACAAAAAGTAATAGGTATGGCGAAAAACATGAGGCAAATAGAGGGATGGGTGTCTTACCTAGAAGCTCAGGTCTTAAGTGTCTCCCAGAGCATAAGGTGTGGTGGGAGTGTGGTCACTTGATGGGGAGTGCTCGCGCCAAAATGGGTGTGTGGCTTACGGAAAAAAAAAATTATTTTTTTCCTTCCTCCTTTTCCTTTTTCTTCTAAAAATCTTTCTTTAAGAATTCATTGAGACCATTCGGGACCAGACAATTTATTTTAAGAACCAAAAGATTTCTCTCTGGCGGAGTAATATAAGTCGTTCGCTCCCCCCAGGGATTGCTTCTATCGGGGTTATTGAAAAAGATAGAAAGTCTTTTGGTGATGCTTAGAGCGTGTCTGAAAACACTATTCTTAGTGAGACCATTGGTAGTGTTGCTGCTATGGGTAACAACAGGTAATCTAAAAATCCAGGGATATATGACAAATTCAGAAGCAATCTTTCATACATATTCCTTGGTTTTTCTAGCATGTCTCACAATGATAATTGGTCTCCTGTCAATGCCTTTTTTGCAGCACACCCTGAACCTTTTTTGTGTCCTCCCCTTCTTGGCAGTTTGGGGAACTACTCCGGAAAGTTCTGCCCTGTACAATATGTGTGGCCTCATTTCCAGAAGTGCTGGCAACTGCCTCCTTCCTTGGTCTCCGAAAAGAAAGTACTTTAAATAACCCCTCTGGCCTGCAAATCGATGTGCACGTAAAAATTATATAGTGCTATCATCTGCACAATATGCACGGGGAGATCCTTGTACCACACCCTCGACTTCGCATGGTGTTTTTATGGCTGAAGCACCTGGTCCGACAAGTCCACCCCTCCCATGTTCTTGTTATAATCTAAAATACAGTCCGGATTGGGGTTTCTATCTGACAGAGGGGGTGTGTGAATTGTGGTTTATACAGGACCTCTCTCTCTGTCCTTGTACTTAACACACAATACAGAATTGCTGCATAGTGCCCTGCTATTGTGCCTTTTAAGTTTTTGCCCAAGCAGCAACTTGGGGAGACATCTCAGATTTCTGCGCACAGTGCACATGCCGCAGTGTTTCTTAAGCAGGCCACTTAAACAGTAGTGCTGGTGTAGAAATGTCAAGGTAGAGGTGGTAGCTCTGGTCCAGCAGTGGGTGCACCAAATCCCATACTATTTTCCCTGTAACACCCAGGAAGGGGGGGGGGCATTCTGGGGGCACTATAGTGGAGTCCTTCCCTTCATATACCCTGAACTTGTAGGTATACCGATGTACTTCGAGCAGAGCAAGGGGTTAAGATAAGAATTTATGGTATGTAGTTTTTGTATGCAGTATGGGGAAATATAGGATGTATTAGTTGGAGTTATACATATCTGATATATCCTGCATCGATAAAATATGAAGGGACAGATGGAAGTAGTATAGGGGTCCGGTGAAAGGAAAGTCTTCAAGAATAGCGGAACAGGGGGGACGGCACAGTTATTATAAATATGGCAGATTCGAGAAGCCAACACATACTGTTATATTCACAATACTGCAAAGTCACGACCCAGAACCTGACACACTGAATCTTCTATCCACTTGGTCGATCAGGGTTTCAAACACGGCAACTAACAAAAAAGAAAAAAAAACTACATTATTCCAAAATACGCACAGCCTTTTCTATAACTTGCCCAAGATCCACAAAAAACCCAATAAAACCACCCGGCCGTCCAACCATATCGATAATCAACTCCAACCATTCTGAATATATTGACATCCTACTACAGAGGTTGTTCAGGCTCTCTCAACATAACCTAGAGCAGTGGTGGCGAACCTATGGCACGGGTGCCAAGGTGCACTCAGAGCCATTTCTGTGGGCACCCAGCATCACCCCACAGCACAGAGTTTTCCAGAAACTTCCTGCAGGAAGAAAGTAGGTGTAGGCAGGGCTGGATTATTATTGGAGCTTCTGCCCACGATTCTTCTTCTCAGGACCCTGAGGAAAGCTACATTGATTATCTTAATATCCCGCCTTCATTTAATGGTATTGGGTTCTCAATATGCCATACGATTGAAAGCTGTGGAAGAGCAGGGAGCAATAAGTTGCTGATTAAATTACCCTTTTGGCACTTTGTGATAATAAGTGGGTTTTTTGGCTGTAGTTTTGGGCACTCGGCCTCTAAAACGTTCGCCATCACTGCCCTAGAGACTAAGCTCTCTAATGACATAAATAGAACCCAACAGTGGCAATCAGATCGTCTTCTTATCACAATGGACTTATCTGCTCTCTACACAGATTATTTCACACGTCTTAGATATCAAGGCAATTGATCAGATCCTTTCCACTGATCCATTTCTACCCCACCGCACAAATGAATTAATTCTGGAGAGTATAAATTCAAATTGGAGCACAATACTTTTGCATTTCAAAAAGACATTATTCACAAGTAAAAGGGACAGCCATGGTAACAAGATTTACCCCGAATTACGCAATATATTCATGGGGTCTTTCGAACAAAATTATATCACAGGAAATACCACCTGTAACCATCAAATCTGGTACATTAAAATACTTGATGATCTTTTTATTATATGGAACGGGACAGAAGCCCAAGCCAGGAACTTTGTGAGCAGAACATCTCGGTAATTTCGCTAACGGTGAACATACCCCCAAATAGATAGAATTCTCTGTTCTTCTTAGTCATGTGGACAAAAGAGCTCACATCTAGCCACTAAATCATTTTTCAAGAGCGTCAATGTTAACAGCTCTTAGATTTTTCGAGCTCACATTATAAGAATTACTTGTAATGTACCCAACGGACAGTACAAAATAATCTGCATTAATGTATTTATTTATGTATTCATCCATTTTACTGTTGATACCCATTATTTATTGTTTTGATTATATATTTATCCATTGATCATATTTTGCTTTTCTTATGCATCTATGCTCATCTGTACATATACTGTCAAAATATTTCTCTTCCCATTATTTTTATTGTTTACGCCCATCATGTATTATATTCATTTATGTATTCATCCATTGATCATTTTTACCCCCCAATTCCCCAGTTCTATTTTATTTGGATACACACTATTTGTTTATATACATATTTTGCCCTCCAACTCCCTATGTACCTATGCCTCATATAAGGCACTCAGACAGCCCCCAAAACTACTTCCATTGTTCCCCTCACTTTTTATTGATGCAGCTGTATCAGATATATATATTAATTCCCATCCTATATCTCTCCATACTGAACAAAAACTACATACCCATCAATTTTTATCTTAAACTGACACACATCCGTGCCAACGGCCAAACATTACATTTATCAGCAGGCATTCCAACTGCGCCTGCGCCCAAATTCATTCAGTCTCACACGAGCGGCTGACACAATCCAGGCACATGCGCCTTGTTAAATTTCCCTTCTAAGCGCTGAAGACACTTCCGGCCATACAGAGCACGAGGACCAAGTGCACAGGCGTTCAGACTTGCCACTCCAGCTCAAGTAAGTCCTAATCACTCAGATACACAACAAACCGGAACCGAGCGGCAAACGGGAAGCCGAACGGCAAAACCCTGACGAAGGCCCGATTCCCGGGCCGAAACGCGTTGCATACCAAATAAAACAGTTTTTAAACAGAGAACCAGTGCAGAGCAGTCCATCCATGAGTGCCGGCACCAGTGATCTTTCCATACTCCAATTTGGGCCTTTTTGAATGCATTACAACAACATCCTCTGAATCTTTGGAACAGACCGCCGTAGGAAGGAGGAACCGGCAGCCACCGAGGATATATCGCATAAGGCGCTATATCTAGCGCTACAAGGTGAGCGCATAAACCAGAGTTGTAAGCAACTGTCATTTATCTTGACCTACTACACTAGTAAAGCGCCTGTTTGTTCTCTTCTCCTCCTTTTCTCTCTCTCCCTCCCCCTGTCACTTGGTTCCACCTCGAGCAACCAAAATCTCGAGGGTCCATATAGAGGGACTCCAAACCATTTTAGCACCTCACAGTGTGGCGTTGTTTGTTAAGACCACCAGGGGGAGCTAAGCTTGTGTATATGTAGAATCTATGTAGAAAGTCGGCACCACACCCCGCGTCAACACATGCAGCGTCATCATCCATTGACCTGGGAGAACGTGTCTCAATCCTGCCGCAACAGCACAGCACCTAGTGGCACACATGCCATTTCAAGCCAGTCAAGGCTCCAGCACCTCTGCCAAAGGACTTGTTCGTATAGACTTCATCTCCCGGTCCTGATGTTCCTGCTCCTCACTACGCATGGCGCCAGCAGTCGTTAAAAGAGCGATTACAAAGAGACAACTGTATGCGTCCAGCCATCCTAAAGTGCGAGCGACCTTGCTCCTATCCAAGTTGTTGGTACTCCGTCCCTCCCTTTCCAAATCGTGGACTATTCACCCTTCAACTATGGCTTGTGCAAAACCGAGGTGAGGTCCAAGCCAAAATTTTTTTCCAAAAAGCGTGCAGCCCTTCACAATATGTAGAGAAAGGTGGGCCATTCCTTGAGCGTATCGATTTCTTCCAAGGTTCATGGCCTCGGACTTGTGGAGCTGTCCTTTACATTTTTAATTTTTCTAATAGTCCCGCCCGGCTAGCGACCAAAAAAGCCTTTTTATTCCACCAGGGCAAAAAACAAATTAAAATTTTAACCTTTATTAGATTTTTCATTAAGAACAATGCAATTTTTATGTTAAAAACACAAGCAGTCAATGTCCAAACTCATAAGTATTCATTCATATTCAGGGGACATATCCTTTAAGCAAGAGGATAATAGTCTAAGGGGTGGATCATTTTCCCCCCTACTTGACAAACGTATATATGAAAAAGAACTGCTCACTGTCTACTGCTCATTAAAATTTTAATGAGCAGTATACAGTGATCTTGTAACTTTAATGAAATCTAGGGACTATGAGAGAAACAATACTCTAGGGACTGTAAGAGAAAAATTAGCATTTAAGACTGCTTACCTACAGGGAATATTAGGGCTGATTCTATCCGCAAGTCCTTTTGATAATGTACGTTTGTCTGTCAGGTCGGTCCAATCCCGCCTTACACTCTTCTCCCAGACACTCCAAATTATTTGAGCATGCGTGCACGTTTGGATAAGAAAAGACAGAAGACTGAAGTTCTGTTTTATCTTAAGTTCATGCTCTTAACTTGCCGAACAGAAAAGAGAGTGAACTGTGTTTATTTCCTGATTACATACGCTTCTTATACCCATAGAAAAAGGTGTGTTACATACATTAAAATCATTATATTGGTTATAGCTTATATGTCTCTGCCGCCCCCGGCTCTGCTGATTGGTCTTCCAAAACTAGGCCTTGGTTGCTATGTCAGGGGAATTTCCAGTCACGTTGTCGACAGTAAATTGACCACTAGTCTGGATGCTGATGCTATTCTTACAAACATCTGCTTTCCATCTTCTGCTTTCCATCACAAGACTTGAGTTCCGCTGACAGTTGCATGTCTGGTTAAAACGATGTAAGGGAAAAGCTCTTGTATTTCATAACAAACAGTGTACAAAAATAAGGGCAAAGGGCCATGTATACATCATAAAGCATATAATTATTATGGACACAAATCATTACTTTGACCCTCACATTCAAGTAGAGGAACTGATCACCACCCATAGACTATATTATTCTCTTGCTTAAAGGATAGTGTCTCCCAAACTCCTGAATATGAATGAATTTATGAGTTTGGACACTGCCTGCTGTGTGTTTTTAACATACAAAATTGCACTGTTCTTAACGAAAAATCTAATAAAGCTTACATTTTATTTTTTTTTTTCTGCCATGTGGATAAAGGGCTTTTTTTGGTCACTAGCCGGGGGACTATTGGAAAATAATTGTTGTTTATGTCCTTATCCACCCCTGCTCATACCTAAAGGGTCAAGTTTCTTATCCCCCTTAGGGGGTTGTTTCATGAAGAGCTGCCCTTTTTGACCCAATGGGTGAATGTGCTTCCCGCCCACCCACCAACAACTTGAACAAAAGACCTTGCTTTCTCCTCCACTTTGTTTGTCAGCCACCAGGCTGTGGGATGAATAATGTCATTACACTGCTTCTCATGCCCTGGAACAATGCTACAAAATCTGTATGGTCAGGGCTGAGTCAGTGGGGCTGAACTTGGAGGAGGACAACGACATTGGAGCACAGCAGAGTCTGGTGAAATTAGTGGTTTTTCTGCTCAGGTGACGGAGGGGAGAAAGGAGCATCATAGGAGGAAGAAGACCCAGAAGCACCGTGGCATATACAGTGGAGATGGAGGCTGGGAGTCCCTTAAAGTCACTTGCACAGATGGCCCGCAGCATGCTGCTTTGCCTAACTGTACAGCAGAATAGTCCAACATCCGGGATAGGGTTAACTTTGGCTCTCCACCCTCTTGGACCCATGCTCCGGTCCCAAATGGGTGCCTTTTTTCCAGCTTCCGAAAGAGAGGAACAACTGCCTACTATAAAGAAAGATTTGCTAACAGTTGGCCGCTGCCTATTACGCCCCATTGTCCATCCTCTGTCAGTCTGACCAGGGGATTCCTGGCAATCATAGCTCACATACTACTGCCGCAGCTGATGAGGGAAATTGGGGGAGAAGGAGCAGTAGCCAGCTCCATCAGCAGCAGCTAAGTCTGAGTCCTCAATGAGCAGCTTCCTGAGCCTAATGAGTCAGTAAGGAGGGTAGCTGCCACCAGCAGCAGCCTGGGGAGCAGACCCTGCACCAGCAGGTGGTGGGCTACTTGGACAACACTTTACCACCCCAAGTAGAGGATCCGCTGGACTACTGGTCACCAAACTTGATGCGTGGCCGTAACTTGTGGAGTTTGCAGTAGAGAAGCTGTCTTGCCCGGGCCAGTAGTATGGAATCAGAGCGGGTGTTCAGTGTGGCTCGAGTCATCATTACCCCAAGGAGAACCCGCTTGTCCACCCGTAATGTGGAAGACTGACCTTTGTCAAGATGAATCGTGCTTGGATCGGCCAGGATTTCAAACACACCATGCCTTATGCAACAGATTAGATCAGGATAGACGCCTCCCCCAAACATTGAGAAATTAATCTGGATTCTAACTGCCTCCCTCAGCCACTATTCTGATGCTGCCACTGTTCAATGCCACACATCTCTGCTCCAATTGCTCCATCTGCCTCTCACCATCTTTACAGGGGACCCCACACTATGTCATTGTGCCACTGTGGCTTACCATGTTGCTGCCACCATCCCCACTCTAAATATTATTGTGGCTTACCATGTGCCGCAACCTTCACTCTGTCATTGTGCCACCTGTGGGCCCACCATATTGCTTCCACCTCCACTCTGTCATTGTGCCACTTCTAACCTCCTGCTGCTGCCGCCTCCTCCACACATCCTGGTCATTATGCCACTTTGGCAAAGAAATAATATTTCAAGGAAGATTGTAATGTATTAAGCCTGTGGCATCTCTAAACTTCAAATCTGTTCATAAACTTCAAATCCTGTTCCAACTTCAAATTCGTTTCACTTTCAAATTCATTTCAAACTTCGGCATTGTTCTACTCTGTGGCCTAGCAGGTTACTGCCACCTCCCACAGTCATTGTGCCACTCTGTGTACATCATGTTGCTGCCACCTCCACACTGTCATTGTGCCACTCTGTCCTTCCTTTGCTGCCAGCTAAGAATTCGTAATTGTGCCACTGTCTGACTTGACCTCATGCTTCTGCTGCTGCTACCCTCTGCAGTTCCTTTTAGGCAAAGACAAAATATTTTCAGGAAAACTGCAATGAATTATGCATGTGGCACTCTAATCTTTAAATTGAAAATGTAAACTTCACATTTATTTCAAACTTCAAATTCGTTTTCAAACTTCAAATTCATTTCAAACTTATTCTTGTGCCACACTTATTATTTACGGATATCTACATGCTAAGTAATAAAAAGTGGGAACTTATTGTCTGTACTTATTCCCCTGAAGAGATGCACTCCACCACTTGTATACAGCTGGAGAGTATGGGGCACAAGTGATTAACAATGCAGGAATGTTTCCAGATGTGCTGATATCCACCGAGTACCTTCAGACTGGCACGTATATACAGAGAGGAGAACCACAGGAGAGAAGAGAAAAATACCAGGGATTTGATCAGAGGTAATGCGCTCATCGCAGAATACATTCAACGATATGGAAGAAGAAACATGCCAAACACCGGAATATGGACAGTTACCAACTTAGGAGGACGTGATCCAACACCTTTCTCTGGCGGGGAGTCTCGCTGGGTCTTCGGGTTCTGTCCTCTGCGCGTGCACGTGTCTCTGCTTTGGAGGTGGAGGTGCGGGGGCACCGCACATGCGCGGAGAGAACCGGAGCCGCTGGGCGGGCCTCCCTACGGCGGGAGTAATGACAATAGACGCCAAACCTCATAGAATCAGATATAAGTGCAGTACCGCTTGCGATATACATATCCCCTGAGAAGCTGTGATGGAACAGAGATACGCGTGGGGTCCTTACCTCCGTCAACTACATGGACTTTGGTGATATGCATTTCGAGTGCTCGTCTCGAATAATGACCCCCATTGAAGTCAATGGAGACTCGAGCATTTTTCAAGGGGACCAAGGGTCTGCACAGGGAAGCTTGCCAAACACCTGGAAACCTCAGAAAATGATGGAAACACCACGGCAATGGACAGGAAACAGCGGGGCAGCATGCATGGATGCCTCTGAGGCTGCTTATTGCACCATTATGCCAAAATTATGGGCAACAGCATGCGGCGATGACAAAGTGACCAAATGAGGCTAGATAGCATCTAAACATCCATAATTGACCAGACACTATAGAAGACGGCATGCAAAGGCAGCGGCAGGCTAAGAGTGGCATGGCGACATACCCAAATGGACTCAGGCTTCAAACCAATTTAAAAATTCCTTTTGGCGAGATAACATTTAGCACTGTATGTATCATATTTGCCTGGTTATGGCGCAGAGAGGAACCCAAAGGAGGTGAGCAGAAAAGCGCGAAATGCTTTCCTATGTGAACAAAAGGTGGACGGTATATTAAGTCGTATAACACAGCATGGTGGCGACATAGTGACCAAGTTCCATAACGTCTCGGTGAAACAACCCGAAAAATGAGCCTGACACAGCTCGTTTGATAAGTGGACGACATGTGGAGACAGCCTGGAGACGACTTCCATGATTAAGAGTGACAGTATGGGGCACCCATATTGCGCTGCTATGATTGAAACTTCAGGTCTCCAGCATGGCGGCGACAGATGCGCCGAGTTCCATTATGTCTCTGGTGAAACACCTGAAAATTCTGCCTGACACAGCTCGTTTGATAAGGGGATGATGTGCTGTATATCCTCTCGCACTCCAGCGTCTGGGGTATAGAGAGTTGAAAGTTGCGCATGGAGACATTGGTGGACGCTGTGGAGGATCGTGGAGGCAAAATAGACAGGAAACAGCAGGGGCAGTATGCATGGATGCCTCTGAGGCTGCCTAATCTTGGGATGGAGCTGGCGGTCCGCTGCCAGACGAGCTTTCGCCTGTCCAAGCCCCTGTTTACTTTGAAAAAATTATAATTTTCAAAGCAGGCGGGGTCGTTTGAATATTTCATCTAGGAATAATGGAATAGCATAGCGGTTCTATTTTTAATTGTTTTTTCGGAAATGGTTCCATGATTAAGAGCGACAGTATGGGGCATCCATATTGCACTGCTATGATTGCAACTTCAGGTCTCCAGCATGGCGGCGACAGATGGGCCGAGTTCCATTATGTATCTGGTGAAACACCCAAAAATTCTGCCTGACACAGCTCGTTTGATAAGGGGACGATGTATGGAGGCAGTTAAGTAGTAAAGATTAAAGGTGCTGCAGTTAAAACTATGTTAGTTGGATCTTGGGATGGAGCTGGCGGTCCGCTGCCAGGCGAGCTTTCACCTGTCCAAGCCCCTGTCTCTCGGCTCCTCCCCACCCAAAATGGGCCTGGGGGCCAGAAGCGTTTACATTGAAAAAATTATAATTTTCAAAGCAGGCGGGGGCTACAAACAGCACTTCTAAGAACCTTTTGTATAAGATCAAGTATAGTATTGTTCTTATAAGTTTTGGTTATGGCGGGTGAGGGGAATGTAAACAGATGCGCAAGAAGTGCTAAAATAATATCGGTAAATGAAAAAAGTTTGCCAGTATATTTTGTGGATAACACAGCAGGGTGGCGACAAAGTTAACAAGTTTGATGTGGAAGCCATGAAAACAACCCAAAATTCTGCCTGACACAGCTCGTTTGCTAAGGGGACGATGTATGGAGGCAGCTATATGGACGACTTTGGGGCCAGCTATGGAGATGATGTGTGGAGGCTGCTATGGAGACAATTAGATTTGGATAGTGCCTGTATGTGGCAGTCCAAAAAAGTTTTCAAACTAGAGGAGCAGGTAGGTGGTCCTCCAGAAAAATTAAATAGATTGAGTGCCTTTGATAAGGGGATGATGTGCTGTATATCCTCTCGCGCTCCAGCGTCTGGGGTATAGACAGTAGAAAGTTGCTCATGGAGACATTGGTGAACGCTGTGGAGGATCGTGGAGGCAAAATGGACAGGAAACAGCAGGGGCAGTTTGCATGGATGCCTCTGAGGCTGCCTAATCTTGGGATGGAGCTGGCGGTCCGCTGCCAGACGAGCTTTCGCCTGTCCAAGCCCCTATCTCTCAGCTCCTCCCCACCCAAAATGGGCCTGGGGGCCAGAAGCGTTTAGTTTGAAAAAAATTATAATTTTCAAAGCAGGTGGGGTCGTTTGAATATTTTATCTAGGAATAATGGAATAGCATAGCGGTTCTATTTTTAATAGTTTTTTTGGAATTGGTTCCATTATTAAGAGCGACAGTATGGGGCGTCCATATTGCGCTGCTATGATTGCAACTTCAGGTCTCCTGCATGGCGGCGACAGATGGGCCGAGTTCCATTATGTATCTGGTGAAACACCTGAAAATTCTGCCTGACACAGCTTGTTTGATAAGGGGATGATGTGCTCTATTTCCTCTCGCGCTCCAGCGTCTGGGGTATAGAAAGTTGAAAGTTGGGCATGAAGACATTGGTGGACGCTATGGAGGATCGTGTAGGCGAAATGGACAGGAAACAGCAGGGGCAGTATGCATGGATGCCTCTGAGGCTGCCTAATCTTTGGGATGGAGCTGGCAGTTTGGGATGGAGCTGGCAGTCCCTGTCTGTCCAAGTCCCTTTCTCTCGGCTCCTCCCCACCCAAAATGGACCTGGGGGCCAGAAGCGTTTACTTTGAAAAAAATATAATTTTCAAAGCAGGCGGGGGATAGAAACAGCACTTCTAAGAACCTTTTGTATAAGATCAAGTGTAGTACTGTTCTTATAAGTTTTGGTTATGGCGGGTGAGGGGAATGTAACGGACAAGTGGTTTGTGACTCCTGGGAAGGGTTCAGAAAACAGTTCCTAAGAGTATGCCGGTTCAAATGCAAAATTTTCCTGGGAGGGGGCAGCCTGGGGGGAAGGAGGTGAGGTGGAGGAGTGCTGAGGTGAATGGGTGGACGCGTGGGAAGGACTGACGGGTGGACAATGGCTAGAAGCATTGTCCGCAATCCACGGACATCACCTGTTCGCCACTGTTCTGGCTCATACAGCTCTACACGAGTTCCAAGTAAAATTAGAAAATGAAACATAGGGAGTGTAGTTGCGGCGTTCCCCTGCTCCTCATCTGCAGGTGGTTTTGTCTCACCCGCCCAGGAGATCACGCCCTCTGACCCTGCAAGTAGTGGACGCCCACGCCCCTCGTCCTTACCCTAGACCTCGGGGTCAAACTTTCAAAATTAAAGTGTTAAACTGTAAATTTTTTGTGGGTTTGTTTTTGTGTATTTTTGTTTTTAAAAAAAAACAATTGCTATCTATGGCGAGGCTAGTTTCTAACTACACTGGGACAGCAACAAGGGATTGTGTGCTGTGCCGCTGACTTTAGTTTTGAAAAAAAAAAAAAAGAAAAGAAAAAGCAGAAGGTGCCTAATTCAATCAAACCCCTAATAAAATTGTTCCACTTCGGGTGTTTGAGATAGATGGATATGTGTGTCACTAAGAGCTAAATATAACGTTCGCAAGTCTCCCTGCAAAATCTCACAATATGGTCACTAGCTTGCACTACTAGTGCCAGCAAGGGCCAGCCACAAGCAAATCAACCAAAAATAAAAATATATAACGCTATGTAGGCCTAGAAGACGTGTGGGTTCTTGTTATGCCATAGTTTCCTATACTACATGACAGCACACAAGAACTGGATTTTTTTAAGTCACTTTAAGTTTTGGAAAAAAAAAAAAAAATCGTCAGCCAGTGCTTATAATCAAACCACTAATAACTTGTCCACTTAGTGTTTTTGAGATGGATTATGTGTGTCACAAGAGATAAATATAAAGTTAGCCAAGTCCCATGCAAATCCTCACCAATATGGTAACTGCTGCATACTAGTGCCCGCAGACAGCCACAAGCAAACAAAAACATAATATATATACGCTATTCTAGCCCTAACAAGGCTGTGGGTTCTTGTAGACTCACTCCTGCTAACAGTAAGCTAATATAAACCACTACGCTTTCCCTGACCAGCAGCAGCTCTCTACATAAAGGCAATCCAGAACCGAACGCTCAGGAGAGCACGCGGCAGCGGCTTAGTCCATCCCAGGTCACCTGATCTGGCAGCCAACCAATGCCTACGACGTGTAAGGGTACACGTCCTGCTGGGTGTGGAGTGTCAGGTCTCCTGGCTTGTGATTGGCTATGTTTATGGGCCAAAAAGCAACAAAACGGGGGAGCTGCCATTTTCTCAGCTGGCAAAGTAATCTGCAGAGCCCCACCGAGCAGTTACGAGTACGTAATGCTCGAACAAGCCATCAAAGCCGGACGCGTATGTTCGATCATCTCTAATTATGAAGCAGGCTATAACATGTTTGTGTGGCCTTTAAATCATCAGGCAAGTAATGGCTCAAGAAATTTAAGAGACTACTCCTATCAAAAATGTTATTCTGTCAGTCCTACGATTACAGTAAGTGCTGGTTTTACCAATGATATGCCAATTCTGCAAATCTACCCCCTACGTTGTTTTGTAGCCCCTTGTCTCTTCTCCTATGGGGCAAACCTACATAGAGTCTGATAAGTTCCAGAATATATCCTGCATTATGCTCTGTGAGGAATAGGGTGCGTATGTCTAACTCTGTAGGTTCTGTCCTGTATCTTTATCCGAATCTTGGTCTGGTAAAAATAAACTTAAAAAAATCTATTTAGTAACCCTTATTCTGTAACTGTATTTGCAGAGGAATCTGGGTTCTGCAGCAGTACCGTCTTATAAGTTACTATACTATTCTGATTATCTTGTTAAGGCATTAATATAGTAAGTTTTGTTTTGTGCTGTATCTATGTAGTAAAGATGTTTTGGTACTGTCTCCCAAGTATTACATTTCGTTCTTTTAGGATTAATGTAACAATTTGTGTTATTACTGTATTAATACAGGCAGTCCCCGGGTTACATTAAATGATAGGGTCTGGAGGTTGTTCTAAGTTGAATTGGAAATTATGAATTTGTATGTAGTCGAAACTGTATATTTTATAATGGAAGTCTAGACATTCTTTTTCTTTTGCCCCAGTGACAATGGAGTTTCAAATTTTTGTTGTAATTGGACAAGAATTATCATTAAAGCTTTCATTACAGGCATCTTACAGCTGATCATTCAGTCTGGGACTATAGTAAAGATCCGAGAGCTCCACAGAGGTCACGGGGCAGAGGGGTCCGTCTGTACATATGGGTTGTCTGTAAGTCGGGTGTCCTTAAGTAGGGGACCGCCGTACAATAAAAAACTAAAAAACCTTGTGATGGCCACAATTCTTTATAGTCCAGGGCCTGTTAAAGGTCATAATTGTCAAGTATACTACTCCAGCACATCGAAAACATAAGCAAAGGGCACAAAAGGTGCGTGCCGGCTGCCTCCACACGCGTACCACCCAAATAAAGCCGGCCAGCAACACCTTCTTCCCCGATCGGAATAATTCCATCCTTTATGTCAACTCGTTTCATGGGTGTGGAGAAACAAAAGTAAAGTACAAAAGCGCAGTCAAGATAATTCCTTCTTAAAGAATAAAAAATGATATTTGTTGATCATATTCATTTTCATTTAATTATATAGATGCCATGAAAGTAATAAAATACAAAAAAGAACCTAAAAGGAAAATGTCATACAGCTGTATACCTCACTAAGTTTACCCCAAGTAGGTATAAAAATATGCTTGCTAGCATACCTCTTAGGTTAGCTTCAACAGTATCGTATGTTTATAAAGCAACTAGGGGTCTTACTGTAGAAGGCAGGAAAAAGAACCCTATGTGGAGAAAGTCAACAAGAACGGGTAGGAAGTAAAGGTGGAGGAGAAACAGATCACAAACCCAGGGACCAGTACACGGTTGTCTCGGGGCTGATCCACCAACACCCCACACAAACAGGTATTACATCAGACACCTGCTATTGTGGGCAGCATAAATGTTTGGTGTACAAAGCTATGCTCAGAGCCAGCACTATGAGTATGGCAAATCTAATTATGAAGTCTAAAATTGTTTTTAGTGCCATGGATCCAGACATAATCAGGTTAAAGTGAGGATTCAGGTGGATTTTATGTTTAAAAATCACTCCTGATGGCATATTAACCCCTTAATGACCGCACCCTATAACGGCTTTTTGACGCGGTCATTACAGGGCTAGTCTTCTGCGCGCCGAGGACACGGGTTATTTATAGTGCCGGTGATCGGGGCGTTGATATCACACGCCAGAACCGGCACTAACAGCGGGATCGGAAAAAACTCGATCCCGGGTGTTTAACCCCTTACATGCCGCGGTCATGCATGAGCTCTACCGGGGGAATCCGATCCCTCCTGCCTCAGCCCCGGGTTCCGACGAGTGACCCGGGGTGGTCGGGACTCCTCTTGTGGGGTTCCGCAATCCTGGCAGGACCGCGCGGGTGTAACTGAGCATGTCAGCATGCGACCAGTACTTACAGTTACACTGCCCATATACAAGTGTATTGCAGTGTAAAGGCTTGAATAGCGATCGGATGGCATGGCTTATTCAAGCCAAGAAGTAGATAAGTGTAAAAAAGTTTAAAAAAAAATTAAATCTTTTTACAATATAATTAAATAAATAAATAAAATAAAAAAAAGTCCCATAAATCTCCCCAGTAACACATAAAAGTAAATAAAACACAAAACACGTACAGATTTGCGAATCACCGCGTCCGATTAATAGTACAATAAATCTAAATCAATATTGAACCCGCTCGGTGAACTACGTAAAAAAACACTCGAAAAACTTCCCATAATATACAATTTTCCATTCAAACCCATCACAAAAAATGTTCTAAAAAGTGATCAAAAAAAGTACGGTCCCTAATATGATATGATGAAAAGAACAACTAGTTTCGCAAAAAATAAGCCCATCAAACCGATTGACAACCAGAAAAATACAGAAGTTATGGCCATGAAAAGTTTGTCAATAGTAAAACAATGACGATTTTCTCCAAATTGGTTTGCTCAGGAAAATTAAGCAAAAATAAGAAAAACTATATAAATGAAAAGGTATCACCGCAATCGTAGTGACACAGAGAATAAAGATAAAAAAATATATTTTACGTTATGGTTGAGCGGGGAATAAAACTGCTAACAATCCAAATAAAAATTGATGATTTTGGTGTGATCCCCCTGAAATAGTTAAGAAAAATCTCAGAATAAGCTTTAGACTCTCCAAACTAAAAGTATCTATACATTGTATCTCATCCGACAGAAAAGTCCTCATAAGTTCGCATTCCAAAAAAAAAAAAAAAAATTATAGGTCGTACAATGTGACATATAAATCTGCTGTGAATGGCGCCTCCATTCATTCTATAACTCGGCCGTGGCCCGACAGCAGTTTACCACCACATAGTGGGGGATCAGTAAACTCGGGAGGAATTGGCATCAAGCGTTGCAGTGCGTTTCATCATTTAATTATTTCGATGAAAAGTCAGTTGGCCTAATATGAAATGTATTTCCAAAAATTATATAGTTTCTAAATCGAGGTCCATATTTTTTTAACCATGTGAAAAACTTAAAGGGTTAAATAGGACTTAATAGAAGTTGTTTTTACATATGTTGAGGGTGTGAACTTTCTTAGGGTGGGTAATTTATGGGGTTTGACTATATTTAAGGCCTCTCAAATATCACCTGAAAGCGAGTTGTCCCTCAAAATGTGAGTTTTGGCAAATTTTCATGAAAATAAGAAGAATTGCAACCTAAAGTTCTGCGCCTCAAAACATCCTAGAAAAAATGACTGGAAGCATTAAAAATATCATCCCAACATAAGCAGATATTCTGTAAATGTTATATCAAACTTTTGGTAGTTTTACATCTTGCTGGAAACCAAGCATATTCAAACTGGAAATGAAGAATTTTACAAACTTTTGCCCAATTTCACTTTTTTCAGAACGAAACGCAAAAATTATCACTTAAATTTTATAACAGCATGAGTACAATGTGTCACGAGAAAACATTCTCAAAATCACCTGGATATGTTAAAGCGTTCCGAAGTTATAACCAATTATAGTGAGACATAGATTTGAAAAATGAGTCTGGTCATTGAGCTGATAACTAGTGTCGGTGATAAGGGTTAACAGTTAATCGCTGATTTCCTGACACTTGGAACCTCACTCCTTTTTCCTATGAAAGAAAAGAGTCTCCTCTTTTATATGTGTTTCTATGTGTCACAGAGCCAAAGATAAAGCCCTCTCATATCTGCCCCCCTTTAAAGATTCTTAGCCAGCAGCTACAGGGAGAATTTACTGCACACAGGAGCTGCTGCACCTCACAGATAATGGAAATATTCACTTACTGTTACTACTTCAAGAAGGGTAATATAAATAATATTACAGTGTTGTAACCCTCTTGTATCAGAACCTTTCTTAGAATACCCTTTCTCTCTTATTGCCTTTTATTTCATGATCGTTTTTTTTGCGAAAATTGACTGATACAATGAACAATCGATCCCAAAAACAGATATTTAGTTATTTCAATAACTAAATTACATATCAATTTTAGGCATTTTTGAACATGTCCATTTATTACATATAGGAGATGTGAAGGTTAAATACAAATGTATAGACGCAGACGGACGAGGTAGAGAGGGAGGGAAAACAACAGAAAGTACCATTATGATGACACCCGCCTAAAATGGTAATGAGCGCACCGGTCTCTCCCTCAAAGGAGAACCAACAGATAAATCAAATGGTACCCCCACAGGGGAGCGGACTAAGAAGTAACAAAGAAAATGGCGGAGAACCACACGGTGACGAATGGATGTTGACCCCATGACGCAGTGATAGGAACGATGTCATGAAGAATTGAAGAGGACACTGGGACAGTATCTGAAGGGCATATGAGAGAACCACTTGAGTATGGTGACAATACATAAGATGCACAAGACATAGTTGTAAGTGAAAGGGTCCAGGCAATAATTCCAGTCCTACCAAATGATTAGAGTGATATGCTCCTCCACTCCAGGTGGTGACGAGGTCATCTAGAAGCCGAACGCGCATCAGAGGCTTATCATACTCATCATTTGGTGAGAGAGCGACTGGAATGTTTATGCCTGGAGACCCTTCACTTTTTACTATTATATAGTTGCATAATGTATTGATACCTAGTCATGTATTGTACACTCATTACTCAAGTGGTTCTCCATATACCTTCATTATACTTTGCATCCAGTTTCCTCCTCAATTCCTTCATGATAGTTTCCTCACACTGTCTGCATTTCCTCTGTGTTTCACCATTTTGTTTGCTCTGTATCTTGTGGGCACCTTACCCTCGGTGCCTTGTCTTGTGATTTAATTATATACAGTTTGTTTATAACAGTTAACAGTTAACAGTTAATAGCTCTGTTTTCCTGACACTTGGAACCTCACTTCCTTTTTCCTATGAAAGAAAAGAGTCTCCTCTTTTATATGTGTTTCTATGTGTCACAGAGCCAAAGATAAAGCCCTCTCATATCTGCCCCCCTTTAAAGATTCTTAGCCAGCAGCTACAGGGAGAAATTACTGCACACAGGAGCTGCTGCACCTCACAGTATGGAATATGCACTTACATGTTACTAACTTTTCAAGAAGGGATAATATCAACTAATATTCATGTTTTTAACCCTCTCTTATCCAGAACTTTCTTAGAATACCCTTTCTCTCTTATTGCCTTTTATTTCATGATCGTTTTTTTGCGCAGAATTGCTGGATACAATGGAACAATCGATCCCAAAAAACAGATATTTAGTTATTTCAATAACTAAATTACATATCAATTTTAGGCATTTTTGAACATGTCCATTTATTACATATAGGAGATGTGAAGGTAAATATCAAAATGTTAGGAACAAACTGAAAGGTAGAGGAGAGGGAAAACAACAGAAAGTACCATTAATGATGACACCCCTAAAATGGTGAACGCACCCGGTCTATCGCCTCAAAGAAACAGGACAGGAATCACCATCAAATGAGTGTGTACCCCACGGGACGAGGGGGTAACACCGCAGGACAAGCATAACAAAATGTGAACACAGAGGAGATGGAGTTGAACCCCGACAGTGTGAGGAAATTATCATGAAGGAATTGAAGAGGACACTGGATGCAAAGTATAATGAAGGCATATGGAGAACCACTTGAGTAATGAGTGTACAATACATAAGATGCACATATTACATAGTTAAAAGTGAAAGGGTCTCCAGGCAATAAATTCCAGTCCTTACCAAATGATTAGAGTGATATGCTCCTCCACTCTAGGGGTGACGAAGGCTCATCTAGAGCCGAAACGCGCATCAACTAGTCACAATGTCTCATATTTGGTAGACTGGAACTTTATGCCGAGACACTTTCACTTTTTACGGTATATAATATTGTGCATCATGATATGTACAACTCAGTGATTGTGCATCACATACGTCACACAGCATGATTACTCAACATCATAGCTTTTCAATTCTATAACTTGCATCCAGTTCCTCCTTCAATCCTTCTCATGAGTAGGTTCCTGACAACTGGTCTGCATTTCCTTGTGTTTCACCATCTTTTTGTTTGCTCTGTATTCTTGGGCACCTACCACTCGTGGCCTTGTCTTGTGATTTAATTACTATACAGTTTGTTTGTGTACATTGTGACCATAAAGAATCTTTTACCCCTAATGACCGCCGTATCGCTTTTTAGCGGCGGTCATTAAGGGAATTCTTGTGACGCGTACGCCTTTCTACGGCGGCGCGTCAGCAGAAGAAGATTTCGGGAACAGTCGGGTCACGTATACGGCCGGTCGGGCTGTGATATCACAGCCTAGACCGGCACTAAAAACCCCCGGGATCGGAAAAACTCCGATCCCGTGGGTGGTTTAACCCCTTACACGCACGCGGGTCAAGCATGACCGCAGCGTGAAGTTTGTCCCCGTGGATCGGACCCCGCGTGTGCTTACCGGGGATCCGATCCCTCCTGCCTCAGCACCGGGTTCCGACAATTGACCCGAGGCGTCGGGCTCCTCTCTGTGCCGGGTTCCGCCTCCTGGCAGGACCCAGCTAGAGTAACTGAGCATGCACAGCATGCTCATTACTTACAGTATACACGCAATACAGTGTGAAAAATGTAAAAAAGAAAAAAAAAAAAAAAAAAAAAACATTTGTCATTTTAGAATATAATTTAAGTAATAAAATAAAGAAAGAGTCCACAAAACAAACAACACATACATATTTGGTATCACGCGTCCGTGTTAATCTGTACAATAACATCTAATCAATATTGAACCCGCTCGTGAACGACATAAAAGAAAACGCGAAACACTAAACACTAAAAATGTTCTAAAAGTGATCAAAAAAAGTTTTGTCCCTAATTATGACAACTGAAAGAACAACTTTTTCGCCAAAAATAAGCCCTCAAACAGATCTGACAACAGAAAAATAAGAAGTTATGCCCTAAAAAACGTCAATAGTAAACAATGCGATTTCTACCAATATTGGTTTGCTCAGGAAAATTGAGCAAAGATGAGAAAAACTATATAATAAGGTATCACCAGTAATACGTAGTGACCAGAGAATAAAGATAAAATATTTATTTTTACATTACGGTGACAGGGGAAAAAAATGGCAAAATCCAAAACAAAAAATTGATGATTTTGTTTGTGTCCCCCTTGAAATAGTGTAATAAACTTATAACATAAGCTTAAGACCCCGTAAAGAAAAGCCCTCATATGTTTTTATTACCAAAAAAAAAAAAAATGTTATAGGGTTACAATGTGACAACAAATCTGCGTGAATGGCGCCTCATTCATTCTATGCCCGGCCGTGCGCCCGTAACATACATATGGGGTATCGCTACACTCGGGAGGAATGGAATCAAATGTTGCAGTGCATTTCATCATTTAATTTATTCTGAAACTGTCAAATGTGGCCTAAATGAATGTATTTTCTAAAAAATTTGAAAGTTTCTAATCGCAGGTCCATATTGTTTAACCCATGTGAAAACACTTAAAGGGTTATAGACTAATAGAAGTTGTTTTACATACGTTGAGGGGTGAAAGTTTCTATCTTGGGGTAATTTATGGGGTTTTTACTATTATTTAGCCTTACAAAGTCCTTGAAAGACTGAGTTGTCCCTTAAAATGTGAGTTTTGGCAATTTTCATAAATGAGAAAAATGGCACCTAATGTCTGCACCTAAACATTCTAGAGAAAATGAGGGATGCATAAAATATCATCTCAACATAAAGCAGACATTCCATAAATGTTAATTCTCAAGCTTTTTGGGTAGTGTACTTCCTGTCGGAAAGCAGAACATTTCAAACTTGGAAAATGAAGAATTTTTACAAAAATTTTGCCAAATTTTCACTTCTTTCAGAACTAAAACTAAAACTTTCCCTTAAATTTGTAACTAACATGAAGTACAATGTGTCACGAGAAAACATTCTCAAAATCACCTGGATATGTTAAAGCGTTCCGAAGTTATAAACCAATTATCGTGGACATGTCAGATTTGAAAAATCAAGTCTGGTCATTAAGCTGAAAACTAGTGTCGGTGATAAGGGGTTATATGGATCTTTTGAGACATAGTCTTTTCTCCTTCCCCCTCGTCCTGGGGGGGGACCGTTTTGATTTATCTGGTGTATGTATATAATATATATATATATATATATATATATATACAGATATACTTATACAGGGGTCACAGACGGTCCCCTACTTAAGAACACCTGACTTACATATGACCTCTAGTTACAAACGGACCTCTGGATTTTGGTCATTTACTGTACTTTAGTCCTAGGCTACAATAAACAGCTTTAAAGGGGTTATGTCACTAAACAATTGACTACAAAAAGCTGTCAAAGAGGTTAAAATATTTCAAAAATTTATTTGTAATGGTTACCTGGAATTAAAGATACCTTTCTATTTGTTATTATGATGCCTGTTCAGCCTTTATTCTGCTCCACACAGAAGCCGATGTGGGAGGGGCCAGGCACATGCACAGCACTGACAGCAGCAGTTATTCCACACCTCAGCACCACAGAACGCTCAGCCTTCAGAGTCTCCTTCCATCTGCTGTGCTCAAATAGTCCCTGCATTTACTGATCCAATAGAAGTCCAATAGAAATGTGTCATATGCCTCATGTTAAAAGTGCACCAAAAAAAGTTGGTGCAGTCTGTCAAAGCAGTGCAGGGGGCACCAGATTCATGAAGAACGTGCGCCAAAAATACTGAATCTGGCAGCCCCTGCACACTACACAGGTAACTGCACATAGTAGATAGATAGATAGATAGATGAGAGGTGATTGATAGATAGATGACAGGTGATAGATAATAGGACTTGGATAGATAAACAGGTGACAGCTTCTCACATGTTACTGATCTTTAGCTACTTCCCTGCTAGTCAGGGACAGGGGCCCCTTTGCAGGACAGCAGTGTAGCATGGAGGGACAGTGAATGGTGGAGAGTACAGGAGGAGGACTGCATCAGGAGATGTCAGAGCTCAGCCTGTTACTTGTGTTATCTCTGCAGCCTCCTGTGTGACGTGACTAATGGTGGAGGGGGGAAGGGCTGCTACATTGCTATGATCCATGTTGGGCGAGGACTCCTCTGTGCAGCAGATAGTCATGTCTGGCTGCTGTTACATTGTATCTGCTGTTGTACGCACCTGTGGAGCTGGTAAGCAGTGACCATCACAGCACAATCTCTGCCCCTCCTCCTCTCTCACCTCCTATTGGCTGCAGTGTGTCAGCTGATCTCTCAGTGTGGAGAGGAGCTGTGTGGAGTGATCTGTAGTGCAGAGCAGCTGTTGTGGGCAGACTCGGCCAGATCAGCTGTTGCTCAGGACGGGACACAGCTACCAGCAGGGGGCGCCAGCAACCAGGACAAAAGGAGTTATCTCAGTAAGCCTGCATTGTAATAAGTGTAAATGGTGAAAGTACTTGTCACAATGCATTGGACAAAGAGGAGGAGAAGGAGGAAAATGTGGAGGAGGAGTGCATACATTATTCAGGTTGAGCTTCTTTCACCTTGTGGAGAATGGAAATCCTGAGAAATCCAGGCTTTATTCATCTTGATAAGCATCAGCCTGTCAGCGCTGTCAGTCGACAGGCATGTACGCTTATCGGTGTTGATGCCACCAGCTGCACTGAAAACCCGCTCAAACAACACGCTAGCGGCAGGGCAGGCAAGAACCACCAAGGCGTACAGCGCCAGTTCATGCCACGTGTCCAGCTTTGAAACCCAGTAGTTGTAGGGAGCTGTGTGATCATTTAGGACGATGGTATGGTCAGCTACGTGCTCCCTCATCATCTTTCTGTAAAGATCAGCCCTACTCTGCCGAGACTGGGGACAGGTGACAGTGTCTTGCTGGGGTGACATAAAACTGGCACCATTTCCTCCTCCTCCAACTCCTCCAACTCCTCTTCTTCTGCCCATACACGCTGAACAGTGAAGGACTGAACAATGGTCCCCTCTTCTGTCTCGCCAACATTCTCCTCCTCTTCCTACTCATCCTCCTCCACCTCCTCCGATATGCGCTGAGAAACAGACCGAAGGGTGCTTTGGCTATCAACAAGGTAATCTTCTTCCCCCGTCTCTTGTGACGAGCGCAAAGCTTCCGACTTCAAGCTGACCAGAGAGTTTTTCAACAGGCCAAGCAGCGGGATGGTGAGGCTGATGATCTGCGGCGTTCCCCTGCTCCCTCATCAGCAGGTGGTGTCTCACCCCACCCAGGACCACGGCCTCTGACCCCTGCAGTAGTTGGACGCCCTCGTCCTCTACCCCTACCCCTCGGGTTCAACATTTTCAAATTTAAAGTGTAAACTGTAAATTTTTGTGTTTTTTTTTTTTTAACAAAACAGCAACCACAAAAATCACACAGCAACCACAAACGATGATGATGATTGCTATGGCTAGTTTCTAACCTACACTGACAGCACACAACTGGATTTTGTGGTGTGCCTGTCACTTTAAGTTTTTGAAAAAAAAAAAAATCGGCAGCCTGTGCCTAATTCAATCAAACCCCTAATAAATTGTCCCACTTAGGTGTTTAAGATGGATATGTGTGTCACTAAGAGCTAAATAGAACGTTCCCAGGTCTCCCTGCAAATTCCTCACAATATGGTACTAGCTGCACTAGTACAGCTGCACTAGCAAACAAAAAAAAATAATAAAATATAACGCTATTGTAGCCCTAACAAGGGCTGTTGGGTTCTTGTAGACTCACTCCTGCCTAACAGTAAGCTAATATAACACCCTAACGCTATCCCTGCAGCAGCAGCAGATCTCTCCCTAACGGCATCTAGACAGAGAATGATGCGAGCAGCGCGGGCTGGGGCTAGTCTGTTCCAGGGTCACCTGATCAGGCCAGCCAACCACTGCTATCGACGTGTAAGGGTACCACGTCATGCTGGGTGGAGTGCAGAAGCAGCACTCGTCCACGTGTCCGTGGTCAGGTGGACCTTGTCAGAAACAGCGTTGGTCAGGGCATGGATGATGTTGTCTGACACATGCTGGTGCAGGGCTGGGACGGCACACCGGGAAAAGTAGTGGCGGCTGGGGACCGAATACCGAGGGGTGGCCGCGCCATGAGATTGCGAAAGGCCTCGGTCTCTACCAGCCTATAGGGCAGCATCTCCAGGCTAAGTAGTTTGGAGATGTGGACGTTGAGGGCTTGGGCGTGTGGGTGGGTTGCACTGTACTTCCTCTTGCACTCCAGCGTCTGGGGTATGGAGAGCTGAACGCTGTGCATGGAGACATTGGTGGATGCTGTGGAGGATCATGGAGGCGAAGGTGTGGTTTTCGCATGGGAGGTGTTTGGGCTGGGATCCTGGGCAGGGGGCTGACTAGCAGAGGCAGCAGTTGACACAGGGGAAGGAGCAGTGGTGTGCCCGGCCGGAGGTGAACGGCCTTGGTTCCATTGAGTGGGGTGTTTAGCATTCATATGCCTGCACATACTGGTGGTGGTTAAGCTGGTAGTGGTGGAACCCCTGCTGATCCTGGTGTGGCATGTTGTTTCTTTAAAGAACCTCCAGACTTCCGAAAATCTAGCCCTCATCACGGGAGTTTCACTACGTGAAACATTTGGCGCTCATGCACCAGCTCTGGCCCTGCCTCTCCGTCTGGCCCCACCACTGCCTCTTCCAACCTGTTCTTGTCGAGGACTCGCCTCCATCTCAGAAGCACTGAGTTCACCCGGCCTATCAACCCAGCTTGGGTCTGTCACCTCATCATCCTCCGATCCCTCAGTCTGCTCCCCCCTTGGACTTCCTGCCCTGAAAACGGTCTGACAACCGTGTCTCCTCATCATCCGACACCTCTTTACACACTTCTTCCACTACGTCAACAATGTCATCATCACCCACAGACTGCGACCGGTGGAAAACCTGGGCATCGGGAAAGAGCTCAGCAGCAACCCGACAAGTGGTTTGTGACTCTGGGAAGGGTCCAGAAAACAGTTCCTCAGAGTATGCCGGTTCAAATGCCAAATTTTCCTGGGAGGGGGCAGACTGGGGGGAAGGAGGCTGAGGTGGAGGAGCTGGAGGAGTGCTGATTTCGGTGACATGGGTGGACTGCGTGGAAGACTGACTGGTGGACAAATGGCTGGAATCATTGTCCGCAATCCACGACATCACCTGTTCGCACTGTTCTGGCCTCAAAAGTGCTCTACCACGAGTCCCAGTAACTTGAGACATGAACCTAGGGAGTGTAGCTCTGCGGCATTCCCCTGCTCCCACAAGCAAATCAACAAAATATATATATAACGCTATTGTAGCCCTAAGAAAGCCGGTTGGGTTCTTGTATGCCTAGTTTCTAACCTACACTGACAGCACACAACTGGATTTTGTGGTGTGCCTGTCACTTTAAGTTTTGAAAAAAAAAAAAATCTCAGACTGTGCCTAATTCAATCAAACCCCTAATAAATTGTCCCACTTAGGTGTTTGAGATGGATATGTGTGTCACTAAGAGCTAAATAGAACGTTCGCAAGTCTCCCTGCAAATTCCTCACAATATGGTACTAGCTGCACTACTAGTGCCAGCAAGGCCAGCCACAAGCAAATCAACAAAATATATATATATAACGCTATTGTAGCCCTAAGAAAGACGGTTGGGTTCTTGTATGCCTAGTTTCTAACCTATACTGACAGCACACAACTGGATTTTGTGGTGTGCCTGTCACTTTAAGTTTTGAAAAAAAAAAAAATATAAAAAAATCGGCAGACTGTGCCTAATTCAATCAAACCCCTAATAAATTGTCTCACTTAGTGACACACATATCCATCTCGAACACCTAAAAGCTAAATAGAACGTTCCCAAGTCTCCCTGCAAATTACTCACAATATGGTACTAGCTGCACTACTTGTGCCAGCAAGCCCAGTCACAAGCAAACAAACAAAAAAAAATATATATAACGCTATTCTAGTCCTAACAAGGGCTGTTGGGTTCTTGTAGACTCACTCCTGCCTAACAGTAAGCTAATATAACACCCTAACGCTATCCCTGCAGCAGCAGCAGATCTCTCCCTAACGGCATCCAGACAGAGAATGATGCGAGCAGCGCGGGCAGGGGCTAGTCTATTCCAGGGTCACCTGATCAGGCCAGCCAACCACTGCTATCGACGTGTAAGGGTACTACGTCATGCTGGGTGGAGTGCAGAGGCTCCTAGCTTGTGATTGGCTCTGTTTCTGGCCGCCAAAAATCAAAACGGCGGGAGATGCCATTTTCTCGAGCTGGCGAAGTATTAGTCCAAGCAACGAGCAGTTACGAGTACGCTAATGCTCCAACGAGCACCAAGCTCGGACCAGTGTGTTCGCTCATCTCTTATTGGGCTGGTTGATCTCTGATGACATCTGGAAACTTTTATTAATATCTTAAAAACAAAAGTGGCACACATTCCAACACAAATGTAGCACAAAAGATTGACACCAATTTTATTACATTTGAACAAGATGGGGTTCCGTGAGTCATGTGCTATTTGTATGAAGTCAAGCACTCGGCTTGTAGCGTCTCTAAGAGATCGGACATTAAAGGTCACCTGTCATCATGTCACTATTTCTGTCACCCCTACATGTCGGAGCAGCTCACAATGATTCCATCACAGCCTTTGTCTAGTCAATTCATACATTAATCATTCTAAAATAAATCTATTCTTTATAGTGTAAATGAGGCTGGTCACATGGTCAGAGGCAGTGATGTCACCCCTGTTCCCCCTTCCCCTGCTTATGTCTGTTTGTACTTTATATGCTGACATTCTCTATCTCCTAATACACATGTGTGATACACAGACATCAGCTACACATGAATCTGACATGTTCTGCTATAAAATGGCTCCTTGGAGCTGTTGTATCTCTCCTATACACACACACACAGGCTGCAGGGGGTGTGACCGCCAGCACCAGGTATCACATGAAGGAGCCATTACACCATTATACAGTCATTATACTGTCAGTCAAGCACTGGGGGTGTGGCTGTGCCTCCCACTCATGAATAAGCCTGATAGCTTGAATATGCTAATGACTCATTGGACATTTTCACAGGTCATTTGCATACAGCTTTAGGACCTCATTGCTTAGGCTTACAGGCATGTAGAGGGACAATGAATGGATAGAGGCAATGCTTTCTAATGAAAGTTTAGGAAAATATATTTAGTTTAGGGGGTAATTTGCCTGACGGATTCTCTTTAAGTCCATTTGATCTTTTAGTATTAAATGTTTAATAATTCTTTCCATGCAGCCTGCTAGAACCATGGAAACATTTCTATATCACTATTTAGAAGTGATATGGTAATTACCTAAAATGGTGGGGTCTTTGTTTTCTTTTGGGATAACTATGATACATGCTACCAGCATTTTTTTGGGTATCACTGTGCCATTAAAGAATTCATTAAAGAGTGTTGTCATGTAAGGCATAAGTATATATGCAAATTCTTTATAATACTCATTTATAAAGTAATCCGGTCCAGTAGCTTTAGATGTTTTTAAAGGATCTATTACTTGATATATCTCATCCTGTGTAGTGGGTGTATTTAAATTTGGAATTTCAATATGACTATATGGCCTGCATTAGACTCATCAAGCCTGTATGGTCAAGATAACGTAATTAGCAGTAGACCAACTGCCCCACCACCCCCTCTGTGATTTCCCTGCCCCTTCTAATTGGTTTCCTGTGTCCTTGAATTGAATTCTTAATTGATACAGACTTTATGTCTCCAAGCCCCTAATGGTTGGTCATGTGTCCTAAAATGGCTACTTAAGAACATGACAAAAATATACTTAAAAGAAAACCTGGTCATAAATCCAATACAGTTGGGGAGCCAATAAAATGGCTTTTGCACCATTGGGCCAACATTTCATTCTGGTGTTTAATATTGTTGGATTTGTTAATTCATGCTGGGGAATGTGGTGGGCAAATCTTCTTATCAGGGGACCCTTAGGAAAGATACAACATAAATTAGAAATATGTCCCCAACTTTCCAGGTTGATTCAGGTGTACAGCCCTCTCACATGACCAGTTAGTTAGGTGGTTAGTTAGAAGTAACATGCCACCATTGAATTCTTGTTAGTCTACGGAGAATGCATTAAGCTTGCAGGACTTTCCAGGGTTTTCACGGTTTCTCCACAGTGGATCTCTTTGCCAATCCAATTAGTAAGAGGTCTGTCTTTTCTTTATGTTATCCTTTTTTATTTTACTGTTAGCTTTTGCGTATGTTATTTCATAAGCTTTGTAACTATTAAGCATTGTGCCTATTTTGCATATTAAATAGTCTTTTAATAAGTTTTTGCTTTTGCTCTATATGTCCCATAACTCTGGAGAGGTGAATTACCGCTAAGCCTTGTTACGCTAGCATAAGTGCTACCAGTGTTTGGACACTGGTGAGTAGGGCTTGTGACAAAACCCTATTAGATATATGGCACATCCATCATCCTACAGAAAAGGAGTTTTATTTTTTTCTATATCTATATCAGGATTGACATATTTCTGGTTGTTCATGGCACAAATCAAAAAGTAACATCTACCAAAATAGATGTCATTAGCTAGTCAGATCAGGCCCCTATACACATGTCTGTAGCAGAGAGCTATGATAACCCAAGTAGTAAACCTTGCTATTTAAATATCTACCTCCTAGATTTTTCTAAAACAGATATGTTTGATACTCATACAACTCCAGATATGTCTCCATTCAAATTATGGTGCACTCACTATATGTTCATTCAAAATTACTTCAAAGGTGTAGTAGCTGCTGATCAGAAGGCTAATAATGACCGGAGATTACACATAGTTTCTTGTTTGACTCTTTTAAATGCATTGAATAAGCAGTCTTACTGTTTGCACAGAGCCAGCATGATTGATGAGTTGCAACATCAACTACATCAGCTAGACCTGCAAAAATATGAGCAGGCCTTGAGGCACAGGAAAGGCAGCTATTATGCTTTAAGTAACAAAGCTAGCAAGATTCTTGCTTCCCAACTGAAATCTAGATCAACCCAGAATAGAACACCATTTCTTCTTCATAAGAAGGATAAAAGTGTTATGGAACGACAACTTATAGCAAACAAAATGGCGTACGATTATTTCAATCTTATCATATTATTATATTATACATTATATTATTATAATCTCAGGGAGGACAACCATACAACCTTTTCCATCCACAAACAAATTTGTTCCTTAGCTTTGTAAAGCTCCCGGCCCCTGAGCAATCTAAGTCCCTTTCTAATCCTAAATACTTCTGAAGAGTTTACCAAAGTTATCAAAATGCTGAAAAACAATAAGGCCCCAGGCCCTGGCAGCCTGATTAATGATTATTACAAGGCATTTACCTAAACTATAGTTCCCTATTTACCAAGTGTCTTTAACAACATTCAAAATACAGGCTACATCCCAAAGAAAATGATGCAGCTTTTGATCGTGACATTGCTGAAGACTGGTAAACATTGACCTAAAATTATATACTCAGATTATAGCAATCCATTTGGCCCCTCTCCTGCCGGGGCTCATACACCAAGTTAAAGTGGGCTTCATCAGGGGAAAGCAAGTGCTTCTCTCTTTAGAAGCAGAATACTTTTTTGGTCAAGTACATTGCAGGTGCTTGTGTGAGGTGCTGACTAAGATTTCTGGATGATACTATATGTGGGATGATTGGATTATATATATACAATTGTATACAAGAAAAAAGCGTGTCAAGACAACCAAACTATAAGCAAAATATCAAACTTTATTTACACATATTCAATTTTTGACAAACACTGACCGGTTTAAAAACACTTAAAACGTGTAACAAGTACACAAACAGGACTCAATGGGATGAGAAAGTGTCCGAGTCATCCCAAGAAAACCACCCTGGCTACAACAAATCTTATCTGGTGTTGATAAATCTACAGTAAGAGCTCCCAAAGGGAATGAGCTACATAAAGTGCATAATAACACAACAGTGTAGTAAACTTTTCCTACATAACAATGATCATAAGAAATAAGGCACTGCATATAACCCATGTATGTACAAAATCATGGTAGTTTACCAGACAACACCAGAGACAGCCAGGGGGTCGTGATGCCCCACACGTTCCGTCACCTAAGGTGACTTCATCAGGGGAGAGCAATCAGCTGAGTCGGTGTGGCGCCGAAGACCCGAGGCTATTTCGTTTTAACCCCTTCATTACAATGTGCTGATAGCACATTGTAATAAATGAGGAAGAAAATCCTCATATACTGCCATACTGTAGTATGGCAGTATATGATAGGATCGATCAGACAACCTAGGGTTAAAATACCCTAGGGAGTCTGAAAAATAGTATAAATCGGGTACGCTAATGCTCGAACGAGCATCAAGCTCGGACGAGTGTGTTCGCTCATTTCTACATTGTTTTCATTCCTCAGCACTTACTCAGTCCATGTTTACATATCACACTATTAGGTGACGATTGATAGGAGGTCACTTCGCTTTATTTCAGCGAGTGAAGAATTCTTTACACACATGGGATGTGTGTTTTTAAATATGTTTTAACGTATATCAATAAAATTGTGTTTTATATTGAAAGACATCATCTTAGTGTTTTCTTAACACCAGCCTAGTTGCAATTTATAAGTATCTAGTTTGTGGTGTTTACCAATGTATTTGGTATTTACTGATGGTTTGCATATTATATTACTGTGGCCTACAATGTTGCTGCCACCTCCTCACTCTGTCATTGTGCCACTCTGTGGCCTACCACTTTCCTGCCACCTCCACACTCTTCCATTGTGCCACTCTGTTGCCCACCATGTTACTGCCATCTCCATAATTTGTCATTGTGCCACTCTGCAGCCTCCTCATGCTGCTGCCAACTGACCGCTGTCTCCCTGGAACACCCGGTGATTTCCATAATGCTGTTTTCAACCTCCATCACTCTATGAGGTTGCCACGTTGTTTGGTTTTCCCCTTCTTTTCATCTGTCAGAATAAAAATGAAAAGGATTGATATCCAAAAGCAGGAGTGGATAAAGAACACAGAGGACATTCAAATATCCAATTTACTGGTCATCTCTGTTTTGAATCCACTTCTGTTTGTTTTTGGCTTTGGCAATACTGATGATGGATTATTGACCGATTGAACGCGGACACTGACGGATGAAATGAAGGGCAAAATGAGTGACGTCAATGCAGAATTACTGCCGACACCCTCTGCACTCTTTTAGGGGGTTTCTACATGTATCCGCATTTAACATAACAGGTTCTGTTGTAATCTATGGATTCATCTGATGTCAGTGTAAAAAGAGTGCACTCTTTGATGTTATAGTGGAATCTTGGCCCTCAGCTCAGTCCTTTCGAGCTGGCAAAGACGTTACCATGTCAGGCTGTGTTCCCGCTTTACTTATTTGGTGAAGTTGGTCTCTGTAAGTACACATGGAATTGAAGAGTGAAGCGATTCTAAGAGTGGCGGTTGTCATGTGCGTGTCATACTAAAACACCCAACAGGCTATATAAAGCCATGAAATACCTAATTTTTAACGTGATTTGTCATGATTTGATTCAGGTCGAATCAAATTTTTTCGAAAAATTTGGCGAATTGGGTCAAATTGAATTTTAAAAAATTCGTCCATCTCTACTATTAATCTAACCAATCCTCTCACCCATATCACATATTAATTTTCTGTCCAGATGACCAAAGCATAACACTTATTCTCAATCCATGTACTTCTATATATGTAATTATTCCGATACACTGCCATTTATTTATCTATTTATTTATTTATATATCATATAATAATATGCTATATATTTTATTATTTTGTTTAGTACCACTTACAGACCTGATGAAGGGGGTGGCCCATTATTTATACGAATAAACTTTCAACACAAGAAATCTGTGTTGCACCAACTTAATTACAGGTAGCTTGTATCAAACCAATCCTGTTTTTTTGTTACTCTATCCATGTGATTTCTCTATCCGGCACCATTCAGTACTGGATCCCAGGAAGACATAGCATACTCTACCTACCTCACCTATATAAGACTATACCTCTGATATCTGACTAACACATAAGACACAAGGTGTCTCAAGGGTAGCAGATATCACTGTTACCAATACAATCTCTATAATAACCATTTTGCACTAATGGCGCCGCAAGTGTTCCTTCTACTTTTCAAATATAATGGAACTGCTGATAAGTCAAATTGATGCGGCTTCAAAGCATGGTAAAGTACTCATCATGGGGTACCTTAATTACCCCGATATTGACTGGGGGTCAGAAATCTGCAGGTCCTTTAAAGGTAGCAGGTTTTTGTCAACAAAAAAAGACAATTACCTGTCAAAACTAGTCCTAGAGCCAACAGGAACAGGGGCACTTCTGTACCTTATCCTAACCAACAGACTTACAGGGTATCAAAATTACATGTTGGGGGAACTTGGGAAATAATGACCACAATATCACTGATTTTATATTATACTTTACTAAAATGGTAGATGAACACTTTAAACATCGGGGGGGCATATTTTCAACAGATGGGGAACCTTATAGGCATAAACTGGGGCAATGTTTTAAAAAACAAAAGCACCCAAAATAAGGGACATAAACCATATGGGAAAAAGCATAAGAGAAACAAGTAAAAGTAAATTTGGTTAACTAGTACTGTAAGGAGAACAATAAGTGAGAAAGCTAAGGCATTTTAGATAAAGGCAGCAAAACTAGAGACTGAGAGGAATATTGCCAAGGAGAGTGAAAATAATTCCAAATTATTTTTCAAGTATAAAGATAATCCTAATCCCTTTGGAGGGTACTGGTTATTTCAGTCTTCTTTGTTTGATCCAGTGTTATTGCTTTGTTTGGTCTCCTGTGTATTTGACTTCAGCTATATTTTATTTACCATTCAATGGCGATATGATTCTGGAATTTTGCCTCCATTTTGGCTTTAACCCCATTTTGGCCAATTCTGCTTGTCTGTCTGCATCCTTTGTTTGTGTTTCAGTGTTGTGTATTTCCCACTGTGACCACTTACCTTGTCTCAGACTAGTGTTTATAACTGGCTTGAAGCTTTTCTGTGTAATAGTGTGAACACAAGTCTCTATCTGATTACCTGTTTGCTGCAGCCACTGCCAACCAAAGTTTTTCCGTGTCCGCTTGCTCAGGATACGCTAGTTAGGTTCCTGAAAAGGAGCTGTCCCTTATCAGGGCAGTTTTATAAACTGAAGGCAGGGCCTTGACCAGCAGGATTGTCAAAGGGGTAGTTTGCCACCACTTACCTAGTCTAACAGCTTGCGCCAAATCTGGGTGTGGTTGTACTTTTACTGGACAGGTTTGTGATTAGGGAAATGAAATGTTACCCAATACAAGTATCATAGTATCATAGTATATAAGGCTGGAAGGAGACGCAAGTCCATCAAGTCCAACCTTTAAGAATTAAATAAATGTTTTATCCCCATAACCTGTGATATTTTTTCTCTCCAGAAAGGCATCCAGGCCTCTCTTGAACATGTACATAGAGTCCGCCATAACAACCTCCTGCGGCAGAGAGTTCCACAGTCTCACTGCTCTTACAGTAAAGAACCTTTGTCTATGGTTATGGTAGAATCGCCTCTCCTCTAGGCGTAGAGGATGCCCCCTTGTCCTGGTCACAGGCCGAGGTATAAAAAGATCTTTGGAGAGATCCTTGTACTGTCCGTTCAGGTATTTGTACATTGTAATGAGGTCTCCCCTCAGTCGTCTTTTTTCTAAACTGAATAATCCCAAATGTTTTAATCTGTCAGTTTTGTTTCCATGGCCCAAATGCATAACTTTACATTTATCTACATTAAACCTCATCAACCATTTCTCGCACAGGGATGAGGGGTCAAGCAGGAGACGCACAGGATTATCAAGATAAATATGTTAATTATGGATGTCAAGCATACTATATGTGCTGAAGATGAATTTCCTTTGTTAGTGTCTAAGTGCTTGTTTATTTCATAAATGGGAGTTTTTGTGGGTTTTGGTGTGTACTGTGGTATAGAGGTGAATATTTACCAAAGCATCACCGTTTTACAGATCAAAGAGCTTTTGTAAATTTTTACTTTATTAACATGTTAGTTAACTGTGTACACACAGAAGCTGTGAAAACTGCCAGAAACTGATTTCAGTGGAGTTACACAGGACTAGAGATGAGCGAACATACTCGTCCGAGCTTGATGCTCGATCGAGCATTAGCGTACTCGTAACTGCTCGTTGCTCGGACAAGTATTTCGCCCGCTCGAGAAAATGGCAGCTCCCGCCGTTTTGCTTTTTGGCGGCCAGAAACAGAGCCAATCACAAGCCAGGAGACTCTGCACTCCACCCAGCATGACGTGGTACCCTTACACGTAGATAGCAGTGGTTGGCTGGCCAGATAGCAGTGTGCTTTCATAGTTGGCTAGAAAATAGCCATAGGAGAATCCAAACGGCTTACTTAGGCCTACAATAGCGTTATATAGTTGATTTTTGGTTGATTTGCTGGTGGCTGGCCTTGCTGTAGTGCATCTACTACCATATTGTGAGGAATTTGCAGTGAGACTTGGGACCGTTGTGTTTAGCTCTTAGTGACGCACATATCCATCGCAAAGACCGAAGTGGGACAATTTATTAGGGGTTTGATTTCAATTAGGCACAGTCTGCCAGTTTCTTTTTATTTTTTACGTTTATTTTTTGATAACTCAGCGTCATCTCATCTGGCATAGCAGTGTGCTTTCATAGTTGGCTAGAAAATAGCCATAGGAGAATGTCTCGAATAACGAGTACCCGAGCATTTTAGTGCTCGCTCATCTCTATTCTTTACCAAATGTGGTCCTTAGAAACAAAAAATGCTGGTTGCTCACCTGTAAGGAGCTGGTCTGATGGCGGCATTGGCGTGCGAGCGCGGGCTGTGCGCGCGCGCCCGCCGCGAGGTCACATGACCGGCCCCGTCCTCCAACCTCCAAGTGGGGCGGTCCATGTGACGTCACGGCCGAGCGGACGCCCAGCCAGCGCACTCGCAGGCAGGATGCAGATGACAGGTACGTATGGTGATACAAAATAGAGCAGGATACGAGCAAAGTCATAACTAGATCAAAATGATGTATGGAAAGCATCATTGGTCAACCAATGGCTACTGATGGAATGACAAATACTGATAGAGGAAGCAGGTGATTCAGAGTCCACTTGTGCCACATAGGTGAGAATAGATCTAGAATGCTCTTTAAATTCTTGACAGCAGTCTGGTTCTTATAGAGAGTTGCTATATGCTCTTTCTTGTTGGAGCAATGGTTCTATATGTGTCCTTTGTGTCGGAGACTAGCCAGGACCATCAATCTTTTAATAGGTGCAAAAGTGCTTGACCTTTTGGTGATGATGCTTCTTGAAATTTCGTGCTGTGGAAACCGCTTAAGATAAAGGTGCTGTGTTTCCTGTGGGTTCATTGTTGCTTTGTAGTGATGAGAACTATGTAGAATATCAGATGATGAGGACCGTGTAGAATATCCGATGATTATGTATTGCTATCTGTGAAAAATACTGGAAAAAAAAGGAAGTGGTTAAGTGATGTGCTCAAAAAACATAAACACTGGAAAGAGTGACTAAAGTGGGTGAGCAGAATATACATGAAAATTGAGAAATACTCAAAATTGGTGAACATTAGAGATGATGAGTGACCAAGAGAATATTTTGGATGGGCGAGGCCTGGAAGATGGATAACTGATAGAATCAATCTAGAGTACATGGGAGCATATTGAAGTTATTTGCATAAACAAGAAGGGAAGTGCCATATCACTATGTCGAGGGATCTGAGAACAGAAATATAACGATAACATTGTTTATGAGGGACTTACCTATAGAAGCCTGTGAATAGAAGTTCTTCATTAATGCCCTGCGGAGATGTAGACTTCAATTCAAAGATCCATTTTGATTCTTTTTGTAATAATTTCGGTACTATGTCGCCCCCTCTTAGATTTAGATTTACTTTTTCCAAGACTGTCACTAGAAGGCCTCTGTGATTGCCTGCATGATGTTGTAAGAAATGTATTGCTACTGATGATAAGGTTTTGTCTTGCTTGAAATCTCGATGTGCTGTCCTGATTGTAGATATATGTTGTTGAATTCGCTTCTTTAGCTGTTGAGTTGTTTGTCCAACATATACTTTGGGACACGGGCAACGAATGGCATATATCACATTTTGGGTTTTGCAATTGGTATATTCTCTAAGTTTGTACTGCTTGTTATTCAGGGGATTGGTGAAAGTGTCTTCATTGGTTATAAATTGACATATATTGCACTCTCCACAGGAGTATGTGCCCTTGATGCGATGTCCTCCAGTTCCTGCACTGGGCCGCACAAAATGACTGGAGGTAAGTTGGTCCTTGAGGTTCTTGGCTCTCCTTGCTATTAAAGTGGGGCGGTTTTTAATGAATCTCTCCAATTTTGGCTCGCTCAGCAAGATGTTCCAATTTTTATTGAGAATAGTATAGAGGTCAGACCATTGATTGTTGTAGGTGGTGATCATTCTCACCTGGTTATCAGGTTTCTCTTTGCTCTTGGGGGCCAGCATATCTTCTCGATTTTGCCTTTTGGCTCGCATGTAAGCTCTAGAGATGACTTTTTTAGGGTATCCTCGTGCTTGTAGTCGTGCTGTGAGATCCGCCGCATGTTTCCTAAAGTCACTGTCGTCACTGAAATTTCTCTTCAATCTCAGAAATTGGCCATACGGTATTGCCTTCTTAAGGTGTCCAGGGTGAAAACTATTATAGTGTAAAACACTATTTGTGGCTGTAGGTTTCCGGTATAAAGATGTTTTAATTTTGTTCTCCTCCATGCTGAGTCTTAGATCCAAAAATTCTACTGTGTTTTCGGAGATTTGTGGAATCAATTTGATATTCAAGTTGTTGTCGTTTAGTTCTGAGATGAACTCCATGCAGATCTCTTTCGTACCCTGCCAAAGGAATACAATATCGTCTATATAACGATACCATTTAATGACATGCGTGCAGTAGCGGGGCATGAGGCGCACCTGTGTCTCCTCCCACCACCCTAGAAAAAGGTTCGTGTAGGAGGGGGCACAGCGCGCACCCATGGCCGTCCCTGATATTTGCCTGTAATATACCTTATTGAAGAGAAAGTAATTGTGACCCAAGGCAAAATTGAGGAGTTCTAGGATGAAGGAGTCGTGGAGTCGATTTGAATTGGTTTGTTTGTCCAGGAAGTATGCCACTCCATATACAGGAGTTGCCTTTTAAGCTGGGGAAGCTTCCCAACCTACCCACATGCCACTTCAACCAATAGTTGCCACTCACAGGCAAGTAGAGGTGTTAAAACCAACAAAAATTGCGTGGTACTGCACCTTCTTTCTTATGAGTTGTCCTTAACGGTCCTAGATGGATCCAGCAAACATCCACTATTCAATAATCCAGTAGAATAAAAACTCTTTTGTGACCGGAGCTCAAAAACGAAAAAGACGATCCATGCAGGTTTCCTCCTTATTTGTGCACCAAACACAAGGGATCACTTTCAGGGATAAGTCACCATTCAGACCAGATACCGTCAATATTTTCACTCCTGTCCTAGTCTCCTCCACTCACTGCATATAAGAGACATATCCAGACATAGTGTAGACAGTGTAAAACTTTTAAAACTTTTTTTTCCAGTTCTCCTCACATATGTAGATAAAAAATGCGCATATCACAAATGACTCCACGAGGACGCCAATCCTTGCCCGACCCAGGGTTTCGCCTCTGTGCTTCTTCTGGGGCATGATTAGCGTCCGTCCTCTAGCTTTATTTATACAAAAACTGTTTCTACATGAAATACGTTTTCAATTTCATACATAAATCACATACATTTAAAAATCAAGGAACACGGAATACATCTGATTTGAACAAGGTATCTAAATAAGGAAAACACTTTAAGCATACATACACATCAGGCTAAAAATTCATGTTCGCTAGTTTCTCCAAGTCACCTGGAGGGCAATCTCTGTTTTCAAACTATCATCCAATCACAGGGAGTGCTGAGCCAAGCCCCTTAACCTGTCATTCAAAGGCACGTGGGTATTACCCAATTAGCCCATTAGTGTGCTTCACTCACTACACAGGGAGCTGGAGAAAAACTAAACCTTCTTTTGTTTTCATTGTCTCTGGGAGATGTTGAGCTAGCGATGATGTATAAACTCTAGCGTATTAATAACAGAAAAACATTTTTTACTTTTATATACATATTTTCTTAATACAAAGATTACTACAAATACATTTTACACATATTCCTATTTTTACAACTTGTGATCACAGACATCCTGAATGTCTAGTGCTACATTATAAAGCTAAATTCCTTTACGTCTACCCATCATGATACTAAGCGAATATTAAAGTGCATTAGATAAAGTGCTTCATTCATTTCTACCTATATTTTTGTAAAGGTGCTTTATTCATCCTTACTAGAGATGAGCGAACATACTCAGCCGAGCTTGATGCTCGTTCGAGCATTAGCGTACTCGAAACTGCTCATTGCTCGGACGAATACTTCGCCCTCTCGAGAAAATGGCATCTCCCGCTGTTTTCCTTTTTGGCGGCCAGAAACAGAGCCAATCACAAGCCAGGAGATGCTGCAGTCCACCCAGCATGACGTGGTACCCTTACACGTCGATAGCAGTGGTTGGCTGGCCAGATCAGGTGACCCTGGAATAGACTAGCCCCTGCCTGCGCTGCTCGGATCATTCTGTGTCTGGATGCCACTAGGGAGAGAGCTGCTGCTGGTCAGGGAAAGCGTTAGGCTGTTCTATTAGAATAGTGTTAGGCAGGAGTGATTCAACAAGAACCCAACAGCCCTTCTTAGGGCTACAATAACGTTGTACTTTTTTTTTTTTATTTGCAGCTAGTACCATATTGTGAGGAATTTGCAGGGGGACTTGCTACCGTTGTGTTTAGCTCTTAGTGACACACATATCCACCTCAAACACCAAAGTGGGACAATTTATTAGGGGTTTGATTTCAATTAGGCACAGTCTGCCATTTCCTTTTTTATTTTACGTTTATTTTTTTCATAACTCAGCGTCATCTCATCTGGCCATAGGAGAATACAAACGTCTTACTTACGCCTACAGTAGCGTTATATATATTTGATTTCTGGTTGATCTGCTGGTGGCTGTAGTTGCTGCAGTGCATCTACTAGCAAATTGTGAGCAATTTGTAGTGAGACTTGCGACCACTGTGTTTTGCGCTTAGTGACGCACATATCCATCGCAAAGACCGAAGTGGGAAAATTTATTAGGGCCCGGGGTTGTATTTCAATTAGGCACAGTCTGCCATTTCCTTCTTTATTTTACGTTTATTTTTTTCATAACTCAGCGTCATCTCATCTGGCATAGCAGTGTGCTTTCATACTTGGCTAGAAAGTAGCCATAGCAATAGGATAGCATCGTTTGGTTTTAAAAACTAAAAAACACACAAAAAAAAAAAAAAAAAAAATTAAAGTTATAACTCTCATTTTCAAAATGTTTAACCCGAGGGCTAGGGGTAGAGGACGAGGGCGGGGACGTGGGCGTCCAACTACTGCAGGGGTCAGAGGCCGTGGTCCTGGGCGGGGTGAGACACCACCTGCTTATGAGGGAGCAGGGGAACGCCGCAGAGCTACACTCCCTAGGTTCATGTCTGAAGTTACTGGGACTCGTGGTAGAGCACTGTTGAGGCCAGAACAGTGTGAACAGGTGATGTCGTGGATTGCCGACAATGCTTCGAGCAATTTGTCCACCAGTCAGTCTTCCACGCAGTCCACCCATGTCACCGAAATCGGCACTCCTCCAGCTCCTGCACCTCAGCCTCCTCCCCCCCGGTCTGCCCCCTCCCAGCAAAATTTGCCATTTGAACTGGCATACTCTGAGGAACTGTTTTCTGGACCCTTCCCACAGTCACAAACCACTTGTCCGGTTGCTGATGAGCAATTTTCCGATGCCCAGGTTTTCCACCAGTCGCAGTCTGTGGGTGATGATGACCTTGTTGACGTACTGGAAGAAGTGTGTAAAGAGGTGTCCGACGATGAGTAGACACAGTTGTCAGACAGTGGGGAAGTTGTTGTCAGGGCAGGAAGTCAGAGGGGGGAGCAGACTGAGGGATCGGAGGATGATGAGGTGACAGACCCAAGCTGGGTTGAGAGGCCGGGTGAACACAGTGCTTCTGAGACGGAGGAGAGTCCTCGACCAGAACAGGTTGGAAGAGGCAGTGGTGGGGCCAGACGGAGAGGCAGGGCCAGAGCTGGTGCATCAGCGCCAAATGTGTCAACTAGTGAAGCTCCCGTGGCGAGGGCTCCTGCGGCGAGGGCTAGATTTTCAGAAGTCTGGAGGTTCTTTAAGGAAACACCGGATGACCGACGGACTGTGGTGTGCCACATTTGCCAAACCAGGATCAGCAGGGGTTCTACCACTACTAGCTTAACTACCACCAGTATGCGCAGGCATATGAATGCTAAACACCCCACTCAGTGGCAACAAGTGCGTTCACCTCCGGCCGTGCACACCACTGCTCCTTCCCCTGTGTCAGCTGATAGTCAGCCCCCTGCCCAGGACCCTGCCACAAAAACCCCATCGTCGCCTCCACGATCCTCCACAGCATCCACCAGCGTTCAGCTCTCCATACCACGCTGGAGCGGAAAAGAAAATATAGTGCAACCCACCCGCACGCCCGATTTGCTCACGAAGGTGCGCCGCATCTGTGCGCATTTCAGGAAGTCCAGCACAGATGCTGCCACTCTCAGGGAAGCGCAGCGCCGCCTCCAACTGCCCGCTCACCGACTGTTGTGCGACGTGCCCACGAGGTGGAATTCAACACTGACCATGTTATCCAGAGTTTACCAGCAGCGCAGAGCGATTGTAGACTGCCAGATGTCAACTTCCACCAGAACTGGTAGTCAGGTCAGTCAGCTTCCTCAAGTCTACAATGAGGAGTGGACGTGGATGTCTGATATCTGTCAGGTGCTGAGTAACTTTGAGGAGTCAACACAGATGGTCAGTGGCGATGCCGCCATCATCAGCCTCACCATCCCGCTGCTTGGCCTGTTGAAGACTCTGGCGCATATGGCAGATTTCATGCTAGGCTGCCTATCCCGTGACCCTCGCGTTCAAAGAATTTATTCCAGCACCGATTACTGGGTATTCACTCTCCTGGACCCACGGTACAAGCAAAATCTTTCCACTCTCATCCCTGCAGAGGAAAGGAGTGTGAGAATGCATGAATACCAGCAGGCCCTGGTGCACAAGCTGAAACAGTATTTCCCTTCTGACAGCGCTAGCGGCACAGTGCGTAGTTCTGCGGGACAAGTAGCGAGGGAGAGTAGGCGAGCAGGCAGCTTGTCCAGCACTGGCAAGGGTACGCTTTACAAGGCTTTTGCCAGCTTTATGTCACCCCAGCAAGACACTGTCACCTGTCCCCAGTCTCGGCAGAGTAGGGCTGATCTTTACAGAAAGATGGTGAGGGAGTACGTAGCTGACCATACCATCGTCCTAAATGATCACACAGCTCCCTACAACTACTGGGTTTCAAAGCTGGACATGTGGCACGAACTGGCGCTGTACGCCTTGGAGGTTCTTGCCTGCCCTGCCGCTAGCGTCTTGTCCGAGCGGGTTTTCAGTGCAGCTGGTGGCATCATCACCGATAAGCGTACACGCCTGTCGACTGACAGCGCTGACAGGCTGACGCTTATAACTTATAAGAACGCTACTACACTTGATCTTATACAAAAGGTTCTTCGAAGTGCTGTTTGGGGAGTAGCCTAGAGACAGGGGCTTGGATTGGCGAAAGCTCGCCTGGCAGCGGAGCGCCAGCTCCATGCCAAGATCCAACTAACATAGTTTTAACTGCAGCACCTTTAATCTACTACTAGTTCACTGCCTCCATACATGGTCCCCTTATCAAACGAGCTGTGTCAGGCAGAATTTTGGGTTGTTTTCATGGCTTCCATGTTAACTTTGTCGCCACCCTGCTGTGTAATCCACAAATTATTTTTTTTTTTTTTTTATGGCAACTTTATATATGTTACCGATATGATTGAGCGCGTTTGCTCACCTCCTTTGGTTCTCTCTGCCACCATGGGTTTTGAAGCTGAGTTCCATTTGGGTTATGTTGCATGCCACTCTTCTAGCCTGCCGCTGTCTGCCGCTTGCATCTGCATGCCGTCCCTATAGGGTCAGGGTCATTATTGGATGTTTTAGATGCTATCTAGCCTCATTCGGTCCACTGTGTCATGGCCCATGCTTGTTGCCCATAATTTGGCATAATGGTGCGATTTAAGCAAGCCTCAGAGGCATCAATGAGGCTTGCTGCCCTCCTGTTTCTGTCCATTTCCGTGGTGTTTCCATCCTTTCTGAGGTTCCCAGGGTTTGGGCCGGGGGGCCCAAGCTTCCTGTTGCAGGAGCCTTGGGCCCCTTGAAAAATGCTCGAGTCTCCCATTGACTTCAATGGGGTTCGTTACTCGAAACGAGCACTCGAGCATCGGGAAAAGTTCGTCTCGAATAACGAGTACCCGAGCATTTTAGTGCTCGCTCATCTCTACTTATGACTTGGTATGGTAAAGACATGTGTTGAGTGACACATGATATATTGTTCTAATAAAGCATTTTTTGTACAGGCCAGTCTTTGTGCATCCCCTTCTGTTCTTTTATTTGCATATGGTGTTTATTTGGGTGTACTTGGCCTTAATACATATTTATACATTCTTGTGCAGTGCCGTTCCCGGGATTTTTTGGACAGGGCATGGCTCTAGTTATACTTATGCAATTAATTTTTATGGGGGGCCCACCCGCGGTCCTCTGTTTTTAACAATTTTTGGGGGTGCCACTACAGGCAACTCAATCTATTCCATTTTATGGGGGGCCACCTACCTGCCTCCTCTGGTTTGAAAAACTTTTTTGGACTGCACCTACAGGCACTCAATCTATTCCAGTTTATGGAGGGCAACCTCGCTCCTCTGGTTTGAAAACTTTTTGGACTGCCACCTTACAGGCACTCATTATTTATTTTATGGAGGGCCACCTACCGCTCTCTGGTTTGAAATTTTTGGGACTGCCACATAAAGGCACTCAATCTATTCCATTTTATGGAGGGCCACACTACCTGCTCCTCTGGTTTGAAAACTTTTTGGGACTGCCACATACAGGCACTCAATCTATTCCATTTTTATGAGGGCCACCTACCTGCTCCTCTGGTTGAAAACTTTTGGCGCCAATACAGGCACTCACTCTATTCCATTTTTATGGAGGGCCACCTACCTGTCTCTTGGTTTGAAAATTTTTGGATGCCCACTACAGGCACCTCAATCTATTCCATTTAGTGGAGGGCCACCTACCTGCTCTCTGGTTGAAAACTTTTTTGGCGAGCCACATACAAGCACTCAATCTATTCCATGTTTATGGAGGGCCAACCACCTGCTCCTCTGGTTTGAAAAACTTTTTTGGATGCCACATACAGGCACTAATCTATTCCATTTTTATGGAGGGCCACCTACCTGCTCTCTGTTTTGAAAACTTTTTGGACTGCCCAATAAGGCACTAATCTATTCCATTTTATGGAGGGCCACCTACCTTCTCTCTGGTTTGAAAACTTTTTTGGATGCCCACAACAGGCACTCATCTATTCCATTTTTATGGAGGGCACCCTACCTGCTCCTCTGGTTTGATAAACATTTTTGGACTGCCACATACGGCACTCAATGATTCCATTTTTATGGAGGGCCACCTACCTGCTCCTCTGGTTTGAAAACTTTTTGGACTTGCCACATACAGGCACTCAATCTATCCATTTTATGGAGGCCACCTACTGTCCTTGGTTGAAAACTTTTTGGACTGCCAACAGACAGGCACTCAATCTATTCCATTTTTATGGAGGGCACCTACCCTGCTCCTCTGGTTAAAACTTTTTGGACTGCCACTAACAGGCACTCAATCTATTCCATTTTAGGAGGGCCACCACCTGCTCCTCTGGTTGTGAAAACTTTTTGGACTGCACAAACAGGCACTCAATGATTTCATTTTTATGGGGGCCACCTACTGGCTCCTCTGGTTTGAAAACTTTTTGTGACTGCCACATACAGGGCACATCCAAATTGAATTGTCCCATAGCGCTCCACACGTTGTCTCCATTGCTACCTCCAAAAAGTGTCCATATAGCTGCCTCCATTACATCGTCCTTTATCAACGAGGTGTGTCAGGCCGAATTGGGTTTTCATGGTTCCACATCAAAGTTGTAACTTTGTCACCACCCTGCTGGTGTATCCCAAAAAACATGCAAACTTTTACCATTAGGATATTATTTCAGCGCTTTGCGATCTGTTACAATTACCCTCACCCGCCATTACAAACTTATGAGAAACGCTATACACTTGATTTATACAAAAGGTTCTTAGAATCTGTTTGGGGAGTAGCCAGAGACAGCGGGCTTGGATTGGCGAAAGATCGCCTGGCCAAGCGGAGCGCCAGCTCATGCCAAGAACCAATAACATAGTTTTAAACTGCAGCACCTTTAATCTACTACTAGTCACGCATACATACATGGCCCCCTTATCAAACGAGTGTGTCAGGCAGAATTTGGATTGTGTTCATGGCTTCCATGTTAACTTTGTCGCCACCCTGCTGTGTAATCCTCAAAATATACTGGCAAACTTTTACCATTTACGGATATTATTCAGCGCTTCTTGCGATCTGTTTACCTTCCCCTCACCCGCAATATTCCAAAATATAAGAACCTAATACACTTAACTTGGTGGCAGGCGGGGACAGAGTCTGACCGGGGCTGGTCATTACTGCCGACGCAGAGGATTGCGAGGCCTACCTCGGTCCAGGTTGTTTCAGGCATACTATGCCTCTCTCTCACCCCTCTCCACCTCCTCCTCCTCCGAATTATGTGGCATGGCGCCATAATCGGTTACTTAGGCACAGCAGCAATGCCGTGCTAAGCGACAGCAGGCGGTGCTCAAACTGTGAGCCTAGGTGATAAAGGAACACCGCCCAAGAGCTATTACAGGCATTCCACATCAAACTTGTTAACTTTGTCCCACCGTGCTGTAAGCCACACAAAATATACTGGCAAACTTTTTTCATTACGGATATTTTCAGCGTCTTGCCGCAGATGTTTAACTTCCCCTCACCGCCATATCCCAACTTATAAGAACGCTACTACACTTGATCTTATACAAAAGGTTCTTCGAAGTGCTGTTTGGGGAGTAGCCTAGAGACAGGGGCTTGATTGGCGAAAGCTCGCCTGGCAGCGGGACGCCAGCTCCATGCCAAGATCCAAAACATAGTTTAACTGCAGCACCTATATCTTACACTAGTTCACTGCCTCCAACATGGTTCCCCTTATCAAACGAGCTGTGTTCAGGCAGAATTTTGGATTGTTTGTCATGGTTCCATGTTAACTTTGTCGCCACACCCTGCTGTGTAATCCACAAAATATACTGGCAAACTTTTATCATGTACCGATATTATTGAGCGCTTTGCTCACCCCTTTGGTTCTCTCTGCCACCATTGGGTTTTGAAGCGAGTTCCATTTAGGGTTATGTGCCATGCCACTCTCTAGCTGCCGCTGTCTGCCGCTGCTCTGCATGCCGTCCCTATAGTGTCAGGGTCAATATTGGATGTTTTAGATGCTATCTAGCCTCATTCGGTCACTCTGTCATGGCCATTGCTGGTTGCCCATAATTTGGCATAATGGTGCGATTTAAGCAGCCTCAGAGGCATCCAATGCAGGTGCCCCTCCTGTTTCTGTCCATTTCCGTGGTGTTTTCCATCCTTTTCTGAGGTTCCCAGGTCGTTTGGCGGGCCCAAGCTTCCTGTGTGCAGGACCTTGGGCCCTTGAAAAAATGCTCGAGTCTCCCATTGACTTCTAATGGGGCTCGTTAATCGAAACGAGCATCGAGCATCGGGAAAAGTTCGTCTCGAATAACGAGTACCCGAGCATTTTAGTGCCGCTCATCTCTACTTATGACTTGGTTGGTTAAAGACATGTGTTGAGTGACACATGATATATTGTTCTAATAAAGCATTTTTTGTCAGGCATATCTTTGTGCATCCCTCTGTTCTTTATTGGCATATCGGGTTGGTTATTTGGTTGGACACTTGGCCTTAATACATATTTATACATTCTTGTGCAGTGCCGTTCCCTTTTGTGAGTATATCAAAGTTTGGGTCAGTACTGAACTTTGAATTGCGAGCGCAAACTGCTGAATAAATTTAAATACTACTGGTGACTTTGCCAGTTGCATTTACACAGATGACACCTGGTCTGCGTATGGTCTGGGTTATGGTTTCGGTAACAAACATATTTTCAAGTTCTGGTAAAATAACTCTTATGGGTCCACTGATTACTAGTGTAGACTTGAGCTACTTGGTTATCTATGTCTTTACTCATTCAAAATATTTATCCAATTATAAAACATCAAAACAAATAACTATATAATTGTTAATTATAATTAAATGTTAATTATCTGCTTTAAATAAAGCAATTTGGGAATGGTGCTCTGAGGTGTAAAGTGGTACCTGGATTATATAATAAAGATCGTGCCACTAAGATAAGAAAACCTTGACTGGAGAGATATCTCCTATTGCAACTGTGAACTTGGTTGGTTGATATTACATTTTCCTATGAAGATAAGCTTGGAAATCAAAAGTCATAAATGTATCTTTCTACACGATCTTATGGTACCTAAATAATTGATTAGCAATTTACCTGCATTTCTCATACTTCTTACTATTCTTATAACTGGGGAATTTATTATGCATTAATACATACAGTATATGTATGTGTATATATTTGTGCAAAAATGTGTGGCTACAGCATGCAGTATCCTTTAGTATCATCTTATGCATTGATACATACAGTATATGTATTTGTGCAAAAATATGTGGCTACAGCATGCAGTATCCTTTAGTATGGTCCTTATTGCTTGTTTTTTGTTGTTTAAGTTTCAGCATGGTGTGGAAAAATGGCACAGTGTTTACAGAATTTATCCTTCTTGGGATCTCCAGCAACCCTAGGACACAAGCAACTCTTTTCTGGATATTTCTAATAGCATACATGTTTACACTTCTTGGGAATGTAATAATTATTCTGGTAACTCTTACAGATAACTGTCTTCAGACTCCTATGTATTTGTTCATTACTAATCTATCCTTTATTGATATCTGCTATTCATCATCAATCACACCACAAATGCTGAAAGATATGTTGTCAACTGAAATGAAAATTTCATTTTCAAATTGTGTTGCTCAAATGTACATATCACTTTCTCTAGGCGAATCTGAATGTATTTTATTAGCAATAATGGCATATGACCGCTATATGGCAATATGCTACCCACTTCATTACACTACAATCATGAACAGGTCAGTATGTATCAAGATAGCCACTGGAAACTGGGTCTGTGGCTTTCTGTTGTCCATTTCTCATGTTGTTCTTATATGGAAAATGGATTTCTGTGCCAATAACAAAATTAACCATTTCTTATGTGAAGCTCCAGGACTTCTATCCTTGGGTTGTGGAAATATTTTTGTAATTGAGTTTGCAATATTTGTCATTGGTGTGCTGATTTTAATGATACCTGTAGTGTTAATAATAACAACCTATATTCAAATAATCAGAACTATTTTAAAAATAAAAAGCATTGACGGGCAACAAAAAATGTTTTCCACTTGCAGTTCTCATTTGCTGGTTGTAACACTATTTTATGGTTCTGCAATGACTGTTTATATGAAGCCTCGATCATACTCCACACCAAATATGGACAAAACTCTTGCAGTGATTTATACAATTATAATCCCAATGTTAAATCCTTTAATTTACACTCTGAGAAACAAAGAAGTAAAAAGAGCAGTCAAGATAATCTTCCTTAAAGGAATAAAAATGCATATTTTGTGATCATATTCATTTTCATTTAATTTATTAAGAGCCATGAAAGTAATACAAAAAAAAAGAAAGCTAAAAGGAAAAATGTCATCAGCTTTAGCCTCACTAAGTTTACCCCCAAGTAAGGTCATAAATATGCTTTCTAGCATTACCTCTTTATGTTTAGCTTCAACAGGTATCTTATTGTTTTAAAAGCAACTAGTGTCTTACTGTAGGACAGGGCAGGAAAAGAACCCATTGTAGAGGGATAGATAAAGTATGTGCATCAACAATAAAACAGTGGGAATAAGGGTGGGGGAGGATAACTATCCCCACACAAACATTCTATCCATCAGACACCTGCTCTTGTGGCATAATATGTTTGGTGTACAAAGCTATGCTCAGAGCCAGCACTATGAGTATGCAAATCTAATTATGAATCTAAAATTGTTTTTCTAGGTGCCATGGATCCAGACATATTCAGGTTTAAAGTGAGGATTTCAGGTGTGATTTTTATGTTTAAAAATCACTCCTGATGGCATATTAACCCCTTAATGACCGCCCTATCGGCTTTTTACGGCGGTCATTAAGGGTACTTCTTCTGACGCGCCGGGACACCGGGTTATTATAGTGCCGGTGTCGGGCTGTGATATCACAGCCCAGACCCGGCACTAACAGCCGGGATCGGAAAAACTTCGATCCCGGTGTTACCCCCGTACTGCCGCGGTCATGCTTGACTTCCGGGGATCCATCCCTCCTGCTCAGCCCGGGTTCCGACAAGTGGACCCGGCGTCGCTCCTCTCTGTCCGGGCCGACTCCTGCAGACCCGGCTGTGTGTACTGCTGCTCAGCCTGCTCGTTCTTACAGAACACTGCAGTACGTTATTGCAGTGTAAAGCTTGAATCACGATCGGATGATCGCGTCTTTCAAGCCAATAATAGAAAGTGTAAAAATTTTAAAAAAAATTAATTTTTACAATAATTAAATGAAATAATAAAATAAAAGTCCCATAATCTCCCCAGTTATACATACAACATAAAAGTATATAAAACACAAAACACGTACTTTTGTATCACCGCAGTCCGTATTACTCGGTACAATAAATCTAATCAATATTGACCCGCTCGTAAAAAAAACTGAAAAAATTCCCAAATATACAAGTTTCCATCAAACACATCAAAATGTTCTAAAAAGTGATCAAAAAAAGTTGTTCCCTAATATGATCTGACTGAAAAGCAACTCTTTTCGCAAAAAATAAGCCCTCAAACCAATCTGACAACAGAAAAATACAGAAGTATGGCCTAAAAGTTGTCAATAGTAAAAACAATGCGATTTTCTCCAATATTGGTTTTGCTCAGAAAATTGAGCAAAGATGAGAAAAACTTATAAATGAGTATCACGCCAATCGAGTGAACCAGAGAAAAAAAGAAATATTATTTTTACGATGGTGAGCGGAAAAAATGCTAAAATCAATAAAAATGATGATTTGTTTTGTGTCCCCCCTGAATAGTTAATAAATCCATGATAAGCTTACGACCCCAAATAAATATATTCTAATTTATACTCATCCGTAATAATAAGTTCCTCATAGTCGCATCAAAAAAAAAAAAATTTATAGGTTACAGGTGACAATACAAATCTGCTGTGAATGGTGCGCCTCCATTCATCATACTCGGCCGTGCGCCCTACAGCAGTTACCACCAATTGGGGGATCGCTACAACGCGGGAGGAATGGACATAAGTTGCAGTGGTTCATCATTTTTATTCGGAAACTGTCGTTTGGACCTAAATGAATGTATTTCCAAAAATCTAATAAGTTTCTAAATCGCAGGTCATATTGTTAACCCATGTGAAATATAAAGGTATAGACTTAGGAAGTTGTTTCATACTGTTGAGGGGTGCCATTTTCTATAGTGGGTAAGGATGGGTTTTACGAACGGACAAGTGGTTTGTGACTCCTGGGAAGGGTTCAGAAAACAGTTCCTAAGAGTATGCCGGTTCAAATGCAAAATTTTCCTGGGAGGGGGCAGCCTGGGGGGAAGGAGGTGAGGTGGAGGAGTGCTGAGGTGAATGGGTGGACGCGTGGGAAGGACTGACGGGTGGACAATGGCTAGAAGCATTGTCCGCAATCCACGGACATCACCTGTTCGCCACTGTTCTGGCTCATACAGCTCTACACGAGTTCCAAGTAAAATTAGAAAATGAAACATAGGGAGTGTAGTTGCGGCGTTCCCCTGCTCCTCATCTGCAGGTGGTTTTGTCTCACCCGCCCAGGAGATCACGCCCTCTGACCCTGCAAGTAGTGGACGCCCACGCCCCTCGTCCTTACCCTAGACCTCGGGGTCAAACTTTCAAAATTAAAGTGTTAAACTGTAAATTTTTTGTGGGTTTGTTTTTGTGTATTTTTGTTTTTAAAAAAAAACAATTGCTATCTATGGCGAGGCTAGTTTCTAACTACACTGGGACAGCAACAAGGGATTGTGTGCTGTGCCGCTGACTTTAGTTTTGAAAAAAAAAAAAAAGAAAAGAAAAAGCAGAAGGTGCCTAATTCAATCAAACCCCTAATAAAATTGTTCCACTTCGGGTGTTTGAGATAGATGGATATGTGTGTCACTAAGAGCTAAATATAACGTTCGCAAGTCTCCCTGCAAAATCTCACAATATGGTCACTAGCTTGCACTACTAGTGCCAGCAAGGGCCAGCCACAAGCAAATCAACCAAAAATAAAAATATATAACGCTATGTAGGCCTAGAAGACGTGTGGGTTCTTGTTATGCCATAGTTTCCTATACTACATGACAGCACACAAGAACTGGATTTTTTTAAGTCACTTTAAGTTTTGGAAAAAAAAAAAAAAATCGTCAGCCAGTGCTTATAATCAAACCACTAATAACTTGTCCACTTAGTGTTTTTGAGATGGATTATGTGTGTCACAAGAGATAAATATAAAGTTAGCCAAGTCCCATGCAAATCCTCACCAATATGGTAACTGCTGCATACTAGTGCCCGCAGACAGCCACAAGCAAACAAAAACATAATATATATACGCTATTCTAGCCCTAACAAGGCTGTGGGTTCTTGTAGACTCACTCCTGCTAACAGTAAGCTAATATAAACCACTACGCTTTCCCTGACCAGCAGCAGCTCTCTACATAAAGGCAATCCAGAACCGAACGCTCAGGAGAGCACGCGGCAGCGGCTTAGTCCATCCCAGGTCACCTGATCTGGCAGCCAACCAATGCCTACGACGTGTAAGGGTACACGTCCTGCTGGGTGTGGAGTGTCAGGTCTCCTGGCTTGTGATTGGCTATGTTTATGGGCCAAAAAGCAACAAAACGGGGGAGCTGCCATTTTCTCAGCTGGCAAAGTAATCTGCAGAGCCCCACCGAGCAGTTACGAGTACGTAATGCTCGAACAAGCCATCAAAGCCGGACGCGTATGTTCGATCATCTCTAATTATGAAGCAGGCTATAACATGTTTGTGTGGCCTTTAAATCATCAGGCAAGTAATGGCTCAAGAAATTTAAGAGACTACTCCTATCAAAAATGTTATTCTGTCAGTCCTACGATTACAGTAAGTGCTGGTTTTACCAATGATATGCCAATTCTGCAAATCTACCCCCTACGTTGTTTTGTAGCCCCTTGTCTCTTCTCCTATGGGGCAAACCTACATAGAGTCTGATAAGTTCCAGAATATATCCTGCATTATGCTCTGTGAGGAATAGGGTGCGTATGTCTAACTCTGTAGGTTCTGTCCTGTATCTTTATCCGAATCTTGGTCTGGTAAAAATAAACTTAAAAAAATCTATTTAGTAACCCTTATTCTGTAACTGTATTTGCAGAGGAATCTGGGTTCTGCAGCAGTACCGTCTTATAAGTTACTATACTATTCTGATTATCTTGTTAAGGCATTAATATAGTAAGTTTTGTTTTGTGCTGTATCTATGTAGTAAAGATGTTTTGGTACTGTCTCCCAAGTATTACATTTCGTTCTTTTAGGATTAATGTAACAATTTGTGTTATTACTGTATTAATACAGGCAGTCCCCGGGTTACATTAAATGATAGGGTCTGGAGGTTGTTCTAAGTTGAATTGGAAATTATGAATTTGTATGTAGTCGAAACTGTATATTTTATAATGGAAGTCTAGACATTCTTTTTCTTTTGCCCCAGTGACAATGGAGTTTCAAATTTTTGTTGTAATTGGACAAGAATTATCATTAAAGCTTTCATTACAGGCATCTTACAGCTGATCATTCAGTCTGGGACTATAGTAAAGATCCGAGAGCTCCACAGAGGTCACGGGGCAGAGGGGTCCGTCTGTACATATGGGTTGTCTGTAAGTCGGGTGTCCTTAAGTAGGGGACCGCCGTACAATAAAAAACTAAAAAACCTTGTGATGGCCACAATTCTTTATAGTCCAGGGCCTGTTAAAGGTCATAATTGTCAAGTATACTACTCCAGCACATCGAAAACATAAGCAAAGGGCACAAAAGGTGCGTGCCGGCTGCCTCCACACGCGTACCACCCAAATAAAGCCGGCCAGCAACACCTTCTTCCCCGATCGGAATAATTCCATCCTTTATGTCAACTCGTTTCATGGGTGTGGAGAAACAAAGAAGTAAAAAGAGCAGTCAAGATAATCTTCCTTAAAGGAATAAAAATGCATATTTGTTGATCATATTCATTTTCATTTAATTATCGAAGAGCCATGAAAGTAATACAAAAAAAAAGAACGCTAAAAGGAAAATGTCATCAGCTTTAGCCTCCTCAGTTACCCCAAGTAAGGTCATAAAAATATGCTTGCTAGCATACCTCTTTATGTTTAGCTTCAACAGGTAATCTTATGTTTTAAAGCAAATAGGGGTCTTACTGTAGACAGGACAGGAAAAGAACCCATGTAGTCGGTAGGATAGATAAATAGTTGCATCAACAAGAAACAGGGGGAATAAGGGGGGGGAGGAGAACGATCACAAACCCCCAACCAACACGGGTGGGGCACCCACCCAACACCACACAAACAGGGTATACATCAGACACCTGCTCTTGTGGGCTAAATGTTTGGTTGTACAAGCTATGCTCAGAGCCAGCACTATGAGTATGGCAATCTAATCGTATGAATGCTAAATTGTTTTTCAGTGGCCATGGTCTCAGACAATTCAGGTGTTACAAAGTGAGGATTCAGGTGATTTTATGTTTTAAACAATCACTCCTGAGGGCATATATGAACCCTAAGACCGCGGCCCTATCGGCTGTTGACGGCGGTCATTCAGGGTCTATCTCTGACAAGGCCGGCGGACACAGGGTTATTATCAGTGCCAGTATCGGGGCGTGTGATATACACGCCAAGACCCGGCACTGGACCAGCGGAGTCGGAAATAACTCGATCAACCAGTGTGTCTAATACCCCTTACATGCCAGGGGTCAATTGCTGAGCACTTACACGGGGGTCAATCCCGATCCCTCCGTGCCTCCCAGCTCCCGCGTCTCCGACCGAAGTGACCACGGGGGGTCGGACTCCTCTACTGTGCGTGGTTCCGCAATCCATGCGCAGACCGCGCGGGTGTAACCTGAGCATGTCCCAGCCAGCACTCAGTGACTTACAGTATACACTGACCATATGAACAAGTGTTTGGCAGTAGTAAAGCGCTTGAATAGAACGATCGGAGGATGGCTTATGTCAAGCCAAGAAGTAGACAAGTGTTAAAAAGTTTAAAATAAAAATTCAATCTTTTACAATATAATGTAAATAAATAAACAATAAAAAAAGAAGTCCCTAAATCTCTCCCAGTAAACATAAAAGTAAACTAACAACACAAAACGACTCAGATTGGCAAAAAAGATACCGAACCGTCCGATTAAAGCTACCATAATCTAAAAATCCTAGTTGAACCGGCCTCGGTGAACTACGTAAAAAAACACTCGAAAAACTTCCACATAAGATGACAAATGCCAAGCAAACCCACACAAAAAAACTGTTCTCAAAAGTGATCAAAAAAAGTTACGGTCCCTATATGATATGCGATGAAAAGAAACAAAAAAAAAACGTTTCGCAACAGAAAATAAGGCCCAACCTCAACACCAGTGAAATCCAGAAGAAATAAAACAGAAGAAAAAATTATGGCCATGAAAAGTTGTCAAATAGTAAACACGCTGGCTTTTCACCACATATCTGGTTGTGCGTCAGAAAATTAAGCAAAAGTAAAAAAACATATAATGAAAGGAGTTATCAACACGCAATGCGTAGTGACACCAGAAGAAAGATAAGAAATAATATTTTTACGTTGATGGTGAGGGCGGGGATAAAACTGCTAACAATCCAAAATAAACATTGATGGATGTTTGGGGTGATCCCCCTGACAAGTTAATGAACAATCTCATGAATAAGGCTTTAACTTCCAAGCTAATCAAGCTTACTATAATGTATCAATCATCCACAGCTAATAAGTCCTCATAAGTTCGCATACCAAAAAAAAAACAAAATATAGGTCGTCCGAATGGTGGACAAAAAATCGCTGTAATGGCGCCTCATTCACGTTCTATAAACTCAGCCCAGTGAAAGCCCGGACGCGCAGTTTACCACCACATATTGGGGGATCAGTAAACTCGGGAGGAATTGGCACACGTTGCAAAACGTGGTCGTTCATCATTTAATTATATTCTGAAAAGTTCATTTTTGCCAATATGAAGTGTATTCTCCAAAAATATAGTTATACGTTCTAACATACTGCAAGGTCGCCATATTTTTTAACCATGAGTAAACTAAAGGGTTAAAAGTAGACTTAATAGAAGTTTTTTTACTGATGTTGAGGGTGTGAACTGTCTCTAGTTGGGGTAATTTATGGGGTTTGACTCATATATTAAGAGCCTCTCAAATATCACCATGAAAAGCGGTGTTGTCCTCAAATGTAAGTTTTGGCAATTTCATGGAAAATAAGAAGGAATTGCACACCTTAAGTTCTGCGCCTCAAAACCATCCGAAAAATGACGGAAGCATAAAATATGCATCCAACATAGCTAGATATTCTGTAACTGTTTATACGAAACTTTTGGTAGTTTAACATCTGTGCTGGAAACCAAAGCATTTCAAACGTGGAAAATGAAGCATTGTTACAAACTTTTACAAATTTCACGTTATTTTCAGAACGAAACGCAAAAACTTATCACGTTAGAATTTTATAACAGCATGACAGTTACAAGTGTCACGAGGAAAACATTCTCAAAATCAAACCTGATATGTGTAAAGCTATAGAATCCGAAGTTATAACCAATATATCGAACATACATTTGAAAAATCACGTCTGGTCATTGAGACTGATAACTATTGTCGGTGATAAGGGTTAAAGCAGTTAATAGCGATCTGTATTGCTGACACTTGTAACCATCCGTCCTTTTCTATGAAAAGAAAAGAGTCTCCCTCTTTTAATATGGTTTCTATGTGTCACAGAGAGAAAGATAAGCCCTCCTCATATCTGCCCCCTTAAAGATCTTAGCCAGCAGCACAGGGAGAATTTGATGCAACAGCTGAGCATTGCTATGCACGCATCAGAAATGGAAATTTCACTTACTGTTACTAGTAAGGAACGGGTCAAGATAAATAATATTCATGTTGTGAACCCACTCTAGTATCCAAACTTTCTTAGAATAACCCTTTCTCCTCTCGTAGCCTTTAGATTCATGATCAGTGTTTTTTGCGAAAATGACTGATACATGAAAATCGATGCCAAGCAAACAATATTTAGTTTTTCATACACTAAATTTACATGCAATTTTAGGCATTTTTGAACATGTCCTTTATTACATATAGGAGATTGAAGAGATAAATAGTCACAAATGTTATGAGCAGACGGAAGGTAGAGGAGGGTAGGGAAGAGACACGCAAGAAAAGTACCAATTATGATGACACCGCCTAAAAGAATGAGACGCACGCCGGCTCTCGCCTCAAAGGAGAACAAACAGATAAACTCAAATGCGTACCCCGGGGCCCAATCGAGGGGATTAGACTGGACTCAAAATGGTGAACAATCAGAGGAGATGAGCGAGATGACACCACAGGGAGAATTATGTTGGACGACCACATGGCTTATAGGAGGACTGTCATGAGAATTGAAAGGACACTGGGACATGCACGTGAAGGAGCATATGAGAGAACCCACTTGAGCATGCGTGACAAAATACATAAGATGCATCCAATACATAGTGTAAGTGAAAAGGGTGCCCAGGCATGCAATTCCAGTCCTGACCAAAGATTAGAGTGATATGCTCCTCCACTCCTATGGTTGACGAGGTCATCTGACTAGCCGAACTGCGCATCAGAGGCTTATCATATCTCATCATTTTGAGAACGCGACTGGAATGGTTATGCCCTGGAGACCCTTCACTTTTTACTATTAATACATAATTTGCATGAAGTATATGACTAAGCTCATTGTAGCTTGTACACTCATTACTCAGTGGTTCTCATATACCTTCATTTATACTTTGCATACCAGTTTCCAAATCGGCAATCATGATATTCCTCAACCAATATGACATTTCTCTGTGCTCACCATGTGCATTTGCCTGTATTTCACTGCAGTGTCAGCCTGTATTGTGACTTACCCTCGTGACCTTGTTTTGTGATTTAATTATATACAGTGGTTATTTACAACAGTAACAGTTAACAGTTAATAGCTCTGAGTTTACCTTACAATGTGGAACCAGATCAACTTATCCTTTTCCTATGTAAGAAAAGAGTCATCCTCTTTTATAGGGTTTCTATGTGTCAGCAGAGACCAAGAATAAGCGCCCTCTCATATCATGCCCCCCTTTAAAGATTCTTAGCCAGCAGCTACAGGGAGAAATTTACTGCACACGAGACGCTGTGCAACAACTCACAGCATGGAAAGATCACTTACATGTACTCACTTTTCAAGAGGGATAATATCAACTAATATCTCACGTGTTTTAAACCCTCTCTTTATCCAAACTTTCCTTAGAATACCCTTTCTCTCTTTTGCCTCTTAATTTCATGATCATTTTTTTTATGCGAAGAATTGCTGGAACATGTGAACCAATCTGATCCCAAAACAGATATATTAGCTTACTTTCTAACGAGATAACAAAATTACATATCAATTTGAGGCATTTTTGAAATGTCCACTTTATTCGATGAAGGAGGATGTGATTTGAGGTAAACTATCAAAATGTTAGGAAAACTGAAAGGAGAGGAGAGGGAAAACACAGCAAGACCATACATGATTGAGACCGCCTAAACTGGTGAACCAGCCCGGTTCTAAATGCCTCAAAGAAAAAACCAGGTAGCCAGGAACGGGAAGGGACAGCACAAATGGTGTTGACACCACGGGAGAGGGCGAACACCGCCAGGGGGCAAGCATACAAAGTACCAGGGAGATGAGGCCGACAGTGGGTAGATAGATGAACAGACACTGGATGCCAAAGTATAAAGGAAGGCTATGGACAACCACTTGATCATGAGTGTAACAAGATCACATAAGATTGTCACATCTACATAGTTAAAAGTGAAAGGGGTCTTCCAGGCACATGAAATTCCAGGTCCTTACCAAAATGAGTAGACGTGGATGACTCCTCCAATCTAGGGTGTTGACGAAGTCTCCTAGTAGCCGAAACGCGCATCAACTTAGTCACAATCGTCATCATATTTGGTAACATAGGGAAATTTAATGCCGTGTAGACACCTTATTCACTTTTTACTATATAATAATGTGCATCAAGTGGATGTACACTCAGGATTGTGCATCCATACGTCTACACGCAGTAGTTCGTACATAAATAGCGTTCAATTAGTAAACTTTGGCATCCAGTTCCTCCTCTCAAGCTCCTTGCTCATAGTAGGTTCCTCACGGAGCAAGCTGGTCTGCGATTTCCCTTGTGTTCACCATTTCTTTTGATTTGCTCTGTATCTTGGGTCACCTACCGACTCGGTGCCATTGTCTTGTGATTTAATTACTATAATTTGTTGTGAGTTACATCTGTACCATAAAAGGACTACGAATTTTCTACCCCTATGGACCGCCGATCGTCTTTTTACGGCGGTCATTATAGGGATTCTTGTGCCGTACTGCCTTTCTGGGCACGGCGCGTGCAGAAAGCAAGAGTTTCGGGCGACATCGGGTGCACGAAATAATGCCGTGTCGGGCTGTGATATCACAGCCTAGACCCGGCACTAAAACCCCCGGGATCGGAAAAATCCAACTCCTGGGTGGTTTAACCCCGACACGACGCGGGTTCAAGCATTGACCGCAGCGTGACAAGTTTTGTCCCCAGTGGTATCGTGACCACCGCGTGTGCTTACGGGGATCCGATCCCTCCTGCCTCAGCACCAGGGTTCCGACAATTGACCCGAGGCGTCGGCTCCTCTCTGTGCCGGGTTCCGCCTCCTGGCAGGACCCAGCTGAGAGTAACTGAGCATGCACAGCATGCTCATTACTTACAGATACACGCAATACAAGTGTAAAAATGTAAAAAAGAAAAAAAAAAAAAAAAAAAAAACATTTGTATTTTAAATATAATGTAATAAATAAGAATAAAGAATAGAGTCCATAAAACAAACAACACATACATATTTGGTATCACGCGTCCGTGTTAATCTGTACAATAACATCTAATCAATATTGAACCCGCTCGTGAACGACATAAAAGAAAACGCGAAACACAAACACTAAAAAATGTTCTAAAAGTGATCAAAAAAAGTTTTGTGCCCTAATATGACAACTGAAAGAACAACTTTTTCGCCAAAAATAAGCCCTCAAACAGATCTGACAACAGAACAAATAAGAAGTTATGCCCTAAAAACGTCAATAGTAAAACAATGCGATTTCTCCAATATTGGTTTGCTCAGGAAAATTGAGCAAAGATGAGAAAAACTATATAATAAGGTATCACAGTAATACGTAGTGACCAGACGAATAAAGATAAAATATTTATTTTTACATTACGGTGACAGGCGGAAAAAAATGGCAAAAATCCAAAATAAAAATTGATGATTTTGTTTGTGTCCCCCTTGAAATAGTTAATAAAATCTTATAAATAAGCTTAAGACCCCGTAAATAATAAGCCCTCATATGTTTTTATTACCAAAAAAAAAAAAAATGTATAGGTCGTACAATGTGACAACAAATCTGCGTGAATGGCGCCTCATTCATTCTTGCCCGGCCAGTGCCCCAGTAATATACATATGGGGTATCGCTACACTCGGGAGGAATGGAATCAATGTTGCAGTGCATTTCTCATTTAATTATTCTGAAACTGTCAATGTGGCCTAAATGAATGTATTTTCTAAAAAATTTGAAAGTTTCTAATGCAGGTCCATATGTTTAACCCAGGTGAAAACACTTAAAGGGTTATAGACTAATAGAAGTTGTTTTACATACGTTGAGGGGTGAAAGTTTCTATCTTGGGGTAATTTATGGGGTTTTACTATTATTTAGGCCTTACAAAGGTCCTTGAAAGCTGAGTTGTCCCTTAAAATGTGAGTTTTGGCAATTTCATAAATGAGAAAAATGGCACCTAATGTCTGCACCTAACATTCTAGAGAAAATGAGAGGATGGCATAAAATATCATCTCAACATAAAGCAGACATTCCATAAATGTTAATTCTCAAGCTTTTTGGGTAGTTGTACTTCCTGTCGGAAAGCAGAACATTTCAAACTGGAAAATGAAGAATTTTTCAAACAAATTTTGCCAAATTTTCATTTCTTTCAGAACTAAACTAAAACTTATCCCTAAATTTTGTAACTAACATGAAGTACAATGTGTCACGAGAAAACATTCTCAAAATCACCTGAGTATGTTAAAGCGTTCCGAAGTTATAACCAATTATCGTGAGACATGTCAGATTTGAAAAATCCAGTCTGGTCATTAAGCTGAAAACTAGTGCGGTGATAAGGGGTAATGGATCTTTTGAGCATAGTCTTTTCTCCTTCCCCCTCGTCCTGGGGGGGTACCGTTTTGATTTATCTGGTATGTATATAATATATATATATATATATATATATATATCATATATATTATACAGGGGTCACACACTAAGAACACCTGACTTACATATGACCCTAGTTTACAAACGGGACCTCTGGATTTGGTCATTTACTGTACTTAGTCCTAGGCTACATAACCACAGCTTTAAAGGGGTTATGTCACTAAACATTGACTACAAAAGCTGTCAAGATGTTAAAAATTTCAAAATTATTTGTAATGGTTAACTGGAATTAAAGATACCTTTCTATTTGTATTATGATGCCTGTTCAGCCTTTATTCTGCTCCACACAGAAGCCGATGTGGAGGGGCCAGGCCCATGCACAGCACTGACAGCAGCAGTTATTCACACCTCAGCACCACAGAACGCTCAGCCTTCAGAGTCTCCCTCCATCTGCTGTGCTCAAATAGTCCTGCATGTACTGATCCAATAGAATCCATTAGAAATGTGTATATCCTCATGTTAAAGCTGCACAACAAAAAAGTTGGTGCGTCTGTCAAGCAGTGCAGGGGGCACCAGATTCATGAAGAACGTGCGCCAAAATACTGAAATCTGGCAGCCCCTGCAACATCAAAGGTAACTGCAAACTAGTAATAGATAGATAGATAGATGAGAGGTGATTGATAGATAGATGACAGGTGTAGATAATAGGACTTGGATAGATAAACAGGTGACAGGCTTCTCACATGTTACTGATCTTAGCTACTTCCCTGTAGTCGGGACAGGGGCCCTTTGCAGGACAGCAGTGTAGCAGGAGGGGACAGTGAATGGTGGAGAGTACACGGAGGACTGCATCAAGGAGATGTCAGAGCTCAGCCTGTTACTGTGTTATTCTCTCGCACGCCTCCTGTGTGACGTGACTAATGGTGGAGGGGGGAGGGCTGCTACATTGTATGACCCATGTTGGGCGAGGACTCCTCTGTCAGCAGATAGTCATGTTCTGGCTGCTGTTACATTGTATCTCTGTTGTACGCACCTGTGGAGCTGGTAAGACTGACCATTCACAGCACAATCTCTGCCCCTCCTCCTCTCTCACCTCCTATTGGTATTGGCTGCAGTGTGTCAGCTGATCTCTCAGTGTGGAGAGGAGCTGTGTGGAGTGATCTGTAGTGCAGAGCAGCTGTTGTGGGCAGACTCGGCCAGATCAGCTGTTGCTCAGGACGGGACACAGCTACCAGCAGGGGGCGCCAGCAACCAGGACAAAAGGAGTTATCTCAGTAAGCCTGCATATTTTGTAATAAGTGTAAATGGTGAAAGTACTTGTCACAATGCATTGGACCCAATTACAGCCATGTTCTATGGTGACACAACCCCTTTAACAGTTATCAATGGTGCCTGTAATTAAGATTTTTTGTTAATCCTGGTTCGTATGACAATCCAACATTTTTAAAATCCAATTGTCACAGGAGACCAAAAAAAAATTGATTGGGGTTACAATAATAACTGCCTGTGTATATATATCTCCTATTTTATAGTTCTGCATCTAGAAATCTCTAACATCATAATAATTATAATTAATAATTCTTTATTTATATAGCGCACACAGATTACGCAGCGCTGCACAGTGCTTGCCAGATCAGTCCCTGTCTCCATGGGGCTCACAATCTATTCAACCTACCAGTAAGTTTTTGGAGTGTGGGAGGAAACTAGAGGACCCGGCAGAAACCCACACAAACACAGAGAGAACATACAAACTCTTTGCAGATGTTGACCAGCGCTACAAGGCTGTAGTGCTAACCTCTGAGCCACCGTGCTGCCCATCAATCTCCCTATCATCTTTCTCCCTCCTATAAAATTCTTTCATATTCCAGTTTGTTTTACCATACTGAAGGGAGCCTCTTACTAACTGTGACTGGTCATATAATAGTTTTATTTGGGGGCCCCACTTTTAGTTTTGCGCAGGGCCCCACTTTGTCTAGAACCGTCCCTGGCTATGATGCATGCACCACTCAGAGGCTCGAGCACTAGATGCTCCCCCTGTCCCAAAATATCTAGGCAGATCATCGGCTTTGACACCTATGCCCATCTCGGATTGATTCCTCAGACCAAATCCAACTAAAGGCTTAAGATACCTATTTATTTTTGCATAATGGACTCTGTGACTTTATATATTGAAGCTTCTTAAGTACCGTATATACACGTGTATAAGCCGAGTTTTTCAGCACAAAAAATGTGCTGAAAATCCTCAATTCTGCTTATACACGAGTCAATAGCCAGCCCAGCACTTTAAAAAAAAAAAAAAAAAAACTTATATACTCACTTTTCTAGTCGCCCTGATGCGCAGCGCTGCTCCCCCGATATCCGCGCTGCTTCTCCGATGTCAGCGCGGGTCCTCTTCTATCTTCTTTCTTCAGTAACATCCTGCAGGGCGCTGCCATGTTTTTCTCACGGCGTCGCTTAGTATGACGTCAGCAGCGGCCGCATCATACTATGCACCTGCAGACCAGGAGAAACATGGCCGCGCCCTGCGGAAGACAGAAGAAGATAGAAGACAGAAGAGGACCCGCACGGACATCAGGGGAGCAGCGCAGACATCGGGGAAGCAGCGGTGCACATCGGGGCCACCGGAGGGTGAGTATGTAAGTTTTTTTGTTTTTTTTTTTAGTAATGGGCTCGCTGTGTACTAGTGGGGGCAGGCTGTATACTACACGGGGCAGGCTGGGCAGGATGCATACTACACTGGGCAGGCTGTATACTACTGGGGGCAGGCAGGGCCGGCGCTATGGGTAGGCACAGTGGGCAATTGCCCAGGGCCCCCTTTCATGAAAGAGGAAAGAGGAGAATCTCTTCTTTCAAATGAATCTTGAATTGTGTTTCTAGGTGCAATGGATCCAGAGATATTCAGGTTTAAATTGAGAATATCAGGTGCCATTTTTATATATAAAAATCACTCACAATGGCAGTTTAACAGTTAATAGCTCAGTTTTCCTGACACTTAGAAATACAAATTTAGATTCATATAAAAGAGAAGACTCTCTTCTTTCCTAGGAAAAAAGAGCCAAAGATACAGGTATCTGAAGTGTGCCCCCTCATCAGGCTGCAGGGAGAATTTGCTGCACACAGGAGCTGCTGTATCTCACAGATAATGGAAATATTCACTTTATACATTACTTCCTTTTTTATAAGGAATAATATAAACTAATAATGTTTTTAACCCTTTCCTATCCTGAACTATGTAAGAACACACTATCTCTCTTATTGCCCTTTTTATTTGTGAAAATTGACTGACACGATGAACATTTGATCCTTTTCGCCTAATGTCGCTATTATATATTAACTCCTCGACCCAGAACATGTCCATAAAGTTATATGTAACACAAAAAACACCCACATGTTCTGGAATAAAGTTTTTATTTCTCACCATCCTCCATTATTTCCACCTACATTATGTTATGACGTTCTCACTGTTATGAATCACGGAGGGTTCTGTTATTGTGCGGCTAATACAATGGCGCACATCTAAAGGTGACTATTATTATCTCATAAGCTTGGTTTATGGATATATAGTTATTATTTGGGTTACCATTGTGTAAGAGAACATTCAATGATAGATCTGTGTGAACCTCAGTGCAATTTTCTGCAAAAATAGTTTGGTGTCCCCTGAGGATTTAACGTTCCCTTTGCTGCATATTTTGGTGAATATATTGGTGTGGGGTCTGTATGATCTCCTCACATCTTACTGTTTTAGGTTTTATTTTCTTAAAATTGTCTTAAAATTTGTAGCTGAAAAGCAGATATCTAGTTATTTCAGTTTTAGTAATATTATGATGATTTATTTATGTGAAAATATCAATATGGGACATTTGTGAACTCTACACATGTCCATGTATTACATTTAGGAGATGTGAAGGTAAATATTTTCTGTTTGGAGCACATTTTTTGCCATCAAAGTCAAATTTTAAATTTTTTTAATAAAATGTTTCAGTTTGAATCAAAATTGCATGAAGGCGCCTATGTCTATAAACTCTTTAATGCAATTTTGCTGTAATTTTATTTTTAAACGTCAAAATTGTAAAATTGCTCTAGTCAATAATGCAACAAAATATCCAGAAATGCCTGGCGGTAAGTATAATTCCTGGGTGAAGATGCTTATCATCTATCTCCTGTGTGTATATATATATATATATTGCTTTTTCTCTATTTATTAATCAATCTTCTATTTCTCTTCTACTGTATTTATCTCTCATATCTATCTGCAGTGGTATATATGCAATGTACGGTTTATAGTTCTGCACCTAGAAAACTCTATCATCTTTCCATAGTTTATTGCTATATAATAATGATACGAGGAATAAGTTTCAGTTCAATTATATAGATTATCACAAGCGCTGTACACCATGACGCTGCCCGACGCGCACAGTCCTGTTCCCCTGGGGCTCGAAATCTATTTCAACCTACCAGTAATTTTTTGGAGTGTGGGAGGAAACTGGAAGGACCCCGGAGGAAATCCCACGACAAACACAGAGAAGAAAATGTACAAACTGTGTTTGCAGAGAGTTGTTGACCACAGCGCTGCAAAGGCTGTAGTTGCAGAACCATGAAGCCCACGCTGCTACCTGGACGTAGAAACTGTACATCATAAGATGCATGTAGTTCCTGCAAACTTGATTAGAGTTCGTCAAGCTTAGCTTAGGAAGCTGAACCTATGCATCACCGCCTGGATACCGAGCAGTATGCGACAGCCTGGCTCACGCAGTAAGAACACAGCGGGGATCAAGACACTGATTCAAGTATGACAGCCGCATCTATTAATGTGATTACTCAGCCTCTGTGCAAGGGCATAAGACTGATAGAATACAATACGATTAGATTGGACAAGTCTCAAGAACAAGTACAAAGAACAAGTGTTGAAATAATCAATTGTTGATGTGCAACCCGTGGACAAAATAAAAAGTAAAAAAAAGTCAAAATAACTTGATATGTTAACGCGTTACAAATGAATAACCTCCTATAATGACACAGGGCAATTTAAATAATCAGGGTTGGTCCTAAAGCCCTAAAATGTCTTAGACCTGAGGGGTTAAGGGATTGATCTAGCATTGTCTTCCTTATAGATTTTATGTTTTAATACATAAGTTCTTATTTATATAGCCAAAACAATTAGCAGCGCTGCCAAAGCATGTAAATTGGTCTCCTGTTCCCCATGAGGGCTCACAATTAAACAAACCTTACAGTTAGGTTTGAGTGGGGAGGTAACCGGTAGGTACCAAGTAGGAAACCCTCGCACAGCACAGCGAGACACATACTCGCAAAAATCTTTTGCCGAATTGTTTGTACACTGGGTGGGAAGAGTCGCAACCGACAGGACAGCAGCGCTCGAACGGAAGAAGTGCTACTCCATCACCCCGTGCTGAGCCTAGTAAAAATGAACAATTAATTTTTTGAAGTCATCGCATAAATTGGAGGATGTATTTATATCATACAACGGGAAAGCGGGCTATTCAAAAACTTTGTTTAAAAGCGTTGTATGAGTACCTTGTGACGGCAGTGGCGAGGTACGCGCTCGGCGACTTACCGATGTACAGCACCAGCGTCCTCTCATTCACTTCCTATGTAGCCGCGTGCTCGTAACGCGCCAAGTGCGGCGGTACCTTATGGCAGAGCGCCGCGTACTATAAAAGTTTCAAAAGAATACACGCGGTTTTTAATCTAAACACTAACTAAAATAAGCTCACCGGCACCAGCTCACCCTGAGCTGGTGCCCGGTAGTGCCAATCGGAGAACCGTGCCGACTAAACAAGCGGTAGGTTTCCTCTGTGACAAAACGACACATATGCCTTCTTGCAAAAATATCGTAGAGCCCTTAAAAAATAGATAGTAGAGGCGAAAAAATGAAAAGTGTAGCGTATGAGCTCCGCTCTGAAGAGGTACGGCTGATGCTAAAATGAACAACATTTGCCCAAATCCTTATTATGCAGTAAAAAATGGGAAAAAATTAATCTAGAATAAACAATTGAGGTCTTTTACCTACACGCGGCGGAGCCCATAGAATGAAAAATAATATACTATTCTTATGGTATGGTTAAACGGCATAAAAACCAAAAAAACAGAAAAATCTGTTTCCGACAAAAATTCATGATTTTCAGGTCTCCACCAAGCAACGAGTTAATAAAATCTCACCAATTAGATATAGATGCCCCCCAAAAATTAACTCTGCCAGAATGGATGCATATGCCGTAGTGGCAAAAGAAATAAGCCCCTATATGTGCCCACATTCAAAAATCACGAAAACCGAAATTAGAGGCTTGTACAATGTAGCATGGATGGCGCCTCCTTCTCTTCTTGCCCCGGTTGTGTGCCATACAGTAGGATACCACCACAGATGGGTATAGCGGGTGTAATCGGGAGGAATGGGTATCAAACTTTGTGGAGCCTTTTTTCATTTAATCCATTGTAAATGTTTAAATTTTCCACCCAAAATGAGTGTATTGTTGAAAAAATATTACAATTTGCAGACTGCACCTCCATTGTTTTAACCCCTATAAAAAAACACCTAAAGGGTTAAAAAACTTAAAAATTGGTTTTTATACACTGAGGGGTGTAGTTCCAAATGGGGTAATGTAGGAGTCTCGCTATTATTTAGGCCTCTCACGTCAATTAAAGTTGAGCAGGTCCATTCTCCATACGGGTTTGGGGGCGTTTATACAACCAAATGTTGTTATGTGCACACACATCTTGTACCTAAAAAGCTGAGCAGTGCCATAAGTGCATTCTAGAAACATAGGTGGAATCTAGTTTAAGTAACAACCATGCCATAACCCAGCAATCTATAAAACAGACATTTAAGAAAAGTAAGTTTGAATTATTTGGGTGCTATGATATCTGCACTAAAAGTAGAGAAATTTAGAATGTTGAAAATAGAGAATATTTCCAAATTTTTCCCAAATTTTGTTTTTTTATGCGGTTAACTGAAAAGCAGAAAAGATTTGTCATCCCAAATTTTTTGTCAAGATAAGTTTTGAATGTACAAGTGGGTTCAGCGCGAAAAATAATCCCAGATATATCTCATGGTGTTCCAAAGCCATATAAAATCACAAATCAGATATGGTGCCACCGGGCAGATTTGACATACAATGGGGCACGCCCCGTCCTTCAAATGGCGGCTATTCTCGTCGGGGCATTCGCATTCAGTTGGATAAATCTGGTCAGCCACGATTATGAAAATTTTCATTCGCACACGTGTAGATGTGTTGTATCTTTTAAGAAGAACAATGTTCCTGTGGGTGAAAATAATTTCTCAAAATGTCGTCATATGGTCCCATAGAAACGAGATGGCTCTTCATCAGATCCGCGCCACACCTATGCCTGAGAGATTGGCAGCAAAAAACCGAAAAACGGTTTATTGGTATAACGTGAAAATGTCCGGGAGTTACGCAAGTCCCACATCAGGTTCTGTGGTAGATGAGTGCACTGGAATCCAGGGGAGCGTCAGGCAGGGAGCTCTATAACGCCACCAACATATGGCCACCGACTCCAGAGTGTGAGTTGGTGTATCGAGGAAAGCCAGTCTGGTGTTCTAGGGACAACATGATACATTTATGAGAATTATATTCAACAGGAACATTTTTGAAGAAATGTTTATATAGTGGACGAATCAAGATATGAAACGAAGTGTTGAGCGCCCAGGTACGACGAAGTTACCCCTTTAAGGCCCCAAAAGAGGGCTTTGAGTCCACACAGTAGGGGTTAGATATGCGGACAAAAATGAAAATTGTTAGGGCTACTAGCAGTGTTACCAGTTCTAACCAATGGGAACATAGAGAATTGTGCTCATGGCGTAGTTAAAGACATAAAAAACTCAGGGCGTACAACAATGTACATTAATTAAGAGTGTCTACGAACGCAGCCTGAAGTGCCTATGAGAACCCTATTTACGTGTTGCCATCGGATTGATTTCGCAGAGCGACTTGTCGTCATACTCGTATTTATTGCACACAGACAATGAGTATGGGCTATGGATTAAAATAGGCATAAAAAATGTGACATGAAATAATGATTGGATAGTAAATAGTAAATGAAGGATAGTAAAACAAAAGTAGTTAAATGAGAAGTGTAGAAACGAAAATGCCAAACAAGAATAGACTTATGTCCCTTTCTAAACGCAGTAACAAATCGTCATATATTGGCCATTAAGTTGTTGACCAAAAAGTTTTTGATCTTCCGATCAGTGGTACCTCAATGGGTTTGTTTAGGGAGTAGGAAGTATTGCTTTAACATGAAATTATGAAATTTTATTGCAAAGGTATCCAATTATATCTAGTCCAGTATTCACATTGTGTCCCAAGGTTTTTAACGTCTTCTATCGATGGGTGGCTGTTTAGGGTGTAAAACCACACTTTTTAAATAAACAACGCGGTGGCGCGACGCAAACTCCAAGAGGTAACGATTTTGAGTTGGAATAAAAGAATTGCTCGAAGTGTACCCAAACAGGCACACTAGGTTTTACAATCTTGAGAATGTCATGGGTTTACCTCATGTAAACATAACATAGGTGAGTGATGGACATATAGATCACCGTGTAAGGTAAAGAATACGAGAAAAGAGCCAATCAAGGCAGATCAACCGCGGGTATTCATGTAAACACCTCTACGTCTTTTCCACCGTTTGCAAAAGCAAATAAAGAGATCCGATAGGACACAGACAATGGTTGTGTGCCGAACATTACAGTCCCGAAGGGACATTGCAGGAGGTCCCTGGGACTATGTTGCAAAACTGCCATAGCTGAATCTAAAAAACAATGTAGAGGTCCAGACATTTCCTAAGGCCTCAATGCCAAAATGGAAGTTTTTGGTTTCCTGTGAGTTGCGAGAGGTTTGACTGAGGATATGCGTCAGGCTGTATTCCAGCACGCAGACCCTCACTCCGCCCCTATCCAACCCACACATAATATTTATCATTTGTATACCACTTGTTTTATGGTAATATAATATATTTAATATAAAAATATGCAATGGAAGAAAGGGAACGTTCCATAAAGACACCATTGACTGTATGATATATTCTCATATCCATACTAATTTTTGACTATGGGATTAACCCCTTAATGACCTGGCCCTTTAAGTTTTTTCTCTTCCATTTTTGACTCACCACCTTAAAAAATCTATAACTTTTTAATTTTTCTGCATAAAGAGCTCCGTGATGGCTTATTTTCTGTGTAACAAATTGCACGTCATAGTGAGGGTATTTAATATTCCATGCCGTGTACAGGGAGGCGGAAAAAAATTCCAAATGCAGTGAAATGGTGAAAAAACCACATTTGCAAACGTTATTCTTTGTGGCTTGGATTTTACAGCTTTAATGTGGCGCCTACAGTGTAATAGGTTTTATAAATGTTTCATAAATTTACAAAAATTAGAAACACCACCTGTGACGAAAACATTTTTTTTGAACTCTGCCCTTTCTGGCCGCACTAACTTTTTTACTTCGACTGTGTAGGAGTTGAGGGTAGTGTATTTTATTTTTTTCAATGCTTTCATTTGTGTTAGGCATGGTACACAGTGTTTGATTCACCCTTTTCTATAGATTTTTTTATGTGCTTTTGTGGCAGAAGACAATAGGCACACAAAAATGTGTGCGCATTTTCAATGATCTTTTCGGTATAGCGGGGGGTAAAACGCAGGGAATAAACATTATATTATTTGATTAGATTCATTGTTAAGTGTCTTGATGTTTGGTAAGGATGGTTACGCTTGTTGCAACATACTCTAATGGTTGCTGTTATGGGTTTTTAATGTTATAATATTTATCTCGTTCTGTAGGGGTTGATTTTGTTAGAGGGTGAGTGATTTGATTTTTAGACTTCTAGTTATTTGATTTTAAAGCATTTTTTGTTTATTTTTTAACCTTTTTTACTATTTTTCAGACTTGCTACTTAACTTCTAGGTTGATGTCAATCCTACCTCACTATACTGGAATACTAAGTATGGCAGTAAATGGGGATTTTGCCTCCTCATTTAATAACAATGTGCAAAAGAGGCAGGCCTCAGGTGGTCGTAAAAACAACCTTAGGCGTCATTGGCAGACGGGATCGCCGCTCCGCGATGACGTCACGGAGTTAATATCGCCTGGGCGGTTTTGAACGCCGCCGACGCGATTCGTCGGCTATCGGCGCAAAGACACCCGAATTGGTGCTAGCACCGACCACGGGTGTTACCAGTAAGCCTTTGACTTACCGGCTATGGAGAGAACTCGGCCTGCGAGGCCTCTCCATGCAGCGGACCCGGCACGCACCGTACTAGTACGCGTTAGGAAGGGGTTAAAAGAAACAAAAAATATAGACTTTATTATAGAATTGCTTTGTATTTTAGAATTTTGATCATGATTACTTTTTCTGTTTTCTGTTTTCATTATTTGCATAAAGATACTTTGGAATGAACGTACATAAAAATATGATAATAGCACATAATCATTTAATAGATGTATTACTTTATTACATGAAGAGTGACACTTATATATGGCATTATGTTCTATGAAGAATGCTACAAATGTAAAATTCTTAAGAATTCAGACTCATCAATTTGTTGGTCTGAAACATCGCTACAATAATATTGCACAAACTTCGCATTTTTTATGCTATAAAAAAAACCCTAGAACATACTTTCCATAAAAATGCTGTAAAATGAAAGCTTATAGAAACTACATTATGTAGAAAATCGGGGAACACACCACAATGGGTATACTTACTTAAACCTGAACCCAGATTCACTTCCATGTTTGGGAGTTGATACACGATCACCAGCCACCCATGTTGTCCAAAGTCGAATGGGAAATTACAAATCCGATAGGAGTTGTGACCAACCCGTCCCGGTTTTCCAGTATTTCTGTTCTAAAAGGGGACAGTATAAAAAAGACGTACAGGACGAGAGCATGTCAACCAGTGGCTTTTATTTGGGGTGGGATGATTGAAAAAAGGGTATTAGACATTGTGACACAAAACGCACTCTTGCGCCTTTTTCTCGCGGGTTTACGAGCACACGCAAACATGTGTATGCTACTGAGATTGCACCATTCGCCCACTATACACTTCATCCTTAGTGTGGCAAACGAAAGGAGCTAGTCGATAAGATTTCACATAAGGAGTGATTGAAAACACAGAAGGAACCCTAAACCTCTGTTCTGAGAAAACTTGATCAGTATAATGGATATCACTGACGTGGGATATTGAGGACGAAAACCGAGAATCCATGAGGAAGACAATGCAAACGACTGCTTGCAGGAGCGTGTACAAGAGGAAACCAACATGCATACTGGGAGCCAGGGACATTGTCGGCAAGTTAGCACGGGCACTATGGAGGACGCAGCAAGAGGGCCCATACACATGGAGTATCGAAGGAGGCGTCCCAGTGCCAGATGGTCTGTGAAGTTAGACAAGAACACACAAGTTTTGATATTCTTTCTTTTTAAAACGTATACAAGGATTTTTGAGGGACTCTATTAGACTCGGTATTATTGTTTGCCCACACAGTTTCTAGGACTTGCGCCATGCTTTACGAAGATTATGTCATTTTTCTATATTAACCGGACCGTTTTTTTTCTTTATGGTAACAGCAATGTGAATATGGACTATAATCTAGGATACTTGGCAATAAAATGGCATTAACATTTCTTTTACGCATACTTTATCCTAAACAACCACATGAGGAACTGATCGGAAGGATCAAACACTTTTTGGACAAATATATGATGATGTTACACATTTATGGCAAGGGCATAAGTTATTTTGTTAAAAACAGTTTACAAACGTTACACACGTGTTGACACATAGGTTTACACTTGAGTTATATTTTATATCATTTTAATGTCAAAATGTTTTATTTATTTTATGACAATTTAGAACCATATAGTATTACCATATCGTTATTACGACAAAGTAGAATCAATCTAGCAAAGTAATAGGGTTAATAGGGTATTTGTTGCCATGGACAATAATGCATCCGGATACATGCTAAACCCACGTTTATTGTTGAGAACCTTGGGATATTTGGTATCAATTGTGAAAAAGGTCAGTGTTTTAATAGCCCTCTAAATAGATGAATATAGCAGGTAATAAACTATGAAGATTCTAAATCACCCATTTGTACAGTTTACACTCTTGCAAATTTGGTGTTAGATATAAACCACATTAACTGTATTACACAATAATGAAGTATTTTACATTATACTGTATATCCTCGTCTGCATTACCAAAAGTCTTTCTATTATAGAAAACAAAGAATGAGCTATTTATCAATCTTCTATTTCTCTTCTACTGTATTTATCTCTCATATCTATCTGCTGTATATATCAATTACTTTATAGTTCTGCACCTAGAAATCTCTATCATCTTTCATATTTATCTTCTATCATAATAATTATAATTAATAATTATTAATTATATAGATTACACAGCGCTGCACAGAGCTGCCAGATCAGTCCCTGTTCCCATGGGGCTCGAAATCTATTCAACCTACCAGTAATTTTTTGGAGTGTGGGAGGAAACTGGAGGACCCGGAGGAAACCCACGCAAACACAGAGAGAAAATACAAACTGTTTGCAGATGTTGACCAGCGCTGCAAGGCTGTAGTGCTAACCACTGAGCCACCACGCTGCTACCTTGACGTAACTGTACATCATAAGATGCAGGTAGTTCCTGCAACTTTACTTAGAGTTACGTCATGCTTAGCTTACAGGTAGTTCCTGCAACTTTACTTAGAGTTACGTCATGCTTAGCTTACAAGCCTGTTCAATATGACAGCCGCATCTATAGGGCAATTACTGTGATGATCTCCAGCCTCTGTGCAGGGCATTGGACTGCATAGACATAGAATACATTAGTATTGCAGTACTAAGAACAAGTACAAAGAACAAGTGATGAAATAATCAATTGTTTATGTGCAAGCCTTGGACAAAATAAAACAGTAAAAAAAAAGTTTTTTTTTTAAAAATTGTAATTAAAAAAATATTTAAAAAACTAAAATCCCCCCAAGTCCCATCCGATATAATATTCAAATACAACATAAAAAAGTGAAAATCACGAAAAAAAACACAACATATTGGATATTAGCACATCCATAACAACCTGTAAAATAAAATAAAATTGTCACTGAACCCGTATGGTGAACGCCCCCAATAAAAGAATGCAAAAAAACCTCACAAAAATTATGAAATTTATACATCTGACCTCATAACAACAGCATAAAAAGTGATCAAAAAGTAACATTTAACTCAAAACGATCCCAAGAAAAAGTTCAGTTTGTCCTGCAAAAAAAAAGCTCTCAAACGGCTCTGTAACCAAAAAAAATAAAAAATTGTTATGCCCATTAAAACATGGTGATACAAAAAGGTGCTAGCAATATGCAGCAAAGACTCACCGGCTATGGAGAGGGCTCAGCCCGTGACCCCTCTCCATGCAGCGCGACCCGATCGCGATTACCGGCGTATAAGACGACCCCGGACTAGACAGAAGATTTTTCTGTCTTCAAAAGTCGCCTTATACGGCGGAATATACGGTATTTGGTGTCGCTGCGTCCGTAACAATCTGCATAATAAAACAGAATCATTATTAGAACCGCAAAGTGAACCCCGTTAAAAAAAAAACAAAAAAGCCCCCAAAAAAAGATAATTTTCAATTAGTAGCCTATAAAAAAATGCTCTAAAATGATTTAAAAAATGTTATGCACTCTAAAATAAGACCATTTAAAAGAACAATCCTTCTTGCAAAAAATAAGCCCTTAAACAGATTTGTGAGGCGAAAAATAAAGAAGGTATGCATATGAAAGACGGTGATGCTAAAATTAACAACATTTTTGCCAAATTACTTATTATTCAGTAAAAATGGGAAAAAAAATCTATATAAATGAGGTCTTTTCATAATCGCGGCGACCCATAGAATAAAAATAATATACTATTCTTATGGTATGGTAAACGGCCGTCAGCCCTGCGGAAGACAGACAGAAGATAGAAGAGAAGAGGCCCCACTACCGCAACGGACTCAGGGAGCAGCGCAGACACCTCGAGGTAAAGCAGCGTCGTTATGCACATCGGGCCATCAAACCTGAGGGATGAGAATATTAAGCATTTTTTTGTTTCTTTATTAGTAATGGGCTCGCTGGTGTACTAAGTGGGGGGCAAAAAGGCTGTATACTACAAACGGGCCAGCTGTGGCCTAGATGCATTACTACACTGGCAGGCTGATAACTACTGGGACACGATCGGCGGGGTGCCAGGCAGGTGGCCGCGCGGCGCTATGGGTAGGCACAGTGGGCAATTGCCCAGGGCCCCCTTTCTAATAAAAGGGAAAGAGGAGATCCTTTCCTTTCAAAAATGAATCTTTGAAATTTTTTCTAGGTGCAATGGATCCAGAGATATTCAGGTTTACAAAATATTGAGATATAGGTGCCATTTTTATATATAAAAATCAAACTTCCACAATGGCAGTTAACAGGTCATAGCTCAGTTTTCCTGTCCCTGACACTTAGAATCCAAAATTTAATTCATATAAAAGAGAAGATCTCTTCTTTCCGAGGAAACAAGAAAGAGCCCAAGCACAGGTTGCTGAAGTGTGCCCCCCCTCATCAGCTGCACGGATAATTTGGCCTGCACACAGGAGCTGCTGTATCTCACAGATAAGGACATATTCAGTTTAAATATACATTACTTATTACTCTTCCATTACTAATACCTTACTCTTTTTTTTTTATAAGAATAAATAAAAACTATATGTGTTAAACCCTTTCCTATCCTGAACTATGGAAGAACACCTACCTCCCCCTCTTATTGCCCTTTTTATTTTGTGAAAATTGGACTGACAACTATGAACTTGAAGATTCCTTTTCCCTAATGGTCGCTACTTATATATTTAACTCCCCTCCTCTACCCGAACATGTCCATAAATTTATATAACAACCACCTACCCACCACCCCCACATTTTCTGAAATCCCTTTTTTTTTCTCGACATTCACGCCCCTCCGCTTCGTTCCCCCCTCCATTCCTTTTTTACGTTCTCACTGTTCATGAATCACGAGATTCTGTTATTTGTGCGGCTAATAATGGCGCACATCTAAGCATCTAAATTGACGTTTTTATTATCTCATAAGCTTGGTTTATGGATATATAGTTTATGATTTTGGGTGACCATTAGAGAACATTTCACAATGATAGATCTGTGTGCCGCTTTCCGTACAATTTTCTGCAAAAATAGTTTTGGTGTCCCCTGAGGATTTAACGTTTCCCCTTTGCTGCATATTTGGTGGACTATCTTGTGTGGGGTCTTTATGATCTCCTCACAACTTACTGTTTGGTTTATATTTTTTTTTAAAAAAATTGTCTAACAATTTGTAGCTGAAAAGCAGATATATTCAGTGTATTCAGTTTTAGTAATATTATGACTGATTTATTTTGTGAAATATCATATGTGACATTTGTGAACTCTAACAACTAACACATGCTCATATTAATTCCATTAGGGAGATTTGAAGGTAAATATTTTCCTGTTTGGAGCACATTTTTTTTTTTTTTTGCCATCGAAATAAGTCACATTTTTATTAAAAAAACGTAATTTTAATATACACTAACATTTTTTTAAATAAATAAAATGTTTCAGTTTGAATGAATCTAATTGGCATGAAAAGGCGCGCCTATGTCTATAAAATCTTTGAATGCAATTTTGCTGTATTTTATTTTTAACTTCAAAAATTGTAAAATTGCTCTAGTCAATAATGCAACAAAATATCAGCAAATGCCTGGCGGTTAAGTATAAATTCCTTGTGAAGATGTTTATCATCTATCCTCCTCATATATATTATATATACGGTTATATATATATATATATTATATATATATATATATATCTATAATATTGTATATCGATATATTGCTCTTTTTCTTTCTTCTCTATTTATTAATCAATCTTCTATTTCTCTTCTACTGTATTTATCTCTCATATCTAAATCTGCTGTATATATCAATTACTTTAGAGTTTCTCTTGCACCTAGAAATCTCTAATCATCTTTCATATTTATCTTCTAGCATAATAATTATACTAATTAAAAATTATTAATTATATAGATTACAGACACAAACACACAGCTCTGCACAGGAGCTGCCAGATCCTCCGTGTTCCCATGGGCTCGAACTCTATTCACCTACCAGTAATTTTGTGGAGTGTGGGAGAAACTGGAGGACCCGGAGGAAACCCACAGCAACACCAGAGAAAATACAAACCTGTTTTGCAGATGTTGACCAGCGCTTGCAAGGCTGGTTGAAATAACCACTTAGCCACCCCACGCTGCTACCACCAGGTTGACGTACCTGTACCCATCATAAGATGCAGGTAGTTCCTGCAACTTTACTTAGAGTTTACGCATGCTTAGCTTAAAGCTGAACCTATGCTACCACAAGACTCCCGCTGTAATCGAGCAGCTATGCGACACCGGGCTCCCGCAGTACAGCTGGGATCAGCCTGTCAATATGAACAGAGCCGATCTATTACTGGTGTATCTCAGCTCTGTGCAGGGCCAATTAGACTGCAGAGACATACAATACATTAGTATTGCAGTACTAGAACAAGGCAAAGAACAAGTGATGAGACATAAACATTGTTTATTGTGCAACCCTTGGACAAAATAAACCAGTAACCAAAATCAAATTTACTTGATATGTTAAGGAGCGTTTCAAATGATAACCTTACTATAATGACCACAGGCAAATTTAAATAATTCGGGTTGTTCCTAAAAGCTCTAAATGTCTTAGACCTGAAGTGGTTAAGGGATTGATCGAGCATTGTTGATTGTCCCCTTCCTTATAGATTTTTGTTTTAATAATACTTCTTTATTATTATAGCACACACAGATTATGCTCGCTGCACAAAGCATGTCAATTGTCCCTGTCCCATGGGCCACAATCTACACAACCTACCAGTATGTTTGGGAGTGTGGGAGGCAAACCGGAGTACCCCAGAGGAACCCCTCGCAAACCAGAGAGAACATACAAACTCTTTGCAGATGTTGACCTGGGGGTAGATCGAGACCCAGGACCGCAGAGCTCGCACACAGGAAAAGTGTTTTCACTACTCACTCAGCCACCGCGACTCCCTATAAAATGAACTAATTACTTTTCATCATCTTAAGAAAAATATTATTTCATTTACAATGGAAAAGCGGTTTTAAACACTTTTTAAAAGTTATAGCCGGCGCAGGCAGGTACGCGCTCGGCGCTGACCCACCTGCACGCGGTCTCTCATTTCCTCACTTCCTACTGTTCCCGCTGCACGGTAATCGCCATGCGCGTACCTGGCCCCGCCGCTGCTATAAAGTTTAAATGATGACCAGCGTTTAAAAAAACACTAACTAAAATAAGCTCCGGCACCACTCACACCCTGCAGCTGGTGCCCGGACCTTGCATCGGAACACCTGGCCACTACAACGCTAGGTTTCCTTTAAAAGAACAATCCTTCTTGCAAAAAAAAGACCCTTAACAGCTTTGGTGGAAGCGAAAAATAAAGAAGGTAATGCATATGAAAGACGGTGATGCTGAAGAAAAGGAACAACATTTTTCCAAATTACTTATTATTCAGTTCAAAGGGAAAAAAAATCTATATAAATGAGGTCTTTTCATAATCGCGGCGACCCATAGAATAAAAATAAATACTATTTTATGGTATGGTAAACGGCAAAAAAAAAACACATAAAAATTTTTCCTACAATTAATGATTTCATTTTCCTTCCTCCCCCAACAAAGAGTTTATAAATCTCACCAATTAGCTATAGCCCCCAAATTACCTACCACAAAAGTGCATTTCATGTGGCAAAGAATATCCCCTATAGGTCATTAAAAAAAGAAAAAAATTATAAGCTTGTACAATGTGCGACATTGGATTGCGCACTCCTTCTCTCCTTCTCTCTATGCCCGGTTGTGTGCCCATACAGTAGGATACCACCACGATAAGGGTATCGTGTGACTCGGGAGGAAGTGGTATCAAACTTGTGGAGCCTTTTTTTCATTAATCATTTTAAATGTTTAATTTTTTTTCCACCCAAAATGAGTGTATTTGTGAAAAAATATTACAATTTGCAGACTGCACCTCATTTTTTGTTTTTAACCCAATAAAACACCTAAGGGTTACAAACTTTAAAAATTGGTTTTTTCATACCAGGGGTGTAGTTTCCATAATGGGTAAATTATGAGTCTCGCTAGTATTTAGGTCTCTCAAAGTCAATTAGAAGTTGAGCAGTCCATCTAATAGGGTTTTTGGTTTTTTACAAAACAAAATGTGAAAAATCGTACCTAAAAATTCTGAGCCTCAAACATTCTAGTAAAATATGTGGAATCTTAAAAAACCATGCCAACATAAAACGACATTTAAGAAATGTAAGTTATGAATTTATTTGGGTGCTATGGCTAGTCTGCACTAACAAGTTAGAGATTTAGAGATTTGAATATGCGAATGTTTCCAATTTTTTTCCTCCCAAATTTTGTTTTTTTTCATAACTAAAAGCAAAAGATTTCATCCAAATTTTTAAACTAATTTGAAGTACAATGTGTCACGAAAAAAATCCCCAGATATCTCATGGTGTTCCAAAGCTATAACAACTTATAGTGACACAGGGCAGATTTGAAAAATGGGGCCGCGTCCTTAAAGGGGTATTCTCGTCTGGGCATTCACATTCAGTTTGATAAATCTGTCATATATAAACATTTCTTCAATTAGATGTTATTAAAAAAAATGTTCCTGTGTGAAAATAATTTCTCATAAATGTAGTCATATGGTCCCATAGAAACGAGATGGCTTCCTCAGATACGGCCACCTCTGCCTGAGAGATTGCACAAATAAACAAAAGGTTTTTGTATATGAAATGTCCGGGAGTTACTGCAAGTCCCACATCAGTCCTGTGGTAATGATCACTGAATCCAGGAGGTCAGGCAGGACTCTATAGCCCAAGTCTGGCCACCGCTGCCAGAGTGTGACGTGGTCGTATCCGAGGAAGCCATCTGGTTTCTATGGGACAACATGACTACATTTATGAGAAATTATATTCACACAGGAACATTTTGAAGAAATGTTTATATATGGCCGATTAATGAAACTGAATGTGAGCGCCCATACGAGAATACCCCTTTAAGGCCAAAAGAGGCTGAGTCCCGTAGGGGTTAATATTCGAAAAAATGAAAAATTAGGGCTACTCAGTGTTACCAGTTCAACCAATGGGAACATAGAGAATTGTGCTCATGGGTAGTTAAAAGCATAAAAAACTCAGATAAACAAATGTAATAATAAAGTGTCTAGAGCACCAATTGCCTATGAACCCTATTACTGTTGCATAGATTGATTTCCACAGTTGTAGTAATACTATATTTATTGCACACTATACAATGATATGAATTGGCATAAAATAGGCATAAAAAATTTGACATAAATAATGATTGATAGTAAATAGTAAATGATAAATAGTAAACAAAAGTGTAAATGAAATGTAAACGAAAATGCAAACAAGAATAGACTTATGTCCTTTCTTAAACGCATTAACAAATCGTCATATATTTGTCCATTAAGTTTTTGACCAAAAAGTTTTTGATCCTTCCGATCAGTGTACCTCAATGTGGTTTGTTTAGGATAAAGTATGCTTAAAATGAAATTTATGAAATTTTATTGCAAAGTATCCCTATTATATATAGTCCAGTATTCACATTGCTGTTCCCAAAGGTTTTTAAAGTTTTCTATCAATGTGGTGGCTGCTTAGGGTGTAAAACCACCACTTTTTTAAATAAAACAACCTGTGTGAAATCCAAGAGTAACGATTTTGAGTTGGAAATAAAAGAATTTCTGAAGTGTAACACAAAAGGCACTATTTACATCTTAGAATGTACATGTTAATTATAATACATAGGATATGGACATATAGACCCCTTAGCTTTTTGTGCTTTTAATTGTTTTTATCGTTTGTCCATTTGAGTTTCCCATGTCTGCATTTACAAATAAAGGATTTATTATTTCTTAGCTACTTGACACATGGTTTTGTTTTCAGTATCTATGTTTCTTCCCATTTGGCACACGCAAACAGTGGTACTAATTGCACCTCTGCACTATACTTCATCCTTGGCAAGAAGGAGCTTTACATATTTTCAAAGGTGATCAACACAAAGAAATCACCTCTGTTGAAATTGAAGAAATGACTCACTGCATGCATTGAGGCAACCAACCATATAAACAAACGGAGCTCCGGAGCAATACAAGAAAAAATGCATACTGGGACCATGCATGCGCAGTAGAGAAATGCAGACGCCGCAAGAGACCATACACATGGAGTATCGAAGGAGGGTCCACAGTGCCAGATGGTCTGTGAGTAGACAAGACCACACAAGTTTTTATATTCTTTCTTTTTAAACTTATACAAGGAATTTTTTGAGGGCTTTTAAATCTTCTTATGTGCACAGTTCTAGACTTGTCCATGATTTACTAAGACATGTCACTATATTAACCGGTACCTTTCTTTGGTAACAGCAATGTGAATACTGGACTATATATCATATGGATACTTTGCAATAAAATGTCATAAATTTCATTTTAAGCATACTTTATCCTAAACAAACCACATTGAGGTACACTGATCGGAAGGATCAAAAACTTTTTGGACAAATATATGATGATTTGTTAATACGTTTATGAAAGGGCATAAGTCTATTCTTGTTAACATGTTGTTTACAAATGTTTACACATGTGTTTACACATATGTTTACACTTTAGTTTACTATTTTATATAATTTTAATGTCAAAATGTTTTATCTATTTTATGCCAATTTATAACATATAGTATTACATATAGTATTACGACAACTGTAGAATTCAATCTATGCAAAAGTAATAGGGTTCATAGGCTATTGGTGCCCTGGACAATTAATGCATCCGGGATATGTGAACCTTGGGATATGTGGTATCAATTGTGAAAAATGTCTCTTTTAATAGCCTCTCTAAATAGCATGAATATAGCAGGTATATAACTATGAATATTTCTCAAATCACCATTTGTACAGTTTACACTACTTGCATTGGTATAATATAAACCACATTAACTGTATTACAAATAATGAAGTATTTTACATTATAATGTATATCATCATCTGCATTACCAAAAGTCTTTCTATTATTAGAAAACAAAGAAGTTCTGCAATTTTGTGCATTACGCTTGAAGAATCCTGAAGCTCAACAGCCTTGTGATAAATTTTCTCCAAGATAGGATCCTCTTGTAACAGCAGTAAGTGTTTATAAAATATGTTTCAGACTTTATTAAAGCATGCACTGAACCTCCTAACTAGTGTTAGAACTCTGTCTGTTAGGCCTCGTTCACATGGCCATCTGGGGGGATGTATATATGTATATATGCGGCCGCAAATTTGCGGGCACGTTTATATGTCATCATAGACGACAATGGTGGCGATACGGTGCCGCGCATCTTTCCCGTGTATGTGGCTGTGCTCTGCTGTTTTCTATGGAGGGGGGGGATGGGTCACCTCCTCCTCCTCTCCAGCGCGTGGCGGCCTACTGCTATGTGAATGTACCCTTACTCTGTAATGTTCCCATGGGTGGAACTAAATTCCTCTCACTTCTTCTAGGTATAGACTATGCTTTTAGTTCTTGTCAACATCCAATTGGGATACCCCCTAGATGACAATCTATTCACAATTTCATCGATATCTTTAGCTTGATCTGGCAGGTTACTACAGTTGTCTAGCTTTGATGAATTCTCAAACTGATATTGATCTTATAGAGTGCATCAAATTATTTGCCTGCTCTCTAAAACCTCCACCAATAAGCCTCTAGCATCAGACTCCATTCAGATATTACAAACCCAATTGTCAAAACTGTTGGGCGATGGTATAAATTTAGGGGCATTACCAGAGTTACAGACTGGTAACCCTGACAATGCATTCATTCCCATCATCCACACTCTTCCGTAAATTCACAAGAATATCCAGTCACCCTCATTAACACCAATTTTCTCTAGTATAGGTTTACTGTGTAAGGCTAAATTCACACTGCCGTGAGCCCGCCGCACCGTAGCACGGTGGGCACACGGCAGCGCGGGGAGAGGAGGAGGAGGTGAGCGCAGCTCACCCCCGCCCCTCTCCATAGGAATTAATGGCGCACAGCGCTATAATACGGGGAAAGATAGGACATGTCCTATCTTTCCCCGGGCTATGGAGCGGTACGGTGCCGCACGTGTGCTGCACCGTACCGCTCCCGTACAGGGCCGTGAGCCCATAGAAGTGTATGGGGGATGTATATCAGCCGTATATACGTCCCCCATACTGTAGTGTGAATGTAGCCTAAGCCTCTTTGTGGTTCGTCCCCCATACTGTAGTGTGAATGTAGCCTAAGCCTCTTTGTGGTTCGCTGGATCACCAACATCAACCATTAGTATATATACCTTCAGTTATATCTGAGGTTACACGAGGCGGCTACTCCACGCCCCAGTAGCCGCATAAGTAAATTTGAATATATATCTAATAAAAGTTATCAAAAAAGTGTGGGGACGTGAGGATTAGCCCTTTAAAGGGCTATCCTCACGTCCCATTGATCCACCTACCACCCAATCTACCTTTATAGGTAGATTTGTGGTGGTAGGTTCCCTTTAAAGATGATACTCATAGCCTTCTGTTAGTCAGCTCAAACTACACTGCATTTATGGCTACACTAAAAAAAATATTAAGTTATAATTCATATCCTTCCTGTCAGAACACGCAAATTGTTCTGATGGGTTCAGATTTAAAGCTTCCTGCTGGAAAACCACACCCAGTGCTGCTTTTGATTGACCGCTCCATTTCTGATCCTGGAAAAGCTGGGTGTGTCTTTGTACTCGTTTTGCCTGCAGCTGCGGTTCGAGTGATGGACTGTTGAGCCAGTCAGTGCTGGAGGTAGTGTCCATTACTGCCTTATATTCTGCCTAGCCCTTCATTTGTTGCTGGTTATTGCAGTTTAATCTGTGTATCTAATGCTCTTGCCATTGCGTTTCTTGCTATTCTGTGCATTGACTTCTGCTTTGCCTACTGACCTTTCTGTTTGCTATACGATTCTGTACCTTTGCCGCCATCTTGGTTTTGATCCGGTTTGTTTGACTCCGCTTGTCTATCTTTATCTGTTGTTTTGTCCTTGTCTCAGTCCTGTGTTAGTATTCTGTGCGCCACTGTGAACACTGGTCTATACCTGTATTCCATTTACCTGTCCACTCCAGTAAGTTTTCCTGTCATCTTTTAGGGTTGCTCAGGGACAGTCAGTTAGGTTCCTGATAGTGAGTTCGCCCTTGTCAGGGTGGTTTATCTGCTTTAGGCAGGGCCTTAGCCCGCAGGGACGTCGCACGGTGAGTTCGCCACCACTTACCTAGTCTCACAGCTAGCGCCAAGCCTGGTTGTGGTTGCGCTGTTGCTGGACAGGTGCTGACACTTCCATAAAACTTGTGTTGTTTTTAAAATTGAATGTTTGCGTTTCCATTGAGGTTTGGTGTGCACCATTCAGGATACAGTGAATAAGAATGGAAGGTTTGTTATTATGAGTACTTTGTGAAAACGCCATATACTGCAATACTATAGTTGTTTCCTTTTTTTTTACATTTTTTTTACATTTTTTTACATTTTTCTGAAGACACATACAAAACAAAAAACACTGACATTTACAAACATCTATTACATTTACGTATCATATTTTGATAGTAATAATATGCTGAGTTACTGTGACAGCCTGGGAGGGGCAAGATTTTCACTTTGTATCCAAAGTGAAAAATAGGAGGAGATTCACTTATATGTGGATATAATGTTTCTATTAAGTATGTCTATTTATACCAGTTTGGCTGCTCCCCAAAGAAACTTTCTTTTTGAGCGGAAAAGGCCCTCATGGATCCGAGAAGGGGGATTTCTCCCATGCGGTCCATCTCTCTTTTATATTACACAGTTGTGTATAATTTAAGGCCATAGTCACTTCGTAATATCTATAGGTGTTTACCTTATTACAAACATCTGTTAGTTTTAGTTTGTGTGCTGTTTTCCACTTTGCCGCAATACACTGTCTTGCTGCTATCAATATATATGTGACGATCCATCTCTGGGCATCTCCAAAAGCTTTTTCCCACTGTGTGACATCTAATTTCATGTTTAAGTCTGACTTTGACTTTTGCATGTAGTTCAACTTATCTACCTTTCCCTGTAGGTTAACGATGTCATAGGCTAATGATATTCCCCTTATTTTTTCTTTAGTAGGGTCAAACAGTTTCCTAAGAGGCCACAGAGAGGGTTTACTTTCTTTTTTTCACTCCCTTAAAATGCTTCTAATTTGAAGATACTGAAAAAATACCCTATTGGGGAGATGAAATTGCCTTTTTAGGCTTTCAAAGGATTTTAGCATTGTATCCTCATATAGGTCCGGGATGGTATATATGCCTTTAATAACCCTCTGGTCCAATATCAAGTTAGGTGCTAGAAGTTCAAGTGCTCGGATAGTTATTATTTTTTTTTTTTAATCTTATACTACCGGCTACTTCCTTCCAGCATTTCAAAGATTGATGGAATGTGGGAATAGATGAGGGAGATATTAAGTTCCCCAGAGAGGCAGCTTCCATTACTACTCTTAATGGTCTCCCCTCCAAGGCTCATCCATTTATGTTTTTCTGTTGGGATCCAGCACTCTCTTAAGGAGTCTAGAGAGACCGCCATATAATATGCTGCAATATTTGGCATTGCCATGCTTCCTTTATTAAGCGGATACTACAAATTTGCCTTTGCCACCCGAGGTTGCTTATTGTTCCAGACAAAATTACTGAGTGTTGTCTGGATTTCTCTTAAGGCCTCATTAGAGACATACAGAATCTTTGGCAAAGCAGTCATCTTACAGAATTGGATTCTTGCTACCCAAGAGAGAGATATTTTTCCTAGTTTTTCAAAATCATTTTTAAGGCTAGTTTTAAGCTTGACTAAATTCTTGTTAATTGTTTCATTTATTGATGGACACAACAAAATTCCCAGGTATTTAATTCCTTCTGGTTTTCAGGTAATGCCACACAAGTTTGACATGTCCATACACAATCTCAGGGAAATATTTATCGGGAGAGCTACAGATTTTTTTTTATTCAGTTCGTAGTATGATATGTGTGAGTAGGTTTTTAAGGTCTGTATCAGATTGGGAAATGATCTTTTGGGATCATGGCATGTGATAATGACATCATTAGCATATAGGGAAATTGTATGTCTTTCTTTACCCACTGGGATTCCTACTATTTCTGGATTCGTTCTTACGGTTTCGGCTAAGGGTTCCATTATTAGGGCAAATATTAGTGGGGATAAAGGGCAACCTTGGCGATTGCCATTAAAGATGTCAAATGAAGATGACACAAAGACCCTTGCTGAGGGGACAAAGTAGAGCACCAGAATTGCCCTCTGCATTTGATCCACTATACCAAATTTCAAAAGGACCTCCTTCAGGTATCCCCAGTGCAACCTGTCGAAGGCCTTTTCGGCATCTAACGATAGGAATGCAGCCGGGGCCCCCAGTGACTTTGTTATATGGATAAAGTCAATGATTCTCCTTGTCGCATCCCTAGTTTGTCTCCCATATATAAACCCTGTTTGATCTGTAGAGATAAAACTCGGCATTATTTTTTCCAATCTATTTGCCAAGATTTTAGCATATATTTTTAGATCAAAATTAATTAATGCAATTGGCCTATAGTTCTCTGGATATGGTCTAGGGCAGTCATGGCAAACCTTTTAGAGACAGAGTGCTCAAACTGCAACCCAAAACCTAATTACTTATCGCAAAGTGTTAGTATGGCAATTTAACCAGAAAACTGACGGTTTAGTTTAGAATCAATTTACACAGGACTGCCTGAGCTCGGATTCCAGCAGTCCTATACACACTGAAACGCCACTTTTACACCGTTTTACATCAAATAAAAGAGTAATAAAAGTTATCAAAAGGTCACGCAGTCCTCAAAATGGTAGCAATGAAAACAACGGCTCATTAAGCAAAAAATCACACCTCCCCAGCTCTGTGCACTAAAGTTATTAGTGTCACAAGATGGCGAAACAATTTTCTTTTTCGTACACTGTTTTAATTATTGAAAAAGTATTAAAACACAATAAAACCTACACTGTGATTTTACCGAACCAAAGAATAAAGGAGACAAATGTACACGACATGGAATAATAAATGAGAAGTAAAATATGTTACGCAAAAAATAAGCCCTCACACAGATATAAATGCACAAATAAATATATAATATAATATGCATATACATAAATACATACATAGAAATACATATGTTACTTGCTCTTTGGTTGTCCAAGGTGGCGGCCATGCTGGCGGGCAGAAGTTAGGTGTAGTGTTGTTTCCAGGGGGGGGGGAAAAGGGGGGGTATGTCGGTAGGGTAGATGGGCAGAGGGTGGGTGGCCAGAGTTAGGGCTGGGGGAGGGGTAATGCAGCATTTGGAATTCGGGGCAGTGGGGTTATGAGGCATGAGTTCCAGGGGGAAGGGGGTGTGAACTGATGATGGGGGGGCAGTGAACGGAGTTGACGGGGGGTAGTGAGAGCGGCCGGAGTTCGGACGGGCGAATTGCAGTAGTGGGCGGAGTTTGGGCGGCGCAGGGGGGTTTCGATAGCGGGCAGAAGCGGGCTGGGGTTCGGGCGCAGTGAGTTTCGGGCTGGTTGTTTAGGGGAGGGGCGGGAGCGGGCAAGAAATCAGCCTTCCTGCTGATCTATTATGGCCTGTGGATGCCCTGAATTAAAAAAATAAATAAAATAAACTCACCTCAGATTCTGTGTTCCTCCGGCTGATCACTGCAGCACACACGGAATAAGGTGCGCAGCGCTGTCAGCGTAATGACATCATTACGCTGCCAGCGCTGGGATGCTTACCGCCCTGTACGCTCCAGTGATCAGTGTGACAGAGCAGGCAGTGTCAGCACAGCCATGACAACCAGGTGTGGACAGGATGGGGCGCGTGCCAGCAGTGCCATAGGTTCTCCACTGCTGGTCTAGGGTTATCTTGCTTTGGAATCGCTCTAATTATTGCTTCTGTATTCATCCTTGAGACTGTGTCTTGATCCTGCGAGAAGTTAAATGTTCTTACTAGAAGAGGGCTCAGTGCTTCTGCAAAGTTAATGTAGTACATATTTGTCAGACCATCCGGATCTGGATCTGAGTTTGGTTTAAGCCCTTTCAAGGCTTAGGTTAAGACTTCATTATTAAATGGCCTTTGCCAGGTCCCTTACCTGGTCCCCTGATAAACTAGGAAGTGATGTAGAGGAGAGAAATTTCCGAATTTCCTCAATAGAAGGTTGGGGTGTGTTTTTATCATCTTTTAAGTTATATAGTGCTGCGTAATATTTTCTAATAGCCTGGGCTACCTCTCTAGGATCTCGTAGATGAGTTTTATTGTTTTCTTGCAGAAGCGTTATACTTTCCTTGGTTATTTTTTTCTTAATTGTTTTTGCGAGAATACCACTTGCTCTGTCTCCCAAATAGTAATTCTGGATCTTTATTTTCCTTAGTGATTTCTCATAGTGTATTAACATCTTGATATGAGAGTTTATTAATGGTGGATTCTAAAGGGTTTAATTTTTCTAGTGACGAAATCTGTAATACAATTTCAGAAATTTCTTAATCTTTAGCTTTTTTTTCCCCTTGCTGCTATGTGTTTAATTATTTATTTTATATGTAGCTTATACGAAGTCCATAAGGACTCATCAGTGACTTCTTTATTATCATCGATGTTGATAAATTCCTCTGTAGCCCTTAGGATCAGCCTTTGGGTATTTTCATTTTTTAAAAGAGCATTGTTCAACCTCCAGGGGGTATTTGTGTAAACAATTGAGCTTTCCTTAAGAGTTAAAAATATTGGAGCATGATCTGTCCATGTCACCTATTTAAGCCTGATGTTAGTGCGAGATTATTTACCATAAAAAGGTCAATTCTTGAGTACGGGTGGTGTCTAGTCGAAAATAACGTGTAATCGATTTCTTCAGCGTGTTGATATCTCCACACATCGTGGAGTCTCTCTTCTTTTATGATTTGAGCCAGATCTCCTTTATTGCCTCTCATACCCAAGGAGCAATCTAGTTCTTGGTTTGGGGGGCTATTAAAGTCTCCCTTAATTATGATTTTTCCCACTGCATTTTGATCTAATAAAGCAGCTATTTTTTTAAAAAAAGGTCTTTTGACCTCTATTTGGAACATATATTGTCACAAAGGTGTATGGGATTTCACCAATTTCCCCCGCAACTATAATAGATCTTTCTTCATGATCAATTATTTTTCTATTAAGGGTAAACATAATAGTTAGAGATGAGCGAGCACTAAAATGCTCGGGTACTCGTTATTCGAGACAACCTTTTCCCGATGCTCGAGTGCTCGTCTCGAATAACGAGCCCCATTGAAGTCAATGGGAGACTCGAGCATTTTTCAAGGGGACCAAGGCTCTGCACAGGGAAGCTTGGCCAAGCACCTGGGAACCTCAGAAAAGGATGGAAACAACACGGAAATGGACAGGAAACTTCTTAAAGCTGCTTAATCATACCATTATGCCAAAATTATGGGCAACAGCATGTCCAATAATTGACCCTGACACTATAGGGGACGGCATGCAGAGGCAGCAGCGGCAGGCTAGAGAGTGTCATGGCGACATACCCTAAATGGACTCAGGCTTCAAACCAATGGGTGGCAGAGAGGAACCAAAGGAGGTGAGCAAGAAGCGCTGAAATGTAATCTTTGAGATAAGATTCTTTCATCTTTGGATAAATTAATTTTGGCAATTGCATTATCTATTTTTCTTTTTGTGCAGAATTTTTCTTTATTAATTATACTCCTCTTTTTTTTCACTTTAGATATGAAAAAGTGCCAGTAATCTTGGTGGGAAACAAAGTTGACCTAGAAAGTGAACGTGAGGTATCGTCCAATGAGGGGCGTGCCCTGGCTGAAGACTGGGGATGTCCTTTCATGGAAACATCGGCAAAAAGTAAAACAATGGTGGATGAGCTCTTTGCAGAAATTGTGAGGCAAATGAACTATGCAGCTCAGCCTGATAAGGATGACCCTTGCTGTTCTGCGTGCAATATACAATAGCGGTTTTATGTAATTTAGGTAGACATGACTCTTTTAGCTGAAAAGGTTTAAAAAAGTTTTAATTTTTCATGTGTTTACCCAAAGAAAAGCATTGTGATAGGACTGCATCTAAAACCTAGTTACTATTTGAATAACGCATCCTGATCTGTACTATTCAAATTTCTGGATGTGACTTACAAAGTAGTAAGTTGCTTTCATACCACAGTCTTCAGCCACTTTACTTAAAGATCTAGATCGCAGCGAGACTGTACCTTCAAGGTGAAGGCAAGACCAACATGAAGCGACAACCTCAACCACTGCAGACATTCTTTCTGAACTGGCGAGCAAGGGGCACTTATCTTTACAAACCAGACTGGCATCCCATTGTGTTTTTGAAAGGACAATTTCTAACCTCTATGAATTACCCCATCCAACAAATGGATGAGGAAGCAACTGGATACAGAAGATGCAGACTTTGGTTGTGGGATTGTCTTGACCTGGGAAATTAAGCCATGTTGCATCCAGTTGAGGGAGCAAGGTTATATTTTCGGTATGCTTCCCAATGATTAAGGACCTCAACACTTCTGACTTTGGTTCTCACTATATCTGCTTGTTTCTGTTTAGCATAACAGTTGGACTGGAAGTAAATATTAGGATTTTTATAACTTGATGCTGACAGGCTATTGTGAAGTGAATGTTGATGTGACAAGTTGCTGATGTTGCTACGTTTCATTTGGATTGGACACAAATATTTAGTTTTTGCATGGGCAACTGCACACAATGCAAAATACCTGCTTAATCTTGTTGGACAAAAAAAAAATCTGAAATCTCTGAGGATTTATGATTTGAGAGTAATATTGCATTTGGTAATGGAAAACGAGCCACCCATACTCTGCTGAAACCTAGCATCTTCTAATATTTGGTAGAATAGTCATTCCTTTTGTGAGAGTGAGAAGCAGTGTGAATGTGTCCCGTTCATTTGTATGCTGGTTTTTAATTATTGTATTTGAGCTGAGGTTCATTGTATTTGCTCCACAGTGTAAAATGTGTACACTGAACTATCCCAGAGAAGTGCTTTCCTGTGACTCGGAATAGAATGTGTTGCGTCACTTACACAGAAAATAGAACTTTTAATTTTTTTTTTTTCTTCATTAGCTTCTATTCAAGGATGACAGTGGGGTGTTATAAATTTTATCACATTTAGATTTGAGTCCAGCTACCTCCTGTACCAGCTTGTTTTTGTTTGTTTGTTCTTTGCTCTTTCAGGTTTCCGCTCCATTGCCTGAACAGCTCCCAATTGAATCTGTAATTTAACCTTTCACGTTTGGTGAGTGGAGTAAAATGAACAGATCGTGCTATATTATCAAGCTAACATATATTCTACTTTGTTCCAAGTAAACAAATTACAGTCAAATATTGTATTTTGCACATGTGATTGGTCCCCATAAATATGTCATTTTGAACCACTACAGCATTTGTAGTTACAACTCCACTTCATGCAGGATTTTTTTTAATGAAAATTCTTCAATATTGCTGTGCACTTTGAAATGCAGTTATGCATTTTTAAATATCATAATTTTTTGCCTTGAAGATTTTTTTTTTTTTTTTTTTTGAAAATATCTTTGCAAGTGATTGGAAATGCTTTCCGGCAAATCATTGGAGGAGCAATGTTTCTGGATTTTGGAGCACACGTTTTTCAACAACTGGCAAGAAATAAACTATATTTAACTTAGATTGGTTTTTGTTCCATTTCAATATCTTTTATTTTTGAAGTTTGAAAAACATAAAAATAAATACTAATATGTTATTGCAAAATGTCAAAAGCTTTGCAGTGTATATTTTTACTAGTGGAAGCTCTGGTGCATATTCTCCTGTAGGTTGCTACACAAGAGGTAAGTAGTACTTTGTTAGAATTGTACTATAGACCCAGCAAACAACTATTGGAAAGGGGATTTCCCAACGGTGCTAGAATAAAATTGTAACTTCTAATAACCTGTTTTTTAATGATCAAAAAACACTATACTATAACTATTCGATTTGCTTTTCAATATGGTGCTGCCTTGAACATATACTGCATAGTGGTGATGCAGTACAATTTATTATTATTTATAAGTGAGAATTTGGAATTATTCGCCCACCCTCTCTCCCCTCATCCATGATGGTGCCCACAATAGAAAAGTAGGATCTGCCTTCATGGGGCAGGAAACCTAAACAAAAGTTGATGCTGTGAATCAGTTTGATGATTGAATTGCTGAAAAGTACCAGGACATTACTTTATCAACTCTTTATTTATTTTTGTTTTATCTTTAACAATCACAAACAAAAACATCTGCCCAAACAAGGGCTATAAACATGTGTAATAAAAGATACAATAGATAATAGATGTTGTAAGCCGTATAACCATGGAAAAATATAAGGAAAAACTAAACAACAATCCTGTAGTACCAGGACATTACTAATATAATAGCTGATTTTAAAAAGGATCTCTGCAAAATAGGTCTGCAGTACAGCAACTGACAAGATATGCACTGTAAATAGATCTCCAATTTTGATTTCTGATTTTTATGCTCCTGTTGTAAGGAGAAACTAGCAGTAGGAAACCTAAAGAATAGTGTTGAGCCAACCTGTTGGAAGTTCAGGTTCAACGAGCTTGTTCAAACTTTGGAAAAAAAAAAAAAAAGTTCCGTTCAGGGACCCTGACTTGACCCAAACTCTTTTGAAATCAATGGGGACCCAATCTTTGTGACAAAAAAGGGGGTATGTGAAGGAAACCGCGACTTTCTAGAGCCCTGAAGCGTACGCAAGGTTACTTAGTTATCTAGTTATAGACACTCGCAGAATGCACGAGTTCTGAGAGGCGCAGGATGTGATTTAAAGTTGTCCACACAACTTCCGGATACAGCACACCAATAAATAATAGCCCTGAACTCAAGGAGCTGCCACCAGTTCTCCTTTAATATAAGCCCGGTCCGTAACGGGATTATATAGGGTGAGGAACCAACCCGGTAGCACGAATATAAGCAAGACTTGGGCGTGAGGATTTGTGGGTCGAGATAAAAGAGCAACACAGATTAGATTTTTAAATTTCGTTGCCATAAGGGCACACTACACAAAACAATATATATAGTTGGGATATGTATAGTTACATAGTACAAAATACAAGGTAGCACTACAAGTAACAGCAGTTCAGTAAGTTCGTTACCTTGTGTGTGGTGGGTGTAATGAAACCTGATAGTCCACACCTTAAGATTAGAGATGAGCGAGCACTAAAATGCTTGGGTGCTCGTTATTCGAGACAAACTTTTCCCGATGCTCGAGTGCTCGTCTCGAATAACGAACCCCATTGAAGTCAATGGGAGACTCGAGCATTTTTCAAGGGGACCGAGGGTCTGCACAGGGAAGCTTGGCGAAACACCTGGAAATATCAGAAAATGATGGAAACACCACGGAAATGGACAGGAAACAGCGGGGGCGGCATGCATGGATGCCTCTGAGGCTGCTTAATCGCACCATTATGCCAAAATTATGGGCAACAGCATAGTGATGACAGAGTGACCGAATGAGGCTAGATAGCATCTAAAACATCCAATAATTGACCCTGACACTATAGAAGACGGCATGCTGAGGTAGCGGCAGGCTAGAGAGTGGCATGGTGACATACCCCAAATGGACTCAGGCTTCAAACCAATTTTAAAAATTCCTTTTGGCGAGGATAACGTGTAGCACTGTATGTTTCAGTATTTTGCCTGGTTAAGGCAGCAAAGAGGAACCAAAGGAGGTGAGCAAGAAGCGGTGAAATTATTTCCTACGGTATATTTAGTCGATAACACAGCATGGTAGCGACATAGTGACCAAGTTCCATGACGTATCTGGTGAAACACCCGAAAAATGAGCCTGACAGCTCGTTTGATAAGGGGACGACATGTGAAGGCAGCCATGGAGACGACTTCCATGATTAAGAGCGACAGTATGGGGCATCCATATTGCGCTGCTATGATTGCAACTTCAGGTCTCCAGCATGGCAACGACAGATGCGCCGAGTTCCATTATGTATGGTGAAACACCTGAAAATTCTGCCTGACACAGCTCGTTTGATAAGTGGATGATGTGCTGTATTTCCTCTTGTTCTCCAGCGACTGGGGTATAGACAGTTGAAAGTTGCGCATGGAGACATTGGTGGACGCTGTGGAGGATCGTGGAGGTGAAATGGACAGGAAACAGCAGGGGCAGTATGCATGGATGCCTCTGAGGCTGCCTAATCTTGGGATAGAGCTGGCGGTCCACTGCCAGGCGAGCTTTCGCCTGTCCAAGCCCCTGTCTCTCGGCTCCTCCCCACCCAAAATGGGCCTGGGGGCCAGAAGCATTTACTTTGAAAAAAGTATAATTTTCAAAGCAGGCGGGGCTACAAACAGCACTACTAAGAACCTTTTGTATAAGATCAAGTGTAGTACTGTTCTTATAAGTAATTGGCTTGGTTATGGTGGGTGAGGGGAATGTAAACAGATGCGTAAGAAGCGCTGAAATAATATCAGTAAATGATAAAAGTTTGCCAGTATATTTTGTGGATAACACAGCAGGGTGGCGACAAAGTTAACAAGTTTGATGTGGAAGCCATGAAAACAACCCAAAATTCTGCCTGACACAGCTCATTTGCTAAGGGGGCGATGTATGGAGGCAGCTATATGGACGACTTTGGGAGGCAGCTATGGAGATGATGTGTGGAGGTAGCAATGGAGACGACGGGTGGAGGCTGCTATGGAGACAATTAAATTTGGATAGTGCCTGTATGTGGCAGTCCAAAAAAGTTTTCAAACCAGGGGACCGGGTGGGTGGCCCTCCAGAAAAATTAAATACATAGAGTACTATAGCTAGAGCCAGTTGGCCCTGGCAAAAAATAGCCAGTTTCCTCTGCTTTAGGGTAAAAAGAGGAGGAGACGGAGGAAAATGAAGAGGAGTGCATACATTACTCAGGTTGAGCTTCTCCCAGAAGCATTTACTTTGAAAAAATTATAATTTTCAAAGCAGGCAGGATTGTTTATATTGAATATTTCATCAAGGAATAATGGAGTAGCATAGCGGTTCTATTTTTAATTGTTTTTTCAGAAAAGTTTCCATGATTAAGAGCGACAGTATGGGGCATCCATATTGCGCTGCTATGATTCCAACTTCAGGTCTCCAGCATGGTGGCGACAGATTGGCCAAGTTCCATTATGTATCTGGTGAAACAACCGAAAAATCTGCTGACACAGCTCGTTTGATAAGGGGACGATGTATGGAGGCAGTGAAGTAGTAGTAGATTAAAGGTGCTGCAGTTAAAACTATGTTAGTTGGATCTTGGAATGGAGCTGGCGGTCCGCTGCCAGGCAAGCTTTCTCCTGTCCAAGCCCCTGCCTCTCGGCTCCTCCCCACCCAAAATGGGCCTGGGGGCCAGAAACGTTTACTTTGAAAAATTAAAATTTTCAAAGCAGGCGGGGGCTACAAACAGCACTTCTAAGAACCTTTTGTATAAGATCAAGTGTAGTACTGTTCTTATATGTAATTGACTTGGTTATGGCGGGTGAGGGGAATGTAAACAGATGCGCAAGAAGTGCTGAAATAATATCGGTAAATGATAAAAGTTTGCCAGTATATTTTGTGGATAACACAGCAGTGGGGCGACAAAGTTAACAAGTTTGATGTGGAAGCCATGAAAACAACCCAAAATTCAGCCTGACACAGCTCGTTTGCTAAGGGGACGATGTATGGAGGCAGTAAAGTAATAGTAGATTAAAGGTGTTGCAGTTAAAACTATGTTAGTTGGATCTTGGGATGAAGCTGGCGGTCCGCTGCCAGCCGAGCTTTCGCCTGTCCAAGCCCCTGTCTCTCGGCTCTTCCCCACCCAAAATGGGCCTGGGGGCCAGAAGCGTTTACTTTGAAAAAATTATAATTTTCAAAGCAGGCGGGGGCTACAAACAGCACTTCTAAGAACCTTTTGTAAAAGATCAAGTGTAGTACTGTTCTTATAAGTTTTGGTTATGGCAGGTGAGGGGAATGTAAAATAGATGCGCAAGAAGCACTGAAATAATATCGGTAAATGATAAATGTTTGCCAGTATATTTTGTGGATTACACAGCGGGGTGGCGACAAAGTTAACAAGTTTGATGTGGAAGCCATGAAAACAACCCAATATTCTGCCTGACACAGCTCATTTGCTAAGGGGACGATGTATGGAGGCAGCTATATGGACGACTTTGGGAGGCAGCTATGGAGATGATGTGTGGAGGTAGCAATGGAGACAACGTGTGGAGGCAGCTATAAAGACGACGTGTGGAGGCTGCTATGGAGACAATTTAATTTGGATAGTGCCTGTATGTGGCAGTCCAAAAAAGTTTTCAAACCAGAGGACCGGGTGGGTGGCCCTCCAGAAAAATTAAATACATAGAGTACTATAGCTAGAGCCAGTTGGCCCTGGCAAAAAATAGCCAGTTTCCTCTGCTTTAGTGTACAAAGAGGAGGAGAAGGAGGAAAATGAGGAGGAGAAGTGCATAAATTATTCAGGTTGAGCTTCTTTCACCTGGTGGAGAATGGAGTAATGTGGACATTTGATATCCTCTGGTTTTCAACCTGGCATCAATGTGATGGATTTCAGTGTTGTATGCACTGGTAGTACTACAAGAGCGTTTCCCTATTCGAGAGTATGTTCGAGCTAGATTGCGAATGGTATGTTTATTGTGGCAACTAGTAGCATGTAATGTCGCGTTTCCAGTAGTGGGTTTTCTGTATAGAGTTGTGTCAGTTTTGTTAGAGTGAATATTTCCTGTAAGCATAATGTCAACAAAAGGTAAACATGACTTGTTAAATTCATATGTGAATTTTAGGTTACAATGATTGTTATTGAGGTAATCAATGAAGGAAGATAAATTGACGTGTGAACTCTGCCAAAAAAGCAGACAATCGTCAATGTACCTTCCGTACCATTTGATACATGACAGGAAGGGGTTGTTGGCTGAAAAAAAGAGAATTCCTCCCACCAAGCCATGTATAGATTGGCGAGGGACGGGGAAAACTTAGCACCCATCGGGCATCCACACATTTGGAGATAGTATTTTTGGTCAAAAGAAAAGTAATTGCTCTGTAATAGAAAATGTAACACAGACACTATTCACATAAAACTTTGTCATAGTTGCTATATGACGTGTAGATGACGTGACACAGTTTGTAGTGCTAATTAATGAGGAATACAAGTATACAAAGAGGACACATCTACAGAGACCCAGCTATTGTTACAAGTCCAGGGGAAATTGGAAAGAGTGTTCAGAAGTTGTTTTCTATCTTGAATATAGCCAGAGATGCAATGTACCAGAGGTTGAAGTAGGGAGTCCAGCCATTTTCCCAGGTTTTCTGTTAGAGAGCCAATGCCCGATATAATAGGATGGAATGGCGGAGGGAATGTTTGTTTGTGAATTTTAGGGAGGGCATATATGACTGGAGTCAAAGGAAAATCAGGAATGATATGTTTGAGGTCTTCTTCTTGAAAAATACCTAGAGAGATTCCTTCCGCAATAATCTGGGTTAAAGTGTTTTTGAAGGTGTGAACAGGATTCAATGTTAATACACGATATGTGGTATTGTCAGATGGGACTTGATGTATCCCTTTGGCATAAAGAAACTTGTCCAAAACAACTATGGCGGCTCTGATTACAATATTAGGGTTATTTTGAAGATTTTTTTAAATCTTGTTGTTGACCTTTGGACAAATTGGAAGAAGAAAATGGGACATCACAGGTGCTCGAAAGTTGGATGAGATAGTTAATCACTGCTGTCTGAAAATCATCCATAAAACTAGTGCGAGCACTGATGGGATAAAAATGAGGATTAGATTTGTTTACGTTCTTGGATGTTTGTAGAATGGGATTGTCTAAGAAAATGTCCTCTGTTTGTAAAGATGCTAATTGCAAAGTAGTATATTGGTCAAAAAATTAATGCTTTAAAGGATAGACATAGATCCCATTTCATTAGTGTGGTTTATGGGTGTTATCATGGGTTCTTATGTTCTTAGAGATGAAAAAAGTGTTTCTTGACCGTGATAAGGTGAATGAACTTGTTTACATCCTTGATGGTGTTGTACAAGTTGAAGTGACAGGTGGGGACAAAATTTAAGCCCCTAGACAACACTGATAGTCCATTGCTGGAAAGAATGGTGGCGGATGAGTTCACAACTGTATGAGAACTGTCCATTGGAGGAAGCTTCACGGTTTGTTGTGTCTCGTGGTGTATGTTTTCTTTTTTATGTTTTTGTCCTCCTCTGTGGTATCTTTTTGTCCTGGTTTATGTGTGGATTTGGTGGCTTTCCCGTTTTTTGATGTTTTTTTTTTTTTTTTTAGAAGTTCACCAAACTTTTCTTTTGACCAAACATACTGGGGGTCATTTACCAAGGGCCCGATTCGCGCTTTCCCGACGTGTTACCCGAATATTTCCGATTTGCGCCAATTGTACCTGAATTGCCCCGGGATTTTGGCGCACGCGATCGGATTGTGGCGCATCGGCGCCGGCATGCGCGCGACAGAAATCGGGGGGCGTGGCCGAACGAAAACACAACGTATTCGGAAAAACCGCCGCATTTAAGAACGGAAAATGTGTCGCTCGGGACGCGCTTACCTTCACTCAGACGGCCTCGGTGAATTCCGGCGGGTTAAAATGCTTTTCAGCGCAGCAGCGCCACCTACTGGACGGCGGAGGAACTACCTTATTAAATCCCGGCCGAACCCGAATCCAGCGCAGAGAACGCGCCGCTGGATCGCGAATGGACCGGGTAAGTAAATCTGCCCCACTATCTCCAAATGTGTGGATGCCCGTTGGGTGCTAAGTTTTCCCCGTCCCTCGCCAATCTATACATGGCTTGGTGGGAGGAATTCTTTCTTTTTTTCAGCCAACAACCACTTCCTGTCATGTATCAAATGGTACGGAAGGTACATTGATGATTGTCTGCTTATTTGGCAGAGTTCACACAACAATGTATCTTCCTTCAGTGATTACCTCAATAACAATCATTGTAACCTAAAATTCACATATGAAATTAACAAGTCATGTTTACCTTTTGTTGACATTCTGCTTACAGGAAATATTCACTCTAACAAAATTGACACAACTCTATACAGAAAACCCACTGCTAGTTGCCACAATAAACATACAATTCGCAATCTCCCTATTGGAGAATATGTTCGAGCTAAACACTCTTGTAGTACTACCAGTGCTTATAACACTGAAATCCATCGCATTGATGCCAGGTTGAAAACCAGAGGATATCAAATGTCCACATTACACACAGCTAAATCTATTGTAGCTAGTAAATCATGTGAAAAGTATTTATCTTACAATTCTGAGATTCTGACACATCTCAGACAAATTTTACAAACAAGTCCCTGTCTCAAAAATCCGTGACTTTCAGTACTACGTTCAGCACTGAGTATAATAAAATAGTATCCATCATAAGGGACCGTTTGCCCATACTCAAACATGTCACCATCACAGCCCAAATATTAAATGACAACTTCAAATCTGTGGCCAATCGCGCCACCACCTTGGGCAACATTCTTTCGCCTAACGTTTTTTCTTCCCAGCATGTCCCTGTTCACACTTGGTTACAACACAAGGGCAATTTTCCATGCGGAGGCACCAGATGTGTTACTTGTAAATATATACGTTCAGGCACTTTGCTTTGCTCACAAGCTAATTTTATGGAGCATTCCATAAAAAGGTACTTCAACTGTAATACCACTCATGTGGTTTACCTCATAACATGTAATGCTTGTAAAATCCAATATGTTGGCAGTACCACACGTAAGTTTAAACAAAGAATCATGGAACACATGAACGGTGCCCGCATTAACCCCACCGCTTTATCTAGTAACAAAATATCTACGTTGTTTTATTTTTCTTTTCGTTTTTTTTTTTTGTTTTTTTTTTTTTTTAATTTTTTAATTGATTTTTTTATTAGAGTTTTATATTGTTTATGAGTTTGCTTTATTATGATTGAGTAGTTAGATAGGATTAGTGAATTTTATCTTTTACTTAAAATGTTTCTAACGCTTTTGAAATGATTATTTTTTTTTACGGTCGATTTACTTGTTTTTATATATTGGGTTTTTATATGGATTATGAGGGAGTTAATAGGGGACGGACCAAACATGGTAATGACCATTTTATTTATTTAATCGGGATGATAATGGGCGTTGTTCTTTTAGTTTTTTGTCTATTTACTTTTTGATTTTAGTTGATTTGTTGTTATATCGTTTTTTGTACGTTTGTTTTTTTTGTTGAGACACGCTACACCCCGTTCCTTTCACTTTCTCTTCCCTCCGTTCTTCACTCATGTCTATACAAGGCATTGAAAGGGTTGATTGCCCTCAGAGGTGGAGATTGGAGAAAACTCGAGAAGGGTTTTGTATACTCACCTTACAAACTACTTTCCCATCTGGGTTAAACCATAAAACAGACTTGCTTTATTTATACTAGCAATCAAGGTTTTCTGTACCAAGCATTTTCAAACTTGTTAAAACTTATGTCTTGTTTCATTGGTCTGTTATCTCTTCCCCCGGAACGTGCGGAACGCGTGGAGGGCCTGATCCCGATGTCAGAGGTATCAGCAGCTGCTGCAAAGCATTTTCATGCTGGTCTCGCAATGTTTCAGCGGAGCTTGGTAATCTCGTCTGCGCACAGGCAGACTCGGGCAGGCTAGGACGAGGACCGGACACTCCAGCAAGCCCCGACAAGTTCCGAGGTCAGGGCCTGCGTTCCTCAAGGCTAAACCGCAGTTTCTTCGTCCAACTAGTGCCTCCTCACCGAGGACCGGGCCGCGCTACTGCCCCACGCCAGGTCAGGAAGCACATGGAGCACATCAAGTCGGCATGACGCGGCAGCGACGCAGGCCAAGGTATGAGCCAGAAAGGACCAGGTAGGGCCGGGTATAGGCTCACCTAAACATATACGGAGATACACTGTAGCATAAAAGTATATTATCTTTATTCTATAGATCACTATCATTATGGTGATAACTCATTTATATAATTTACATTTACTGAAGAAAAGCAAATATAGAGAAAATCTCATTTTATTTTCGTATCGCCATCATTTTGGATACATAACTTTAATATTTCTTGGTTGACAGAGCTGGTTTAGAGCTTATTATTAAAGAGTTATACTTTTTAGTGGTACCATTTTGGCACACATAACTTTTTGGAACGGTATTGTAAAGGGATTTTATGAAAAATGTAAATTTTTGGCAAGTTTTGGGGGTTTTTACGGCATTCACCAAGTGGGTCCAATAATGTTTTGTATAGATTGTTACAGATGGGGCGATACCAAATATGTGGGGGTTTTTTTGTACTTTATTAAATGTGTATAGGGAAGGAGACTTTCACTTTTTAATTTATTTTTCAATTCTGAATGTTTTTTTTGTTTTGTCAAATAAGCACTGTTACATATGAAATGGTACATTAGCAAATAACAACTTCTTTGCCTAATGACATAAGATGTTAAGTGTCCAAAAACCTATTTACCTTGATGTAACCAAGGTTCTCCTCCACCTGGTGGTACACATGTTCAGGTGTGGAGACCCATTTCAATGGGAATAACGAGCTGCATACATATGGAAAATACAGCATAGTACCAAAGATCTATCTTTTCTAGTTTGGTGCAGCTCAATTGTGGGTGTGGCTAAACACTTCAAGCGAAAGGGGCACGGAGTGTATGACCTCAGATGGTTAATTTTAGAACAAGTGTCTTTAGAACAAGTTGTTCTAAAATTAACCATCTGAGGTTCCCAAATTCTCCCATATGCGGTGGTAAACTGCTGTATGGGCACACGGCGGGGCAGTAAATGAAAGCAGATTTGCATTGTCACATTAAACAGGCTATACAATTTTTCAATATTTTTTTCAATATCAATATTTATTTTTGATTTTAGCTCTTTTTTGGCCACTCAGAGTAACATAAAAATAATATTTTATCTTAATTCTCCTGTTCACTACAATTATGCTGATAACTCATTTATATATCGTTTTTCTTCTCTTTGCTCATTTTACTAAACAAAATCAATATTGGTGAAAAGCTTATTTTTTTAGTATCAACAACTTTCAGAGGCATAACTTCTGTGTTTATCTGTGGACAAATGTGGTTGACGGCTGTTTTTTGCAAAAAAAGCTATTTTCAATTGTATCATTTTAGGTCGCATAACTTTTCTTGATCGCTTTTTAGAACATTTTTCTGAGGGTATTTGATGAAAAATGACATATTATGGGAAGTTTTTAATGTTCATGTTTTAATGTTCATTGTGCTTTTTTTGTTTATACTTCATTTGGTTTTTATATGTAGCTGTGGTGATTAGGGGACTTTTATTTTATTTCATTTTTGTTATAAAATAATATTTAAAAATTTTTCCACACTTTAACAAGCATTTGTCCGATCACTTGTTCAAGTCCTTACATTATTGTAATTATTATTATTGTAATTATTATTGGTATTGCAGTGGCAATAGCAATGACTCATTCTCAGTTAGATAAAACCAGGACCTGCCAGTAGGCAGAACACGGCAAATAGAGAACCCGTTAGCATCGGGGCACCGCAAGATGGAGGAATCGTTTTTCCACTCCTGGGTGTTAGTGCCGAGTCTGGGCTTTGTGTCCTGCAAGTGCTGGTGCTGGGCTGTGTCATCAATCTCCAGCAATCATCTTCTCATGCACCGATGAAGAAAAGTGAAAAAGGAAGAAGAAGCGCTTTTAAAAACCCGATAAGGTGGTCATTAAGGGGTTGATACTTTTCCCAGACCTCTTTTATTAAGGCAACTGCCCTGTTATTACCACTATTTTACAGTCTTTACCCCTTGCTACCTCCATTTTACAGCCATTTTTGGTGTTCAATTTGGGTCTCCATTGTCTTAAGCATGGTTAGTGTTTGGGCCATGTCCAAAACTAAATTTTTTCACAATGTTCTGATATTTTGACCAATCCACTTATCACTATTCTCTAATAACATTCATTTAAAAAAAAAAATGTAAATGCTTGAGTGATTTCATTATTTTAATTAGACTCCTAAGATTATTAATTACAGTGTGTCAGGGAATATATTGTTGCCTAGGGGATATATTTGAAATGTTTAGGACCTAAAAGATATTCTATAAATGGCACTAAGAAACAAAGACATTTTACATATTTGATGGATTTGTGCAAGTCTGCTTGAATGTAGGTTTTTTTATTATTTCTTTTTCTACACATAATTTGATTTTGTTTCTGAATCAGATTTTGATCTCAGAAAACTATTGATGCTTCATGTGGCTATAATTGTAATAATAATGTAATGGGATAGTGAGATTGTTGTTTGTGAATAGCTTCAAGATAGTTGTAGGATATACCACTTATGACTTAGCTAGTTTTGATGTTGATTATTCATATCACTTTGCATAAAGCCAAATACAAATCATCTTCTGACACACATGTGACATCTGTGCCAGCGTCTTCTTCTGTCTGTAGAAGTTGGCTTAGAAGGCATTTATTCTCCTTAGTGTTTTGTGTGAATTGTGGCTAAGGTTTCTACTGAGTCAGGACTGTTTGAGCAAGGGTTACTAGAGCGATAGATGGCCTATCCAGTCAGCTGTTTGGGACAGCATCCAGGTACTCCTGTATATACCTGCCCAGTCCTATTAAACCTTGCTGGTTCTACTAGTATTCTTATGCCATTTCCTCTTACTCGACCTCTCTCTAGTTATTTGATTCTGTGCCTTCGCTGCCATCATGGTTTTGACCCATTTCTGTCAGACTCCCTTTGTTTGTTTGTCTGTATCTTTTCTTTGTCCCTTTGTGTCCTTGTGTGTGTACACTATTCTGCCTCTGGCATGATGCTACCAATCCTTTCCACCATCCAGCAGTTGCCCTACAAGTTAGTTCTCCCTATCCCCTTCAGGGTTTCTCAGATTCCACACATGACCCTGTCTGTCCAATCCCAGTGGGAGAGGCAGGCTCTGGCGTCCTTTGCTCAGGGCACACTGATGATAATGGCTGTAGAGGTGACTGTTAAACTGACCCCCCTGGTGGGGGGAAATGGCATTAGGTCAATGTGCAGGGCTGGCCCCGCAGGGAAGTGTATTAGTAGCATGGGAGGCAGTGTGGGGCAGGAACATTATGTGATGTTATGGGACAGTGCAGGGAGACAACGCACAGCTGTTGTGTCAGCACATAATAGACTGGTGTTTATGTTAATGAATCCAACCTGACAGGAGACATGAGTCAGGATGAGTTTATGATTGTATTCCATGTCAACAAAATTGCACAGAAGAAGAACTGGTGGAGACAGGTGCACCTAAATAGTTCAAAGCACTTAACGTAATTTTTTTGTGTGCCATCTAGTAGGGTCACATGTATGGGCACTGCTGTATGGGCACACGTCAGAGCATTAAAGGGAAGCTGCGCCATTCAGAGCAGATTTGCATTGTCCCTTTTTAATGGCTATACAATCTTTATTTTTTTGGGAATTTGCACATATAAGGGCTTATTTTCTGTGACATTAGATGCACTTTACAAATGGGTCATATATGTAGTGGGTCATAAGCTTATTGATGAGATTTTATTAACTCCTGGATGTATGGAGGAAAAGAAAATCGTCAATTTTGGTTTCCTTTCTTTTTGTATTTATTTTGGGGACTGTACCATAAATATCTTTATTCATAAATCTTTATTCTGCAAATCACTAAAATTAAGGTGATATCTCATTTATATAGTTTTTTTATTTTTATATAAAGTAATATATTTATATAATTTTCGTATTTGCTATATTACTGAAGAAAAACTAATATAGACAAAATTTCATTTATTTTTGTCTCGCCATCTTTTCAGAGATATAACTTTAATATTTTTTGGTTGACAGAGTTGTTCTTTTCAGTGGTACCATTTTGGCACCCATACATTTTTGTTAATACTTTTTGGAACATTTTTGGGACAGAATTCTATGAAAAATTTACATTTTTGGCATGTTTTTGTTTTTATGGCATTCACCGAGCGGGTTCAATAATGTTTTTGACTTTTGGGACAGAATTCTATGAAAAATTCGCGGCCGCACTTTTGTCGGGTTTCTCGAATTTTTTTGTTTTGTGACGGATTCCGCCGGGATTTTGGTGCACGCGATCGGATTTAGGCGCAATCGCGTCAGCTTTCACGCAAAAAAAATCGGGGACATGGCTGTCGGATAACCCGACGGATTCAGAAAACCGTGGAATTAAAAAAACTAAATGTGTCGCAAGATCAAGCACTTACATGCACCGGGACAAAGCAGATGAACTCCGGCGGATCTCGGCGCAGCAGCGACACCTGGTGGATATCGGGTGCACGGACCTTATTGAACACCGGCAGAACCCGAATCCTCATCGGAGAACGCGCCGCTGGATCGCAACTGGACCGGGTAAGTAAATGTGCCCCATTGTACAGATTGTTACGGACGAGGCTATATAGTGATTTTGTTTTTTTGTACTTGATTACATATGTATAGGGAATGTTGGTGTTTAGGGGACTTTTGTTTAATATTTTTATTGAAAAGATTTTATTAAAGTTTTGTAACCCCTTTCCGACATATGCCGTAATGTTACTACATGCATTGGCTGCGGTTACTTCAATAGGGCTCATGGGCTGAGCCCTCTCCATAGCCGTTAATTCTTTGGTGCATATTGTAGCAAACACTTACCGGTAACACCCATGATCAGTGGTAGCACCGATTGCGGGTGTTAACCATCCGTCCATTGCCACCGGCAAATCTGCTCCCCTTAATGTCATCAGGGAGGGGGGGGGGATCAGTTTCCATGACAGCCTCGGGTCTTCCGGAGAACTGAGGCTGTCTGGATTTAACCTATTCATTACAATGTGCGAATGAATAGGAAAATCCCCATATATTGTCATACTGTATTATGGCAGTATATGGTTGGTTCAATCAGACAACCTAGGGTTAAAGTACCCTAGGAGTCTTAAAAATAGTAAAAATAAAAAGTTTTAAAAAAGCTAAAAAAATTTGATGAACCCCCTTTTCCCATAGAAGTCCTATAAATATTAATGAACATTAAAAATCATAAACACATAAGGTATTGCCACATCCCAAAATGCCCGATCAATTAAAATATAATAACGATTTTTCACAGCGTTTAACCCCGTAACAGAAAATGGTGCCAAGTCAAAAATTGCACTTTTTTGCCATTTTGAAAAATATAAAAAATTATATAAAGAAATGGCAAAATCAAAAATAATGTATGAAAAAATTATAAAATGTATAATTTATACAAATTTGTTATCTCTGTGATCGCACCGACCAAAACCCCAAGCCCACAAGCAAACAACACAAATATGTTTTTCACCAATTTTACTGCATTTGGAAATTTTTTCCCAGCAGCTGGGAAACAAGGCATGGAATATTAAATACAGTCACTATGAAGTGCAATTTGTTATGCAGAAAACAATGAATTTGACTTTGCATGGAAAATAAAAAACTATATAGGGGCACACACTGTCCGATGAGGATGAAGTCCGGCGCGATTCACTAAGATCATGCGTCCGACTTCCTGTATGTGTCGCTTCCCTGCTGGGGTTCACCTTCTTCTTCCCGATGTGAGTGCATGTCTTGTGACTTAGTCCAAATCAGCAAGGCCACACCCCCCCCCCCATTTGTGTCGCATGTGCCAAAAAAAACGCCAGTTAATTGCGGCACAAATCGGAAATAGTCAGGAAACCCGACAGAAATGCGGTCCACAGACCCTTAGTAAATGTGCCCCATTGATTTTTGATGGTGGGGAGTGAAAAATGTAAATGCAAAAAAGGGCCAGGATTTTAAGGGGTTAACATAATTAGTGTATTACAGCTGGGTCCTGCCAGGAGGAAGGACCCGGTACATGCGGAACATCGTGCAGCCCCAGGGCACTGACAGACGCTGGGGCTTCCATCTGAGCCACTCATCCCTTTGGTAAGCACCGCAGGGGGGTCCGATCTAGAGCAGGAGCTCATTACATGATGCTCCGCAAACGGAGGAATCTACAATAGTGGGTGTTAGAGGCGGGTGTCACCTGTTATATACAGCTGACACATGCAGCTTTTGGCAACGGCTCAGTTCGTTGCAGGGACGAAGTAGTATGTCATGATATGGCAAGTCCCTGCTGCCCATGACTTACTACTACGTCTAATGTTGGGAAAAGGTTAATGTTGGAGGGTAAATATGGATATTAGATATCTGTAAAACATAGCTGGAAAATGGCTATGACTGGGCTGTTAATATAGATGGTTATAGTCTTTTATAAAAATGGTTGAATGAAAAAGGGGAGGGGTTTGTTTATATGTGAACTCTTGACTCAAATTGTCCTGCGAGATGACATTGGTGGAGAAAATGAAAGTGTGGAGATAAAAGGAAGGAAAAAGAATAATACAATATTACAAGGGGGTTGTTATAAGGCTCCAAATTTAATGGAGGCAGAAGAGAAACTGCTGATAAGTACAATGGATGTGGCTTCAAAGCATGTAAAGTACTAATCATGGGGGCTTCAATTACACCGATATTTACTGGGGGGCAGAATCCTGCAGGTCTTTAAAAGGTAGCAGGTTTTTGTCAACAATAAAAGACAATTATCCATCACAACTAGTCCTGGAGCCAAGATTGGGGGCACTGCTGGACCTCATCCTTACCAACAGACCTGACAGGTTATCAAATTTACATCTTTGGGGGAAACTCAGTAATAGTTACCACAATTCAATTGATTTTGAAATACAGTTTACTGAGAAGGTTAGTGGAGGGGCAAACGAACTTCAGGAGTGCAACTTTTCAGCAGCTAAGGTAGGACCTTATAGGTATAAACTGGGACAATGGGGCAGATTTACCTACCCATCCATTTGAGTTAACAGAAAGTGCATTGTCCGACGATAATGCACTGTGCCGTGATTTACTAATATCGTGCGCTCGTATCCTGCTTATGTCACTTCCCCGCTCAGGTCCGACGGAGTTCCCCTTATTCTTACTGCTACATGTAAGTGCTTGGTCTTGCGATAAAATTTGAAAATTAAATCCTGCACTCAGTCCGAATCAGTCGGATCGTCCGATGGCACGCAACCGAATTTCTGTTGCATGAAAGACAGAGTTGCTGCGCCAAAAACCATGCATGCGACACAATCCCTTGTTAAAAACCTGTCACAGCCACGCAAAAAACAAAAACTTTGGGAAGTCCGATGAAAGTGCGTCCATGGACCCTTAGTATTTAAGCCCCAATGTTCTCAAAGATAAAAGCATCCAAAAAAAGTGGACTTTTTTACAAATATTCTAAAAAAGGCTTGCGAGAAACACATACCATATGAGAAAAACCAGAGAAACAAGAAAAATCCAAGCCACTGTACGGAGAGCAATAAACCAGAAGGATAAAGCATTTAAGGTGATAAAACACAAAGTTAGCACTGAAGCGTTAAAGGATTATAGAGAAAAAAAATTCTGTAAAAAGCAGATATAGGCAGCAAAAATAAAGACTAAGAGAAATATTGCCAAAGTATATCAATGATAAGGAACTAAAAGCAGAGAATATGGGCTCTCTGAAGAATAACCTGGGGGTCATAATGGAAGGAGATGAAAATATGGCTGAATGTCGCCTTCTCAACAGTCTTTACAAAGATTAATCCCATGTTGGAAGACATGATAAGGAATAATGTAAATTCTCACTGGAACGTCGCCAATTTAATCCAGGAAGAGGCATGGCTTCGCAACCACTAAGATAGACAAATCACCAGAACTAGATGGCATACACCTCATGAACTATGTACGTTGATAGACAGACACTTATTTTAAATATTTGAAGATTCTCTGAGGACTGGTCCGGGACGGATCTACATTGGCGCTCCTGGAGCACTTGCGCCGGGCCCCAGGATCAGTTCTCTCCCTATTGGGGCCCCAACGTCTGCTATTGTAGATCCGGCCCTCGCCCTCCACACAAGGTCCGATAGGCTCCATGGGCCCCATGGGCAACATCTACTCAAAGTATGGGGCTGCTAAACGCTATTAGCAGCCTTATACTGACAAGTACACTATATGGTACATGTGCCTTTAAGGCAGACAGAGCGACCTGTGCCTGCACTTTATGTCCTTCACAGACAACCAATCTATGACTCCTAGATCGTGCTGTCTGTGTCCACACACTGGAGCCAAGCAGAGGATGAGAAGCCACAAATCTTCCAGGCTGTCAGCGCTGGGGAGGATCGTCTGGAAAGGTGAGAGAACTTTTATTATTTTACTGTTATAAAGGCATCCAGTAAAAAAAGACAGGTATACCTTCTTCGATAAACAAGAATGTAACTACTATAATACTGCCCCTAGGTAAAATATATTGTAATACTGAATTTTATGTACAAGCATATAACTACTCTAATACTGCCCCTTATGTACAAGAATATAACTCTATAATAGCAAACAAGAAGAGAAAAATATGGGGTAACGGTTCACCCCTAGAAGACAGCAATATTTTCAGTGAAGCATATGGCCAGTTGCACGGAGTTCCCCGAAGCTCTGGTCTGGAAATCCAAAGAGATAAATGTTTGTAGCAAAAAGAAAAAAACTATTGAAAGTATGGGGATCCAGCATCCAATGGAGCCAGCCCCCGCCCCAGTATACAGCCGGACAGCCCCCGCCCCAGTATACAGCCAGAGAGCCCCCGTCCCAGTATATAGCCAGACAGCCTCCATTCTTTACCCTTAACACAGCCAGCCCCCTCCCCACCCCAATACATAAAAATAAAAACACATGAAACTCACCTTTCCAAAGCTCCCCCACTGCTCCCCTACTTGATCAAGTCCGGCTGTGATGACAGCTCCGTATGCGCCGCATTCTATGAAGTCCGCCGCTTGCCGACGTCATGGTCTGTGCGACGCCGGCGTGTACGGAGCTGTCACTGTGGCCAGACTGGATCAAGCGCGGTGAGTTTCATGTGTTTAATTTTTCCAGTGGCCCCACCAGTCCCAGATCGGCCCCGGACCGGCCCTAAACTAGGCGGTCCACCTGGATTTCTCCCAGGGGGTCTTATGGCCAGTCCGCCCCTGATGGTAGTGGTGGGGTTATTCAGACATGATGCAGGGGTAATGGTAGCAGTATAGCGCTATTATTTACTCATGATGCAGTGGTAATGGTAGTGGTGGTGTTATTTAGTCATAATGCAGTATGTAACTACTATAATACTGCCCCTAGGTAAAATATATTGTAATACTGAATTTTATGTACAAGCATATAACTACTCTAATACTGCCCCTTATGTACAAGAATATAACTCTATAATAGCAAACAAGAAGAGAAAAATATGGGGTAACGGTTCACCCCTAGAAGACAGCAATATTTTCAGTGAAGCATATGGCCAGTTGCACGGAGTTCCCCGAAGCTCTGGTCTGGAAATCCAAAGAGATAAATGTTTGTAGCAAAAAGAAAAAAACTATTGAAAGTATGGGGATCCAGCATCCAATGGAGCCAGCCCCCGCCCCAGTATACAGCCGGACAGCCCCCGCCCCAGTATACAGCCAGAGAGCCCCCGTCCCAGTATATAGCCAGACAGCCTCCATTCTTTACCCTTAACACAGCCAGCCCCCTCCCCACCCCAATACATAAAAATAAAAACACATGAAACTCACCTTTCCAAAGCTCCCCCACTGCTCCCCTACTTGATCAAGTCCGGCTGTGGTGACAGCTCCGTATGCGCCGCATTCTATGAAGTCCGCCGCTTGCCGACGTCATGGTCTGTGCGACGCCGGCGTGTACGGAGCTGTCACTGTGGCCAGACTGGTTCAAGCGCGGAGTGTCGCAAAGGTGAGTTTCATGTGTTTTATTTTTCCAGTGGCCCCACCAGTCCCAGATCGGCCCCGGACCGGCCCTAAACTAGGCGGTCCACCTGGATTTCTCCCAGGGGGTCTTATGGCCAGTCCGCCCCTGATGGTAGTGGTGGGGTTATTCAGACATGATGCAGGGGTAATGGTAGCAGTATAGCGCTATTATTTACTCATGATGCAGTGGTAATGGTAGTGGTGGTGTTATTTAGTCATAATGCAGTGGAAATGGTAGTGTTATTCAGTCATAATGCAGTGGTTATGGTAGTGGTGGTGTTATTCAGTCATGATGCAGTGGTAATTGCAGCGGTGTGGTGGCAATATTCAGTCATGACGCAGTGGTAATGGTATTGGTTTTGTGGTATTATTCAGTCATGATGCTGTGGAAAGGGTAGTGGTGTGGTGGTATTATTTGGTCATGATGCAGTGTAAATGGTAGTAGTATGGTGGTATTATTCAATCATGATGCAGTGGTAATGGTAGTGGTGGTGTTATTTAATCATAATGCAGTAGTGATGGTAGTGGTGGTGTTATTCAGTCATGATGCAGTGGTAATTGTAGCGGTGTGGTGGCAATATTCAGTCATGATGCAGTGGTAATGGTATTGGTGTGGTGGTATTATTTAGTCATGACGCAGTGGTAATGGTATTGGTGTGGTGGTATTATTTAGTCATGATGCAGTGGTAATGGTAGTGGTGTGGTGGTATTATTCAGTCATGATGCAGTGGTAATGGTAGTGGTGTGGTGGTATTATTCAGTCATGATGCAGTGGTAATGGTAGCAGTGTGGTGGCATTATTCAGTCATGATGCAGTGGTAATGGTGATAGTATGGCGGTATTATTCAGTCATGATGCAGTGGTAATGGAAGCCATATATACTACTGGGGGCTGGCTGGCTATATACTTCTGGGGGCTGGCTGGCTATATACTGGGAGGCTATGACCAATGCATTTCCCACCCATGGCTTATACTTGAGTATATACAGTACTTGAAAATTGTTACTCCTCCTCTATTTTTACTCCAAAAACGGCATCTGAAAAACTGAACGTGTGGACGCACTCTAAAAAATATGTTCATTTACAAAGAAACATATAGACACTTTTGCCAAAACCCCTCCTGACATTTTTAAAATGAACCAAAATGTCACAAAAATGCCACGTGGGAATCTGCCCTAATGGTCCAATCACACGGTGGAATATTGGTGCATTTTTAAATGCATTGACAGCGTGTGAGTTTTTGTATGTTTACCATTCATTTGGTGAATGATATGTGGGGGAGTGTGGTCAGTTCTGGTGTGAGGGGTATATAAAATATATGTGGGGTGCACAGTATGGTCAGTTGTGGTCTGAGGGGTATATATGATACGTGTGGGGGCACAGTGTAGTTGTTGTGTGAAGTGTATTTATGATATATGTAGGGTTACAGTGTGGTCTGTTGTGATGTGAGGGAAATGTATGATATATGTGGGGGCACAGTGTGGTCAGTTGTGTATGTGAGGGACAAGTGTGAGGAGAATATAGGATGATGCCAACCATGTCTGTTTTATAAACCCTCAGAGATGAGTCATGGATGGAAGAAGTCTCATGGAAGATCAGACAGAAGGGAGGAGACAACATCTGGGAACGTGACCTGTAAGTCACCTACTACTATATGGTCACTATATGTGGTAAATACTGGTCTTTATGTGTAGGTTGGCATTTATTATTGCAGCATTATTCCGTCATTATGTAGTGGTAAGAATTATGATGTTGTGTTCTTCTTTGGGCCTGGTACAGAGGTGTCATTAGTGATATTGTCCTTTGCACGGTGGTGTCTGTATAATAACAATACGGCGGTAAAGATTATCAGTAAATGGAGTTTATATTTGGTAAGTTATTGGTAATACTGGTCTGTGTATAGAGTCTTGTGTTCGTTATGAGGATGTTGGTATTCTCTTTATGTTGTGAAGACGGTGTGGGTCACAGTTTGGAGGGATCATTTGGAAATTGTAGCACTATTCTTTTGAATACTGGTCTTATGGTAGTTTTATTTAGTAACAGTAATTATTTGGTAACAGTCATAATTTGGTAACAGTATGGCAGTAGTATTTATTGATTTTCATGGTACAAAATTTAAATGAAAGTTTAAATTAAATTTTAAGTAAAGGTAGGAATTTATGAACCAATCTGAAACGGAAGATACCAATGTTTAGATTTTTTTTTAGAGCTTGGGCTGACTGAAACACAATAACTATGTGGTACCTTTTTTCACATATATTGTTGTGGAAGGGGGCCCCGCATCGGCTGCCGAGCTTGTGGGCCCCATCCTAAATTAGGTGCTCCATACCGCTGAGTCCTTTGATCTGGCCCTGGGAATGGTTCTGTTCCACAGGACTGGCACATGGCAAATGTGGTACCAATATACATAAAGGGATCTAAGAGAAAACCTGGAAACTACAGACCTGTGAGTAACTCTGCTGTGGGGAAAATATTTGAGGGGATGTTAGAGATGCTATCCTGCAGTATCTAACTGTACATAACCTTAAAACCAAGCATCAGCATGGGTGTATGAGGGATTGGTCCTGTCAGACTACTCTCATTGGCTTTTATGAGGTGGTAAGTTCCAGGCTGGACCTGGAGAGGCTGTGGATGTTGTATATCTGGACTTTTTCAAGGCAGTTGAGACACTGTGCCACATAAAAGGTTAGTACATAAAATGAGACTGCTGGGACTAGGAGAAAGTCTGTGTATTTGGGTAAGTAATTGGCTTGGGGATAAAAAACAGAGGACGTCATTAATGCCACATTCTTAGATTTGGTTGATGTTACCATGAGAGGGCCACAGGGGTCAGTATTGTGGCCACATCTTTTTAATATTTTTATCAATGACCTTGTAGTTGGTTTACACAGTCAAGTTTCAATATTTGCAGATGATACTAAACTGAGGCCGATAGAACAGCATTACAGAGGGATTTGAGGAAGCCTGAGCAGTGGATTGAGAAAAGGTTGAGATTTAATGTAGATAAATGTAAAGTTATGCATTTGGGCCATGGAAACAAATGTATAATTATGTCAATTAGTCAATTACTTAGTAAAACTGCAGCTGAAATAGACTTGGGGGTATTGGTGGATTGTAAATGTTACTGACAAGAGCCTGGCAGCTGCTGCTAAAGCAAGAAAAATATGGGATGTATCAAGAGAGGAATAGATTCTCATGATAAATACATAGTTTTACTCTTATACAAATCACTAGTCAGACCACACATGGAATATTGTGCACAGTTTTGGGCCCAATGTATAAAAAGGATATAGTAAAAAAAGATGGCTGAGTGGAGACCTCATTACAATGTACCAATACCTGAACGGGCAGTGTAAGCATATCTTCCAATATCTTCCACATCTTTTTATACCTAAGCCTGTGACCAAGACAATTATGGCCAATTATGGCCACCATGTAGGCGTGTGGAGTCTTATAGCCATGGATGCTCCATTAGGGGGATTCTGGGAAAATATGCAAAGTTTTCCAGGATGAAATGAGCAAAACCAAGCCTCTTTTAACTACCTTGTAAAGCAGTTCTCTTAACATCAAGCATGACCTACAAGAGGCCTTACGACATTATATTAAAATTAATTAAAACCAAACTAGTATATCTATTCCAGAAGGAACAGACTCCCAACTGTAGACTGCACTGTTTCAACCTGATTGGGTCTCCTCAGTACAACTGGTTTGGCTGGGTGAGAGACTTTTGACTAGGGTCGGGAAGTAAGAATTCTCCTTACGGAGACTGCCAATTAAGGCCACCATGTAAGCGTGTGGAGTCTTATAGCCATGGATGCTCCACTATGGGGATTCTGGGAAAATAAGTCTGTTCCTTCTTTGCCTCATGTCAAAAGAGCTGCCTTACAAGGTAGCTAAAAGAGACGTGGTTTTCCTTATCCCGTCCTGGAAAACTCATACCAACACAAGGCGGCATGATTGTACCATTGCCATAGACAAAGGTTCTTTACTGTAAGAGCAGTGAGACTATGGAACTCTCAGCCGTAGGGGGTTATTATGGTGGACTCTTTGTACATGTTCAAGAGTGGCCTTGATGCCTTTCTGGACATCAAAAATATCACTGATTATGGGGAAAAAACATTTATTTAATTCTTAAAGGTTGGACTTTATGGACTTGCTTTTTTTTCTGGCCTTATATACTATGAAACTAAAATACTATTATAAATACAGTTATTCCTCTGCCTCTACATTCTTCTATCATAAGCAATGTTAACAAAAAACATGTGGTACCTTTCCGATGCACAATCTAAGCGCTCCCAGGTATTGATGTTGTCCTTAAATTTAAAACATAACGTTCTGAAACACCGTTATTCCAAACGCTATTGTGTCCTCTTGCGGTATCCCCACTCCTAAGTGGCGTCTACCTTGGACGTTTCAGCGGTAGTGGATGGTTTCTGTGTTATTGCAAATTCCGCCGACCGTGGAGGTGGATGAGACAGTGTGGAGGAGACAGTTTCCCGGTCGGAGGAATTAGCAACAACACTTAAACCATCCACTACCACTGAAACGTTCAAGGTAGACGCCACTTCGAGTGGGGATACCGCAAGAGGACACAATAGCGTTTGGAATAACGGTGTTTCAGAAAGTTATGTTTTAACCCCTTAACGCTCTGTGCCGAAGCTCTACGGCGCAGAGGTACAGGGAGTGTATGAAGAGGGCTCACAGGCTGAGTCTCTTCATACAAGGGTGGGGGTTGTTGCATATTGCAGCAAACCCCCACCGCTAATAACCGCAGTCGGTGCTTGCACCGATCGAGGCTATTAACCTGTCCGTTGTTGCCGTCATCAGGGGGCGGCAATGGGTTGCCATTGTAGCCTTGGGTCTTCGTTTGACCCGAGGCTACATGGCTCATTGTAATGTATGACCTGCAAAAATGCCATATATTGCAATACAAAATTATTGCAGTATGGTAGGAACGATCTGACCATCTAGGGTTAATGTACCCTAGATGGTCTAAGACAGTGGTGGCAAACCTATGGCACTGGTGCCAGAGGCGGCACTCGGAGTCCTCTCTGTGGGCACCCAGGCCATCACCCCAGCATGAAGTTCACCAGACATAACTCAAAGAATCTGCCTGCAGAATCTGCCTAAAATGATAGATGAATTTGCCCTCCTCCTTTCAACTGCGCTGGTGTCTTTAGGAGGCTGAATGATTGAAAGTTGTCAAAGAACAAGGAGAAATAAATTACTGCTTAAGTTGCTGTGCTGGCCCTTTGCAATAAATAAGTGGCTTTTGGTTGAAGTTTGGGCACTCAGGCTCTAAAAGGTTAGCCATCACTGGTCTAAGAAATAGTGAAAAAAATTATAAAATATAAATAATTCAGATCACCCCCCTAGAACTAATATAAAACATAATAAACAGTAAAAATCAAATACACAATAGGTATTGCCGCATCCCAAAATGCCCGATCTATCAAAATATAAAAACGGACGGCGGTGACCTCCTAGACGGGAGATGGCGCCCAAATGTCCAAAGTGCGACTTTTACACTTTTTTACATCACATAAAAAATGGAATAAAAAGTGATCAAAATGTCGCACAGACCTCAAAATAGTAGCAATGAAAACGTTGGCTCATTTTGCAAAAAAATGACACCTCACACAGCTCCGTACCCCAAAGTATGAAAGTTATTAGCCTCAGAAGATGGCAAATTTTTTTTTCTTTTTTGTACACATTGTTTAATTTTTGAAAATGTATTAAACGCAATAAAACCTGTATAAATTTGGTATCACGCGATCGTACCGAACCAATAAGCTGAGGGGTTATTTGGAGCGTCACAGTCAAAGTTGTAAAAACTGAGCATGTGCGTTTTTTTTCAATTTTTCCACATTTGGAATTTTTTCCAGCTTCGCGTACACGCATGTTAAAATAAATACATCACAGAAAAGTAAAATTTAGTAGAGAAAACGTAGCACTCATCCTTGTTGATTTTCACAATTATTCTTTTAATTCATTATCATATATGTAAACTCCACATAAAAGAACATAAGAATCATGTCAAGTAACAACAGATCAAAAATCCTTTCAGCGACGTTTCGGTCTAAATCGACCTTTGTCAAGCTTGATCTGTAACGATGTAAGAGAGTATAGCATAATAGTATTGCGGTATCAAATACATTAGTATATACATAAAGTTATTTTTCAGAACGTAATAAATGAATCTCTTAGAGAATTATTTGGTATAGTTTATATACAAGAGGTACATGTTGAGATGAGTGTGGAGATTTGTCAAAATAGATTAAATATAAGAGTGGTGTGTATTGGCCAAGAGGTATAGTGTCACTGTGTAATAGATGTACTAATGGCAGGGTAAAGAAGATAGGAAGAAGGAGTATCTGTGGGGATTATGTAGAGCAGTGATTTTCAACCAGTGTGCCGCGACACATGGTCGGGTGTGCCGCGGGGAAAGTTCCCCAAACTTGGTGCCCCTTGTGTTTGTTTCCCGGCAATGCGCAGTCACGGCTTCTTACAATGTAGGGACGTGTACAATAACACATGCGCAAGCTTTGAACCTTGTGCAACAAAATCACGTCACCGGGCCGGCGCATCATCCCGAGAGCGGAAGAGACTCTCGCATTTTGCCCACCGCCAAGGTAATGCCCACCAATAATGCTGACTATATGAGCTTCGCCTGATTTTATGAACTGTTTGCAGAATACTCCATATGAGCTGGTACTTGTTAGTTCTCCAGCAGTTTACTGCATATAACAATGAGAAATCCATAGTCATGAGGCTGGTACTACAAGTACCAGCTCATATCTGAGTATATGAGCTGGCACTTGTACTCTGCCTCATGGCCATATTACTTCTCATTGTACCCCTTTATTTTGCAGTATATGAGCCACATAATATTCAGCACCATATGCTAAAACACACTGAGTGAGTAAAATAAATTTAGAATATATATTATTAACTATATGTATAAATATGACTGTTTTATTGTCATTTGTGGCTATTTTGGTTGGGTGGTGTGCCCCAGGATTTTCTATGTATAAAAAGTGTGCCGCGGCTCAAAAAAGGTTGAAAATCACTGATGTAGAGCATACTTGATAAGAGATGGAAGAGAGGTAGTATTGCCATATACTGGGGGAAAGAAAGATCTGATTATTGGTGGACATGGGAAGAAAGGCAAGCTGGAGGTAATAATATAGGAGGGCCGGAGGCATGTACTTACTGGGAATGTTGGTAGTTCGGACTCAGTGCTACAAAGGGACTGGTGCCTTATGTCTCGGGCTTATAAGCACGGACAGTAGCGGCGCGACCAGTGAGGGCGCGTGGCCGCGGGGACCGCGCGCCCCCCGGACCCGATGAATCAGGTACTTCGTACGCTAACCCGTGCTCACAAGCCCGGAGCAGCCGTGGTCCGCGTCCCCGGAGTCAGCGACATTTGCAGGACCGCGCTTACCCAAAACAGCCATTCTAGTACGTTCTGGGACTTTTGCAGCTATATTACTCCATTAAACAGGGTCTTGAAGCGGTAGACAATACTTAGACAGAACAGACTACTGAAAGGACAGGAATTTCTAATAGACTGTTGCATATTGTACTATACAACAACTTCTTTCTGTTTGGTGATAATACTCACCTTCATTGAGGGAACGGCAATGGGGTCTAACGGCCCCCATACGCAACCCCTATATGGCATACTTTGAAAGAAAAATCTCTACAATAATCCAACTTCCAGAACCACTCAATTTACTGGCGTCGATATATGACAAACAAATTTTTGCGTATGGGTGGGCCCGATGGATACCCTTTTACAATTTCATGCATACATTCAATTCCATCAAACAGAGTACAGATGAATTGATTATAAAGGACGAGGAAGGCCATATTCAGTGATCTCTCACTAAACCCACCGACCCGGAATACCCTCCTTCATTAACAAAGTTCACATGCTCCTAGCCAAAAAAAATTCTACCCACATCACATACAACAGACTTAATAGAGATAGTAGTGAGCCTACAGAAAGTAGAAAGAATGAATGACATGACCAACAAGTTCTCCCAGAGAGGATATCCCCAAAAATTTTACAAGAGACACAAACAAAATGTTTGTCACAAGCCCAGCCACAACTCCTTTCATCTATTACTAACCGTAGCTACCTACTTTTGTATATGCCTACATAACCATTGAATAGGTCCTCTCTTTTTAATATATCATAAGATTTCCTTACCTTTATTTCTACTTCCCCCATTTTTTCCAATTATCTGAAAACCTACTTGTGGATTTCCGTTGCGTCCCATTACAACACCTAATCTATATTCCATCTTCCATTCATACAACACTAACATCTTGTATGTAACATCCAAATAGTTTACCTCCATACCAATATATATGACATCCCTATACTCAGGCCGGGCCTGTGGAAGCCGCGGTCCTGCAATGTCCCTGACTCGCGGGACACGGACCGTGGCTGCTCCGGCGCTAGTGCGCCGCCGGTGACGCGTCTCCCTATATTACCTGATTCATCGTTCCGGGGGCGCGCCGGTCCCGCACCACGCGCCCTCACTGGCTTGGCCCGCTACTGTCCTGCTTATAAGCATGAGACATACAGGCACCAGTCCCTCTGCTACCACCTGAGCTCCCGAACTACCAGCATTCCCAGTAAGTACATGCCTCCTGGCCCTCCTATATTATTAACCTCCAGCTTGCCTTTTCTTCCCATGTCCACCAATAATCACCCTCTTTCGTTCCCATGTGCGTTTTTTTTTCAATTTTTCCACATTTGGAATTTTTTTCCAGCTTCGCAGTACACGGCATGTTAAAATAAATAACATCACAGGAAAGTAAAATTTAGTAGAGAAGAACGTAGCACTCATCCTTTGTTGATTTTCACAATTATTCTTTTAATTCATTATCATATTATGTACAGCTCCACCATAAAGAACATAAGAAATCATGTCAAGTAACAACAGATCAAAAAATCCTTTCAGCGACGTTTCGGTCTAAATCGACCTTTGTCAAGCATGATCTGTAACTGATGTAGAGAGTAGAGCATAATTAGTATTGCGGTATACAAATACATTAGTATATACATAAAGTTATTTTTCAGAACGTAATAAATGAATCTCTTAGAAGAATTATTTGGTATAGTTTATATACAAGAGGTACATGTTAGAGATGAGTGTGGAGATTTGTCAAAATAGATTAAATATAAGAAGTGGTGTGTATTGGCCAAGAGGTATAGTGTCACTGTGTAATAGATGTACTAATGGCAGGGTAAAAGAAGATAGGAAGAGGAAAGGTATCTGTGGAGGTATTATGTAGAGCAGTGATTTTCAACCAGTGTGCCGCGACACATGGTCGGGTGTGCCGCGGGGAAAGTTCCCCAAACTATGGTGCCCCTTGTGTTTTGTTTCCCGGCAATGCGCAGTCACGGCTTCTTACAATGTAGGAGACGTGTACAATAACACATGCGCAAGCTTTGAACCTTGTGCAACAAAATCACGTCACCGAGGCCGGCGCATCATCCCGAGAGCGGAGAGACTCTCGCATTTGCCCACCGCCAAGGTAATGCCCACCAATAATGCTGACTATATGAGCTTTCGCCTGAGTTTATGAACTGTTGGCAGAATACTCAGCATATGAGCTGGTACTTGTAGTTCTCCAGCAGTTTACTGCATATAACAATGAGAAATCCTATAGTCATGAGGCTGGAGTACTACAAGTACCAGCTCATATGCTGAGTATATGAGCTGGCACTTGTACTCTGGCCTCATGGCCATAGTACTTCTCATTGTACCCCTTTATTTTGCAGTATATGAGCCACATAATATTCAGCACCATATGCTAAAAACACACTGAGTGAGTAAAATAAATTTAGAATATATATTATTAACTATATGTATAATATGACTGTTTTAGTGTCATTTTGTGCTATTTTGGTTGGTGGTGTGCCCCAGGATTTTCTATGTATAAAAAGTGTGCCGCGGCTCAAAAAAGGTTGAAAATCACTGATGTAGAGCATACTTGATAAGAGATGGAAGGAGAGGTAGTTAGTGCCATATACTGGGGGAAAGAAAGATCTGATTATTGGTGGACATGGGAAGAAAAGGCAAGCTTGGAGGTAATAATATAGGAGGGCCGGAGGCATGTACTTACTGGGAATGTTGGTAGTTCGGGAGCTCAGGTGCTAGCAAAGGGACTGGTGCCTGTATGTCTCGTGCTTATAAGCACGGACAGTAGCGGGCCGAGCCAGTGAGGGCGCGTGGCCGCGGGACCGGCGCGCCCCCGGACCCGATGAATCAGGTAACTATGGAGACGCGTCACCCGGTGCTCACAAGCGCCGGAGCAGCCGCGGTCCGCGTCCTCGGAGTCAGCGACTTTTGCAGGACCGCGGCTTACCCAAAACAGCCATTCTAGTAACGTTCTGGGACGTTTGCAGCCTATATACGTCCATTAAACATAATAAGGGTCTTGAAGCGGTAGAACACATACTTAGACAGAACCAGACTACTGAAAAGGACAGGAATTTTCTAATAGAACTGTTGCATATTGTACTATACAACAACTTCTTTCTGTTTGGTGATAAATACTACCTTCAATTGCAGGGAACGGCAATGGGGTCTAACATGGCCGCCCATACGCAAACGCCTATATGGCATACTTTGAAGAGAAAAATCTCTACAATAATCCCAACTTCCAAGAACACTCAATTTACTGGCGTCGATATATAGACAATATTTTTTGCGTATGGGTGGGCCCGATGGATACCCTTTTACAATTTCATGCATACATCAATTCCATCACCCCAGAATTGCAATTTACAATTCACCACGACAGAGTACAGATGAATTGATTATAAAGGACGAGGAAGGCCATATTCAGGTGGATCTCTTCACTAAACCCACCGACCGGAATACACTCCTTCATTACCAAAGTTCACATGCTCCTAGCACAAAAAAAATTCCTACCCACATCACAATACAACAGACTTAATAGGATAGTAAGTGAGCCTACCAGAAAAGTAGAAAGAATGAATGACATGACCAACAAGTTCTCCCAGAGAGGATATCCCCACAAATTATTACAAGAGACACAAACAAAATGTTTGTCACAAGCCCAGCCACAACTCCTTTCATCTATTACTAACCGTAGCTACCTACTTTTGTATATGCCTAAATAACCATTGAATAGGTCCTCTCTTTTTAATATATCATAAGATTTCCTTACCTTTATTCTACTTCCCCCATTTTTCCATATTATCTGAAAAACCTACTTGTGGATTTCCGTTGCAGTCCCATTACAACACCTTAATCTATATTCCACTCTTCCATTCATACAACACTAACATCTTGTATGTAACATCCAAATAGTTTACCTCCATACCAATATATTTATGACATCCCTATACTCAGGCCGGGCCGGTGGGAAGCCGCGGTCCTGCAAATGTCCCTGACTCCGGGGACACGGACCGTGGCTGCTCCGGCGCTAGTGCGCGCCGGGTGACGCGTCTCCATAGTTACCTGATTCATCGGGTCCGGGGGCGCGCCGGTCCCGCGGCCGCACGCCCTCACTGGCTCGGCCCGCTACTGTCCGTGCTTATAAGCACGAGACATACAGGCACCAGTCCCTCTGCTACCACCTGAGCTCCCGAACTACCAACATTCCCAGTAAGTACATGCCTCCGGCCCTCCTATATTATTACCTCCAAGCTTGCCTTTTCTTCCCATGTCCACCAATAATCAGATCTTTCTTTCCCCCAGTATATGGCACTAACTACCTCTCCTTCCATCTCTTATCAAGTATGCTCTACATAATACCTCCACAGATACCTTTCCTCTTCCTATGTTCTTTTACCCTGCCATTTAGTAAATCTATTACACAGTGACACTATACCTCTTGGCCAATATACACCACTTCTTCTCTAACATATGTACCTCTTGTATATCAACTATACCAAATAATTCTTTTAAGAGATTCATTTATTACGTCCTGAAAAATAACTTTATGTATATACTAATGTATTTGTATACTGCAATACTAATTATGCTCTACTCTCTACATCAGTTACAGATCATGCTTGACAAAGGTCGATTTAGACCGAAACGTCGCTGAAAGGATTTTTTGATCTGTTTTTACTTGACATGATTTCTTATGTTCTTTATGGTGGAGCTGTACATAATGGGGCACATTTACTTACCCGGCCCATTCGCGATCCAGCGGCGCGTTCTCTGCACAGGATTCGGGTCCGGCTGGGATTTAAGATGGTAGTTCCTCCGCCGTCCACCAGGTGGCGCTGCAGCGCCGAAAATAATCTTAACGCCCCGGAATGCACCATCCCATAGAAGGTGAAGGTGAGCGCTCCCCAAGCGACACATTTGCGGTTTTTAAATGCGGCGGTTTTTCCGAATACGTCGGGTTTTCGTTCGGCCACGCCCCCCCGATTTCTGTCGCGCGCATGCCGGCCCCGATGCGCCACAATCCGATCGCGTGCGCCAAAAACCCGGGGCAATTCATGTACAAGCGGCGCAAATCGGAAATATTCGGGTAACACGTCGGGAAAACGCGAATCGGGCCCTTAGTAAATGACCCCCAATATGATAATGAATTAAAAAAATAATTGTGAAAATCAACAAAGGATGAGTGCTACGTTCTTCTCTACTATATATTGGGGCTGAGTACCCGACGCAAGCACCATCCGCATTTTCACAGGAGTGCGGTACCCTTTCTAGGAAAGTAAAATTTGTCACGCACAAAATAAGCCCTCACACAGCTCTGCACACGGAAAAATGAAAAAGTTATGGATTTTTGATCATGGGGAGTGAAAAATGAAAATGAAAAAACAAAAAAGGGCCAGGTCCTGAAAGGGTTAAATGAAATCTACCATCCAGTAGAGTAACAAGACTCCATTGGGCCTGATTCGGTCGTCATATAACTAAATTCACACCTAAATTAGGTAAATTCATGACTTGTACATTACATTTGAGATTATACTAGAGACTTAAAGGACATCTACCACAAAGATGAAAGACTGTATGAAAATGACCCCGAGGGGCTCTAGGCTCCATTAACAGCTCTGGAGCCTGGAACCCCTCAGGCTCATTTGCATACCGTCATCCTGGTGGTAGATGCCTTTTAATGAAATGTTTACACCAATATAGCCAACATTAGTTAGAAGGAAAGTCATGGATATCAAATATAAGAAGATTACCACAAAACCCAGGGCTGGATCTCTGAGTAACTGCAACTGGTTTATAATGCCTGATTTTGATGGTAGATTTTTATTAATGGCCTTCTCCTTTCCAAAATCCCCTTTTAAAATTTATCTCTGGTTTCACAGGCTGTTACACCCCTCTGCTCCCACAGGGTTTAAAAGCTCCTTGTACACTATAACAACCCTTGAATCTGCAGCACAGAGAGCTAACATGGAGCCCTTTAGGCTAATTAGCATAATTTGTTTAGTTAATTTTAGAAGGAAAGAGGCTGTATATATCAAATATAAAAAGTTTACCACTTTCACAGCGCGTACGAGTAAGTGGTTTTGGTTTATCATGCTTGTTTTTGATGGCAGATTTTCTTTAAAGGGAACCTGTAATCATGAAGTTATTTTTTGCATGATGACAGGCTCCAACAGCCTCTGGCATGTTAATATAAATCATGTCTTTGTCATCCTTCTGAATAATTTGAGTGCTTTTTAATTGTTTCTTTAACATTATCTGGCTCCTTGTCGTTAGTGTGTGGTGAGTCCGAGGGGGCAGTTCAAATGTTATGACTTCACCTCAATGTCTCCATATCATTTCCCCCCCTTTCACAACTTTTCCATTGCTCCCTTCTGTAACAGCCACATACACCAGACCACGATGGGCTAGAGGGGCGAGTTCTTTTAGGATTCTGAGGATGTGTAGTTCAAGGGATATAAGGCCCAGATAGATATCACATATTCCACAGTCTCTTTGGGCCCTGGGCAATTGCCACCTTTGCCTACCCATAGCGCCGGCCCTGCATACACCAGACCACGATGGGCTAGAGGGGCGAGTTGTTTTAGGATTCTGAGGATGTGTAGTTAAAGGGATATAAGGCCCAGATAGATATCACATATTCCACAGTCTCTTTTCGTTGAAGAGGTCTATCCTTGCAATTCAATGGCAACACATTGTCGGGATTCTGAACAAAGAGAGGAGTGTCCTCTAGCAGTCTGAGAAAATCCATTTGTTGCCTGTTTCCAAGTATTCTCTGGGAAAGGAAGAGTGGGGTGGGAGTGGTAAGTTTCCAAGTATTCTCTGGGAAAGGAAGAGTGGGGTGGGAGTGGTAAGGGATGGATTGGGGTTGGGGGATACATTTTTGAATAATCCTATAATAACAATGGTGTAATATTAATAAACCATAGTAATGTAATTAGTTGTAAAATAACCTTATATCAAATGTACTTAAAATGTGACCGTCATTCTGAGCAAAAAAAAAAAAAAAATACATAATTCTGCTCCAGGTGCACCTGGGAATCATTCCTCAAAGTATTTTGCCTCCCGGTCCTCATTTAGTAACTCTTTTGGCCCATAGCAACCAGGGTTTCCAGCTCTCAAAAAAACTACAATCAGCAAGATGGAGGGGCAGAACCTGACACCTGTCACCTCATCACAAGCCGCACTGCTGACCAATGACATCATCTCTCATATCTATCTATCTGTCAGCACCCGTCCAGCAAACTGTGCAACCACAACCAGGCTTGGCGCTAGCTGTCAGACTAGGTAAGTGGTGGCGAACTCACCCTGCGATGTCCCTGCGGGCTAAGGCCCTGCCTAAAGCAGATAAAACACCCTGATAAGGGCGAACCCACTATCAGGAACCTAACTGACGGTCCCTGAGCGACCCTACAACATGATAGGGGAAACTTACATCGTCTGGCAGCTGCTGGATGGTGGAATGGACAGGTAACGGAAGCACAGAGATAGACCAATGTTCACACTGGTGCACAGAATAAAAACACAGGACTGAACAGGTAACCGGAATACAGGAATACACCAGTGATCACACTGGTGCACAGAATACAAACACAGGACTGAGACAGGGACAAGACAACAGATATATACAGGTCTTCAGGCAGATATTCACAGGTCAGGTCAAAATATAGGTACAGGCGGGATATGCACAGGTCAGGTCAAGATCAAACGGGTTATATACAGGTCAGGTCAAGATCACACTAGTTATATACAGATCAGGTATAGATACAGGCAGACAAACGGAGACAGGTAAAACTGAATTAGAAACACAGGGAAGACAAGACTCAAAATAACCCGCAAGGTAAGATGGGAATGGGCTGGTATATAAGGCAGATTCTGGACACGCCTCCAGCAGCACACTGGGGGAACTGTCCATCAGGCTAGTAACCCTTGCTGGGCAGGACAGAAATGCAAGGAGCAGGCTTGGCTCAGTTAATCCAAACACAAGAATTAAGCCACAGTTCACACACAAACGCCATGTATTCCGCCAACTGTGGATAGAGCAACGTTCAGACATAGACTTACACTATCTATCTCATATCCTATCTATCTATCTATCTATATGTGAAAAAGTTTGGAGCAGCACCACAATGCTGGTGGGTGCAAAGTCCAGAAGCCCTCTGGCCCGAGAGCCTCAGTAATAAAGTTTCAAAAACTGGCAGCACTCCGGATTGGTGTCAAAAAGGTGACGGGGTGTCTTTTATTCCATTTATGCGATATTTTAACAGAAAATATATAAAGATAATTGTGGATATCATATCTAGTTGTGGTGTTGGTGACGTTGTGTTACTGGAGTCCCTGGTGTCATCATCATCTCTTCTCAGCTCTGCTCGGCTCTGTAAGTTCTCCCTCCTTCCTCCCTGCTTTAGCTAATAGCTACATAAAGTTTCAAAAACTGGCAGCACTCCGGATTGGTGTCAAAAAGGTGACGGGGTGTCTTTTATTCCATGTGCAACATTTCAGCCCACAAGGAGCCTTTGACAAAGGCTGCTTGACAAAGGCTCCTTGTGGGCTGAAACGTTGCACATGGAATAAAGTCTAGTGTTGTCTCGCCCACATATTTTAAATTGCATGGGCAGCTCAACAAATAGACGACAAACTCGCTATTACAATCGAGGTAGTACTGGATTTTGTACTGTTTGTCATTGTGGGTAAAAGTGGCACCCTTGAGCACATATGAACAGTTAATGCACGCTCTACATGGGAAACAACCTTTTCTTATGGGACCGAGTATTCCTCTTTGTGTGACTGTTTTTAGGGGACCTATGTCAGTCTTGACTACCCGGTCTTTAATGTTCTTTGCTCTCCTGTAGGATAGGATTGGGGGATTATGGAATTCGGGTACCCCAGTGGGATCGCTCGCCAATATTCTCCAATGTTTTTTTTATTATGGATCCTACCCTATTACTGGTGTCACAGTAAGTGGAAATGAAGGGGATCCGCCCTTTCTTGCATCTTACTCCCATGTCGTGATTAATGGACGTATACAGTGACACTACGTCGAAGGAGACCAGTGTCACGTGTGAGGTGTCTGTTAGTTGTAGCTCATTGAGTTTGCATAAGAAATCCGTGATGTCCCGGATATAAGATTGGCCCCTGGTCGATAATTCCCTCTACATACTTTCACTAATGATCCCCAAATTGGTCGCCGTCCCAATTATGTGTGAGATGCGGCGTCCTAGCTCAAATTTGGGGTCAGTGGCAACATATTTGTAGACAGTGCCATCGTCCAGCTGGCGTCTGATCTCCGCAATGTAGGCCGACGTGTCCATGACGACGACAGCTCCGCCTTTGTCGGCGGGCTTGATGGTAATGTCGCCGTCATGGGCAAGCCGGTCAAGAGCGGAGATCTCGTCCGCGCGGAGATTGGCGCGTGATAATCTAGTGTCACTCTCATGGTGTAATGCCTCTAAATCTTGTTTAACCGCATTCATAAACGCTGTTATAGCAGGAACTTCAACATTTGGACAAAAAGTACTTTTGTTGGATAGATTAAATCTTTTTGGGTCTAAATTATTATATGTCTTAGGTACACTCGGGTTATTGTGGAACCAGTGTTTGAGACTCATGTTTCTATGTAGTCTCTGCAGGTCAACCTCAAGTTCAAACTGGTCAGTGTGGGAACAAGGACAATAAGATAACCCCTTTTGTAACACAGACATTTCACATCAGATAATGGTTTGGAAGATATATTTACCAACACCAATTCTACTTCTTCTTGCTGTTGTTCACTGCTCTCGGGGGTAAAGTCCTGTTTTTCAGTGTTCTGTTTTTTTCTCCACCGGTGGTGGCGCTGGCCGCCCCGCCGGGTTCATCTCTGTCCATATTGTCCCCTAAAAAAGGCAGAGGGTCACATGTAGGTTCCATATTAGGCGTCAAATTCATGTCATCTCCCCGTGTTTTCTTGATCGGGGTCCGTCTTTTTTTCTTTGTTGATGGTTCTCTATTGGCGTTTCCCACGGTGACTGTGTGTGTACCCTGCCATCTATAAATCCTACCCAGTCGGTAGTCCTCGTTGTCTCTCGCCCACTTGGTTCTTTTGGTATGCTCCTGTTCACTCTTGAGCTGTGCAGTTTTCTTGTTAACGGACTCAATAAATTCTTTGAATTCGTCTGTCGGGACATTTTCTTTTAATTTTTCTTGTGTCTCTGTAGTCAGAGTTTCCAGTTTTTTGATCTCCATCTGTAGATATTCGATGTTCAACATAATGAGGTCTAGAGAGTACTTATTCGAGATATGCATAAATTTTAAGCAGAAAGATACGTCTTGAGAGAAAAGGTTGGGATGGACATTGGATCTCATTCCCCTTGGGATCCGTTTAGCTTTGAGATACTCTCCTAGTGTCAATAAGTGCAGCTGAAGCGAGATAAATTTTTTCATAGAAGCTTCATATTGTCTTTTGAGTTCGCTGGTCGATGGTGTACTCAAGAAGGTTGTATCGCCCTGTAGTTCCTGCACAATCCTCGCCTGGTCCTCCTCGGTGTAGGTAAAGAGATGGAATGGTTCCCCCGAAAAAATATCCATGTTGAAAAAAAATAATGCAATAATTTGCGTGCAAATCAGCTCCAATGCCACTGACCCCAAATTTGAGCTAGGACGCCGCATCTCACACATAATTGGGACGGCGACCAATTTGGGGATCATTAGTGAAAGTATGCAGAAATTCCTGACTGTCGATAATCCACGTACCCCGGTTCTATATACACTCCCCAAAATACATAAAAATTTGGAACACCCCCCAGGGAGACCGATTGTCTCAGGGAGGGGTTCCATAACTTCAAATATAGCGATCTTTTTGGATCAAGCGTTGAGGGAGGTTTTTTTTCCCCTGTGACTACATTCTCCGCTAGATCTGGGCAGGATATGGGTTAAGTGCGGCAGTTATCTGCGACACAATACCCTGTTCCGGGCGTAGTGAAACCAACGGTGTTTTACTGTTGGGATCACATATACGCACCCATGACCTGGAGACAAGAATAGTCACCTCATATGACCCCTAGCGGTCGACCAGTGTGCCTTGAAAACATCAGGAGTCCCCATTACGATTTTACCTGAGGTCGGCCCAAATCCAAGATGGCCGCCGGCACCACGAACTCTGGCGCGCATGCGCCAAACTTTCTGCACAGTCCGGTTGACATGGCAACATGTCACTTCCGGTTTCAGACTAAACGGAACCACTACACACAGCCGACTTCCTTCACAACAGATAGAGGTTGGCGCCAGAACACAGCTGATTCTACACTGCATCAGGAATTCATGAATGAAGAGCCGAGACTAGGGGCGGTCCGAACGCCGATGGGAGGGTACTTGCTTTTATTTACACAGATATACATGTAATTTATGCACAACCTGCTACAAATTTTCACTGTTTAGATCTCCCTTATCACTTACTTATATATACACTCTGTATATTCATGTATTGATTATTATATGCATTGTTTTTCACGGTCCTTGCATGGACCAATGAGATGTATCACTGGCCTTTATATGTTTGCACATTGATCTATGTAACATGCTTGACAAAGGCTCCTTGTGGGTTGAAACGTTGCATATGGAATAAAAGACACCCCGTCACCTTTTTGACACCAATCCGGAGTGCTGCCAGTTTTTGAAACTTTATCTATCTATCTGTGTATACCCTTTCTCATATCTATCTAGCCATGTACCTATCTATCTAAGTGCAGAAATAGAGAAAAAACGGGGTCAAGGAGTGAGACGCGCTACATCCAAAATGTGTTGTTGATTATTTTTATTAGAATTATGACTACGCGTTTCAACACCGTAATGGCGTCTTCATCAGGTCAAACACTGTGGGGTTGCATAGTAAAGAACAAAGCATCATGGTTAGTTGTTAGTAAAAATAGAAGGGCAGATATAAATAAAAAACACAAATAAAAACACGAATATAAAACACGAATATAAAACATAAAACATAAGGTTTAGTGAAAGGTTAAAAACCAGGGTTAGAAGAAGAAGTGTGTATATGGAAACAGAGAGGTGATCATGGATAAAAGGTCTAATTTGGAATTAAGCCGATATTTGGTCAATTATTAGTTGTATAGATTATATCATTGTAATCTAAATAATAATTAAATAAATAAATACCTTGCAGCCGAACGGCCTAAATATCGAATATAATTTGAATAGCATAATTTAGATACTATGAGTTTGCTGCCCATGATGGTGACTCTTGTTGTTTGACGCCCTGTGGTTACCTGTATAGCCCACTTGTGACCCCATGTGTAGGTTACCCTGGAGATATTTCTCCGCCAGTGGTTTTTTGACACAACATTGATGCTGTATCCACAGCTTTTCAAATATATTCATTTTCTTCTTTATCTTTACTTACAGATTGAATTTGAACCATTCCCTCAACGCTTGATCCAAAAAGATCGCTATATTTGAAGTTATGGATCCCCTCCCTGAGACGATTGGTCTCCCTGGGGGGTGTTCCAAATTTTTATGTATCTTGGGGAGTGTGTATAAAACGGGGGTACGTGGATTATCGACAGTCAGGAATTTCTGCATACTTTCACTGATGATCCCCAAATTGGTCGCCGTCCCAATTATGTGTGAGATGCGGCGTCCTAGCTCAAATTTGGGGTCAGTAGCAACATATTTGTAGACAGTGCCGTCATCTAGCTGGCGTCTGATCTCCGCAATGTAGGCCGACGTGTCCATGACGACGACAGCTCCGCCTTTGTCGGCGGGCTTGATGGTAATGTCGCCGTCATGGGCAAGTCGGTCAAGAGCAAGTCTCGAGCACTTAGTGAGCATTATTGTCTTAATATTGTGCATTGGTCCTTATTTTTTCTACTTAATGTATATATTAGTGGCGACCCCCTACTGGGAACCCTGGTGTCAGGCACAAAAAAGAGGTTTTTTTCCCCTGTGACTACATTCTCCGCTAGATCTGGGCAGGATATGGGATAAGTGCGGCAGTTACCTGCGACACAATACCCTGTTCCGGGCGTAGTGAAACCAACGGTGTTGTACTGTTGGGATCACATATACGCACCCAGGACCTGGAGGCAAGAATAGTCACCCCATACGACCCCTAGTGGTCAACCAGTATGCCTTGAAAATATCAGGAGTCCCCATTATGATTCTACCTGAGGTCGGCCCAAATCCAAGATGGCCGCCGGCACCACGGACTCTGGCGCGCATGCGCCAAACTTTCTGCACAGTCCGGTTGACATGGCAACATGTCACTTCCGGTTTCAGACTAAACGGAACCATTACACACAGCCGACTTCCTTCACAACAGATAGAGGTTGGCGCCAGAACACAGCTGATTCTACACTGCATCAGGAATTCATGAATGAAGAGCCGAGACTGGGGGCGGTCCGATCGCCGATGGGAGGGTACTTGCTTTTATTTACACAGGTACACATGTAATTTATGCACAACCTGCTACTAATTTTTACTTAGATCTGTTTAGATCTTCTTTATCACTTACTTATGTATACACTCTGTATATTCATGTATTGATTATTATATGCATTGTTTTTCACGGTCCTTGCATGGACCAATGAGATGTATCACTGGCCTTTATATGTTTGCACATTGACCTATGTAACATGCTTGACAAAGGCTCCTTGTGAGCTGAAACGTTGCACATGGAATAAAAGATTGGGCCATGGAAACAAAAAGTATAATTATGTTCTAAACGGTCAATTACTTAGTAAAACTGAAGCTGAAAAGGACTTGGGGGTATTGGTGGAAGGTAAACTTAATTTTAGTGACCAGAGCCAGGCGGCTGCTGCTAAAGCAAATAAAATAATGGGATGTATCAAGAGAGGAATAGATTCTCATGATAAAGAAAAAGTTTTGCCCTTATACAAATCCCTGGTCAGACCACACATGGAATATTGTGTACAGTTTTGGGCACCAGTGTATAAAAAGGATACAGTAGAGCTGGAACGGGTGCAGAGGAGAGCAACCAGGATTATTAGTCGAATGGGATAACTAGAATACACTGACAGGTTAAAAAATTTGGGATTATTCAGTTTAGAAAAAAGACGACTGAGGGGAGACCTCATTACAATGTACAAATACCTGAACGGACAGTACAAGGATCTCTCCAAAGATCTTTTTATACCTAGGCCTGTGACCAGGACAAGGGGGCATCCTCTACGCCTAGATGTTCAAGAGAGGCCTGGATGACTTTCTGGAGAGAAAAAATATCACGGGTTATGGGGATAAAACATTTATTTAATTCTTAGAGGTTGGACTTGATGGACTTGCGTCTCCTTCCAGCCTTATATACTATGATACTTGGTGTGTGCACAGAGATATCGATGTATGCGCATGTCTGAGGACTTAGTGCGCGCACAAAATTATTGGTGTCTGCGCAAGGCAGCCACCTAGAAGAATCCCTTGACATTCTTTCAGCATTATAAGTTGGATATTAGTTCTTCCGATCTCTCTTTCGGGAGGAAAGTGCTCTTGGATGTTTTCCCGCCCTAGTTAGAACTCAGATGGGCTACAGCAGCAGAAGACCACACCGGGTGCCAATCCTTTCAGCTAAGAACAGGAAACTGAGGCTACAATTTGCACAAGATCATCGAATTGCGACAGTTAGAAGTAGAAGATTGGAAACGTTTGCCTGCCCGTCTGATGAGTTCTCGAATTTCTGCTTGCTGACCATTTCGGAATGGTAGGTGTCAGAATGTTGCGCGAGTACAACAACATTGAAAGCATGGCATCCACTAGCATTGTATCAACGCCGTCAGGCTGGTGGGGGGGAGGTGCCTCATAGGTTGCGGGAATATTTTCTGGCAATCTTGGGAGCTCCCTTGGTACCACTTGATGGCATTTCCGTTTTGACCCAACTGCCACTAGCCACTCCTGAGTATTGTTGCCGACCATGGCCATCCTTCAATTCAAAACACAGGGGTGTGAAACTAAATAATTATTGAACCTTGTTACGATGAAACGCGTTTAAAAAAACTGTCAAAAACCTGTCAAAAATATTTATTTGTTACCCTTGAATCCCACCAAAAATGCATGAAAAGTGAGATAAAACCATATGTACTCAAATTAACTGTGCGCAAAGTACAAAATGTCCGCATAAAAATAAGACCATCAACCAGATAGTAGCAAAGAAGACAGTAACAATGTTATGCAACTTGGAAGACGGCACCAATTTGGCAAAAAATGATAGATTGTTCCACAAATTAGGGTTTTATTTGGCAAATCTAGTAAATAACGATAAGAAAGATTATTCATGTATGTGGTATTATCCCTGTAACCCATAAAATAAAGATAAACATGAGTATTAGGCATTTCGGTGAACACAGAAAAAAAAAAGAAAAATCCAGTACAGAATTGATTATTTCACTACTTGCCCTCAAAAAAAAGTTCAAAAATTTTCAAACAATAGGGGATACCAAACCAAAAGGTGGTAAACACTGGAAAAAGAATCTCATCCCGCAAAAACAAATTATGAAAAAAGCGGAAATTTGTAGCCTCAAAAGGGGCTAATCGAGGAAGTATCAAAATACTGGCAGCTTCACGGTCCCTCCTTTCCTGTGCACCCATAAAAAAAGTCACGGCCACTGTGTGGGGTCTCATGCCACTCTGGGGCGAAATTGCAGAAAAATTGTATGTGGATCTTTATATTTTGGAAATGTGTCAATTTAGGGCCTAAATGAACTATAACCTGGCACAATGGTGACCATTCTAACTATGCACTCCTTTTGATGATCATACATATTGACATATTCAAGGGTAACAATCTTCGTAAAAAGTTTTTTCTGATAGTTTGAGGGGGTGCAGGATTTGAAAATGGGTTTTGATGCTAAAATGTAAAATTTACATTAAAACTGTATTCTCCCCAAAATAGTCAATTCTGAAATAGGAAAAATGGCTAATCATTGTTTTTAAGCCGCAGTCACATCAAAATTAATTATCCAGACATTTTAAAAAGTATGAAAAAAGGTAAATGAGACACATGGGATAATGTTATTTAGCATTATTTAGGTGGTTAAAACTGTCTGCCTGAAACGCAAATGATTAGAATTAACGAAAATGCAAAAATTTTCAAAAAATTCTCAATTTTCTTTTTTTTTTAATGTAAAGAAGCGTAAAAATTCTCACGCCAAATACATCTTGCAATAAAATGTTTTTCCCCACAGTTGTTAGTACTTCAGTCTCAAAATTGTTTAGATAAGTCACAGTGTTCAAAAGAATATAACCATATCAAACAATGCATGTCAGAATCCAAAAAAATGGGTGGAGCCTTAAAGACCATTTAATTAAATCATTTGTCCATTGTAAACCTTTATTCAATGGATGTTAATAAAAAAAGTTACCTGTGTGAAGATATTTCTCAGAAAATGTAGTATGTTGTCCTTAGAAAACCAGATATCTTCCTCAGATACAGACCACGTCATACTCTGGCAGCGAGGTGGCCAGACTTGCGCAATAGAGTCCTGCCGGACCACCAAGCAATCATTACTACAGGGACAGCCTGTGGGACATGCTAGTAACTCGGACCATTTTATATACACAAAACATTTTTGTTTCTTTTGTACAATCCCTCAGCCAGCCCCCACGGTGGCCGATCCGAGGGCAAGCCATCTCGTTTATAAGGAACCATTTATGACTTACATTTATGAGAAATTATCTTCACACAGAAAACAATTTTTTAATAACATCCAATTGAAGACGAATGTTTATATAGGAAGTTAATGAAACTGAAATGTGAGGGCCCAGACGAGCAATACCCTTTGAAGACACAAATGGTGTTGTCTACGGGGGTAAGGGACTCATGCTCTATTTTAGTCTCGTACGAGTTCCCAAGGTACCTTGTCACGATTGTGAGTAGCCACACTGTTAGATTAGTAAATAGAATAAAGGTGTTTTTACGGGGCCACAACAAACTGTGTGTTAGGGAAGCAGAACACAAAGGCAGAAGCCGAAGTCAAGATAAACAAAACACACAAGAAATGTCCGCTGTTATGGATTGTGTAAGGTATTGAACTGTGATAACGTATAGGGGGTATCCTGTTCGAGAGAAGATGGGATACACTGTGATTAATATTATTGCAGCATTCCTATTCTGCATGATAAATGTTTCAGATTACACATTGACACCTTATCTCAGGATGGCCATTTGTACCTTTAGGTATACACAGCAAGTAGATTTCCATTGTAGAGTATACTGTTTTTAACAGAACTGTTAACACATTCATATGTCTATTTTTTATATCTGTTATGTATTTTTATTTTAGCATTAGTAACACAGTGGCTAGGAGTGTAACAAGTGGCAACTTGTACTTACTGTTACTGATATCATGGTATGCTTCTCTGGGTTTCATGGGTATAGTGACCTGGAGATTTCACAGGCCGGGTCATGTGACATTTCACGTGACCGATATGTGGCTGTGTGCGCCCGCCCCACTGGCATGTAATGGAGTATCCCGTTTAATGGTAAAATGGGCACCAGTTTCTTCTAGTTACCCTTGTTCCACTCCCCCCCATGCTATTTTTTGCATGTTTTCAGTTTAGGATAGGCCACTTTAGTGGGGGAGTGTCTATGTGATAACGTATGTATATAAATTAGTTCGTGTGTAGGAGTTGTTAAACTTGGGATATGATTAGGATGCAGTAGCTCGACAAAGGCGCCAATCCAACTAGCTTGTTCAATTTGATGTAACCCCACTTTGTGTGAATAAAGTCAAGTTTTTATTGAAACGTACCGGTGTATGGATTTTGGAGTGCCGTTTCTTTCCTTAGATCCTCAAGATTTGGTTTCTGAGCGCAAGAACCTTAAGATCGGCACCACACCCACCAGGGACTCTTCACATGAAGGCCATCCTAGTGTGATTGGGTGAGCGAACGGACATTTCTTTGTTTATAGATGTACTGTCTCTGTATGCTTCAAATTCGAAGAGAAGAACATACAGATTCAGATCCTTGCTTTCCCTTTATTTGTGCAAGTTGTTTAACAGATGTTTATCAAATTTATCCCAAATTGCTTAACCTCTTAACGCTAAGCGTCCGATATATCGGACGCTGAGCGCAGTGACTTAGCTCAGCGGTACGATATATCGGACGCATGAGCTGATGCGGTTCAGCATCAAGATCTGAGCCGAAACGGCATCGGGACAAGACGGAGGTGCCGGTGTTTGTGACGATAGCCGGCACACCCAGTGTAACACCCGCGATCGGAGTTGTATCCGATCGCGGGTGTTCTTAACCCGTTAAATGCCGGGTAGCGCGACCCGCGGCATTAACATGATCTGGGGGATCTTTCCCCACGATCGGCCCCCCGAACCGTGTTCGGGGCTGCGCCGATCGTTGCTTATAGTAACTCTGGGGTCCGATACTGGACCCCAGATACCTGCAAGAATTGCCAGTAGATGGCGTCTGTGACGTATCTACTGGCACAAGTGCCAGCCTTGCCAGGTATAGGTGACACTGAGAATACTCTGCAAGTACATGATATTGCAGAATATGTATCATGAAGAAGCAAATCCGAGATTGCTCTTCAGCCCATTGGTATAAAAGTGAAAAAGTTTCAAAAAAAAAGTTAGTCAATAAAAAAATAAAGTCATAATCAATAAAAAGGCCCACCCAAACCCCCAAAACATAAAAGAGACATGATCACATCAAAAAACCGACCGCTAAATCATAAAACAAAACCCCACTATAGTAGTATCACCGCCGTCCGTAACAACCGTAGACATAAACAGTAATCATATTGAACCCGCACGGATTAAACGCCGACTAAAAAAAAAATGTTATACAACCCTCCAAAAATATGATTTTCACCTTTCCAATCCCACAAAAAATGCTATAAAGTGTGATTCAAAAAACCATATGTACTGGAGACATGATCTCTGGTGCAATGTACAACATGTCCCGCAAAAAACAAGCCATCAACCAGCTCCGTAGCCAAAAAAGGAACAAAGTTATGCCACTTGGCAAGATGGCAATACATAAATGCCGATTTTCCCCACATTAGGGTTTTGTTTGACCAAATGTTGTAAAAGTAAGGAAAAGTATTCTGTGTTGGTATCCCCGTAATCGTTTATCAACCCAATAGAATAAGATAACATATTATTAGTCTATACGGTTGAACCCACCAAAAAAAAAAGAAGTACAAAATCCAGTACAGAAGGATGCTTTTTCACGGCGTCCTCAAAAAGTTCACTAAATTTCAAACCAATAGGTGGATACCAAACCCACAAATGGTAACATTGCGAAAAAAGCATCTCATCCCGCAAAAAAAATGGCATCACATGGCCACAAGAACGAAAAAGCAAAAAAAAAAAATTTATTATAGCCTTCAAAAGGGGCCATGAGGAACTAAAATCCTGGCAGTGCAGCGCCCTCCTTCCCTTTGCCACCTCGCTGTGCCCCCATAACACAAGTCACAGCCACATGTGGGGGGTCTTTGTACTCAGGAGAAAATTGCAGAACAAATTGTATGGTGGGTTTTCTCTTTTTATCTTTTGGAAATGTGTAAATTTTAGGCTAAATGGAACGTATAAGGGAACAATATGACCATTCTAAATTCACTCCATTTGATTCAATTACTATGAAGATCTCAAGGGGTTAACAATCTTCGTTAAAGCTGGTTCTGATAGCTGAGGGGTGCAGATTTTGAAAATGGGTTGGTTATATAGGGGGGGTTTGATGCTAAATATGTTAAAATTTCATTCCAAACTGTATTTATCCCCAAAATGTCAATTCTGAAATCCGGGAAAAACGAGGATATTCTATTTGCAAGCGCGTGCGTGACATCAAAAATAAATTATCCAGACATTCAGAAATTATGAAAATGTAAAGTAGACAAATGGGAAATGTTATCCAGCAACTTATTTAGGTGGTAAATGCGATCTGCCTGAAAACGCAATGATTTTGAATTTCGAAAATGGCAAATTTTCCAAAAATTTATCATATTTCTTTTTTTTTTGTACATAAATGCAAAACTATCGCCAAAATTACCACTAAAAATGAAGTAAAATGTGGGGAAAAAACAACTCAGAATGCTTTGATAAGTAACCAGTGTTCCAAAAGTTATAACCGTATAAAGAGACGCAAGTCAGAATCCAAAAAATCGGGCTGAGGCCTTAAGCTACAAAATGGCTGCGTCCTTAAGGGGTTAAATACCATGCATCGCAAACCCGCACACTATGTTCTCTCTCAACATTTGAGGTACAAAACGACAACACGTCACTAAAAACTTTAAGTAGACAGATCTCTGGGTTATCACTGGCTAAACGACAGTGCAGCTCTAAACACTCGGGGGCGAGCGACAAAACACGCGACAGCACGGACAGCGCAGCTGTTCCCCTAAGTTCTCAGGACAATCCTTCTCTTGACAAGACAGAACAAAAATACTGACAAGTGTTTATTCTTGTGATGAAAGCCAACTGCACTTTTCACAAAAAAGGTCTCCCTGTATATAAAACCTTTCATGCTTTGATGCCGTTAGTAATGTTCATCGTGGTGTAAAATATTCTGCCTTTAGATTCTCTACCTGTGTGAAAAATAACGCCAATCCCCCTGACTGTGATACACAACTTTAATAGTGATATTCAAATATTCTATCAAATTCTTCAACAGCGCTGAAACTCCACTAACTCATTGGTCTGGGATTTGTTGACTCTGTCTCTCTGTATCGGTTTGTGTCCCTCAGTTTCGTTATCTCCTAGTGTGATGCACCTTCCTGTCGTCTTGTTTCTGTTACCAGTGTGAACACTGACCTATATCTGTATTCCGGTACCTGTCCGCTCCACCATCCAGCAGCTGCCAGACGAAGTATGTTTTCCTTCTTGTAGGGTCACTCAGGGACCGTCAGGTAGGTACCTGATAGTGGGTTCGCCTTGTCAGGGGCGTTTTTTTTGCTTTAGGCAGGGCCTTAGCCCACACGGACATCAACAGGGTGAGTTCGCCACCACACTACCTAGTCTGACAGCTAGCGCCAAGCCTGGTTGTTGATGCACGGTGCTGGACAGGTACTGACAGATGGTATTTACTATCCAAGCCATGTACTGGAAACGGGAAAAAAAATTCCAAATGCAGTGAAATTGGTGAAAAAATGCTTGTTGTGCATTTTCTACTGGTTTTAAGGCTTTCACTGTGCTCCCCAAATGAACTAATTTCTATTCTTCGTCTCCTTCCGATCACGGGAGGAGCCAAATTTATTGTGTTTAATACATTTAAAAAAATGTAAAACCTTCTGTGCGTGAATACATTTTTCATACTTTGGTATGTGGGATGTGAAATTTTGCTACCATTTTGGGGATTGTATGACCTTCTGATTATTATTACATTTTTATGTTGCAAAATGTGCTTCGAAGAGTTGGGCGCTTTGCGTAATGGGGTTCAATGAGCTGGAATAACCGTTATTATATTTTGTTAGATCAGACATTTTGAGATTCGGGGATACAACATTTTTATGGTTTTTACAGTTTTTTTATTTTCATATCGTTCTAGAGGATTTGTGATTTCAATTGTAGTTTTTATTTATTTTTTTTAATGACATTTGTTTTACAATTTTCCCATCCCTGGGTTGTCTGAACTGATACTACAATACACTGCAATAATACAGTACAGCAGCATATGTGAATTTAACACATAATCTATTACAATGTGCCACTGGAAATATAAAAGAATATAATTCTGTTAATCAAAACTATATATCATTTATTCATGTAGATTGTAGTTATTCTAATGTAGTGGGGAGCTGAATGTACAATAGTAAATTAAAAGGGACAATGCAAATAACATTACTAATTCAGTACACACATCCTAGTGCACAATGTGGTCAGTTGTGGTGTGAGGGGGTATAATATTATTTAGGAGCACAGTGTTATTCAGATGACACTATAGTGTAAGTGCCTGTAGTTGTCTTTAGGATCACAAAGGTGCTGCAAGGAGCCAACTACAGCTGAGCGTGAATTCTTTAGCGACAAGTGATGGTCTGGACAATCTTTCTGCACTTCTTATACCTGATAGAGCAGATTATCACTTGTGAGTTGCTAAATGTCACTTTCTGCTTTACACAAGGTATTAGTATAAGTCCTGTGAAAGGAAAGACGTTTAGGCCTGCGGCAGCATCCTGCTTATAATATGATGCCATGGGGTGCAGCAGTCATGTAGATAAATTAGGACAGGTCTGTTGTACCCCATAGGTCCATATTTTACGTTGGCCTGCTGCAGCTGACCTCCTATGTTTTCTTGGACAGGACTGCCGCCACACCCTCTATGTGAAGCGCTCAAGTGTGTAAAATTGTTGTATTCTAGTACACATGGCAAGAACTTTGTAATGTATGGGCTACAGGTTGCAGCAGTCCATATCTTACACACCACTCTGCCTTGGGGGTGCAGATATTTGTGTTATGCATATTGTATTCCTATAGTAGTTATATTTGTACATAGGGGGCACTATTACAGCAGTTATATTCTTGTACATAGGGGCAGTTTATAGTAGTTATATTCTTGACATAGGAGGCAGTATTATAGTAGTTATATTCTTGTACATAGGGGGCAGTTTTAAGTAGTTATAATCTTGTACATAGGGGTCATTATTATAGTAGTTATTATTCTGTACACAGGGGGCAGTATTAAAGTAGTTATATTCTTGTAATAGTAGTATATTCTCAAATAGATGACTAATTTCCCCATAGATGACTAAGTCAGGGGCCTCCACCAGATTTTGCACCCAGGGACCCCCCGAACAACTTTAATTCAACCCTGCCTTGCCCCAGGACTAGAGGCATATGTTAAGAAATTGAACAAACATCATAAGGTTAGAAAAAAAGTGTTTTGTAAACGGAGAGTGAATGCAAAATTTGAACTTTGGGGGCCCTGGCTGGACTCACCGGGAACTCCCTTTGGTGCATCTGAGGCCGCCATCCCTTTTCAGCTTTTTATGTAACTTACTTACATTGAAATGTGCAACTTTGTACTTAATGCTGTCATCAAGCATATGTTCTAGCTAGTAACCATGTCACATGAAATCCTGTAATACTAATGTTACTATATATTGAACCGGTATGTTACCGGTTAGTGGGTTGCTTGATTGTGATTGAGGGTGGAGAGGGAGGTGGGCATTTTGTGGTTCTGTTAAATGTTTAAAAATCAATAAAAAAAGATTGGATTTAAAAAAAGAATGGAACGGGTGCAGAGAAGAGCAACCAAGATTATTAGGGAACTATAATATGACAAATTACAACTTTGAGATTATTCAGGTTAGAAAAAAGACGACTGAGGGGAGACCTCATTACAATGCAAAAATACCTGAACGGACAGTACAAGGGTCTCTCCAAAGATCTTTTATACCTAGGCCTGTGACCAGGACAAGGGGGCATCTCTACGCCAGAGGAGAGGCGTTTTACCATCAACATAGACAAGGTTTCTTTACTGTAAGAGCAGTGAGGAATATGGAAACTCTCAGACGCAGGAGGTGTTATGGCGGACTTATGTACATGTTCAAGAGAGAGCCTGGATGCCTTTCTGGAGAGAAAAAATATCACGAGTTATGGGGGAAAAAAACATTTATTTCATTCTTAAAGGTTTGACTTGATGACTTGCAGCTTTTTTCCAGCCTTCTATACTATGTACTATGAAAAATCACAAGCAGCAAAAAATCTCTTCTGAAGCCTGAAGCACAAACTCAATCCCAGCATTCAAAACTCCATAACAATTGCTGTTGAAAGAAATTTTCATTGTGTTTCAGTGTATTTGTCAAAGGATCTTGTGACCACCAGAATTTACTGTAAACTTAGGAAAGAAATATTGTAAAGAAAAAATTTGAGCACAGGCCAAGTTTATTCTTACTGGATAACACTTTTAAATAAATTCTTAATGAATAACACTTTCTATAGATACACTATACAGTACTTTATATCTAGAATCAAAATCAAGCACAATGAGGAATAATGTAAATTCTTTTTATAATGTCAACAGTTTAACCCAGGAAGAGGTACGGCGCCGCCTCGCAACCACTAAGATAGATAAATCACCTGGGCCAGATGGCATACCCCCCGGGTTCTGCATGAATTATGTACGGTGATAGACAAAACCGTTATTTTTAATATTTGAAGATTCACTGAGGACTGGTTATGTTCCACAGGAATGGCGCATAGCAAATGTGGTACCAATATACAAAAAAGGATCAAATAGCGATCCTGGAAACTACAGACCCGTGAGTTAACTGCTTGGTGTGGGAAAATATTTGAGGGGTTTGTTAGAGATGCTATCCTGGAGTATCTCACTGTGCACAAACCTTATAACCACGTCAGCATGGGTTTATGAGAGATCGGTCCTGTCAGACTAATCTAATTGGTTTTTACGAGGAGGTAAGTTCAAGACTGGATCTCGGGGGACGCTGTTAGATGTTGTATCTTGGACTTTCAAAGGCATTTGACACCGTGCCACATAAAAGGTTGGTATATAAAATGAGACTGCTGGGAATAGGAGAAAATGTTGTATTTGGGTAAGTAATTGGCTTGGTGATAGAAAAAGAGGTGGTCATAATGGCACATTCTCAGATTGGGTTGATGTTACCAGTGGAGTGCCACAGGGGTCAGTATTGGGGCCACTTCTTTCTAATATTTATTAATGACCTTGTAGTGGGTTACACAGTCAGTTTCAATATTTGCAGATGATACTAAGCTGTGTAAAGTAAATAAAACTGAGGTCGATAGTTTAGCATTACAGAGGGATTTGTGGAAGCTTGAGGGATGGGCAGAGAAAGGGTTGATGAGGTTTAATGTAGATAAATGTAAAGTTATGTACTTGGGCCATGGAAAACAAAAAGTATAATATGTTCTAAACGGTCAATTACTTAGTAAAAAATGAAGCTGCAAAGGACTTGGGGGTATTGGTGGATGGTAAACTTAATTTTAGTGACCAGAGCCAGGCGGCTGTGCAAAGCAAATAAAATAAGGGATGTATCAAGAGAGATAGATTCTCATGATAAAAGAAATAGTTTTGCCCTTATACAAATCCCTGGTCAGACCACACATGGAATATTGTGTACAGTTTTGGGCACCAGTGTATAAAAAGGATATAGTAGAGCTGGAACGGGTGCAGAGGAGAGCAACCAGGATTATTAGGGGAATGGGGGAACTAGAATACACTGACAGATTAAAAAATTTGGGATTATTCAGTTTAGAAAAAAGACGGCTGAGGGGAGACCTCATTACAATGTACAAATACCTTAACGGAAATACCTTACAAGGATCTCTCCAAAGATCTTTTTATACCTAGGCCTGTGACCAGGACAAGGGGGCATCCTCTACGCCTAGAGGAGAGGAAACTAAATAATATTGAACCTGTACGAATGAAGACGTTTAAAAAAACTGTCAAAAACCTGTCAAAAGATATTATTTGTTACCCATTGAATCCCACCAAAATGCATGAAAAGTGGATAAAACCATTATGTTCTACACAATTAGACTGTGCGCAAAGTTAACAAAATGTCCGCCATAAAATAAGCCATCAACCAGATCAGTAGCCAAAAATACAGTAACAATGTATGCAATTGGAAGACGGACCAATTTGGGGCAAAAAATGATAGATTGTTCCACATTAGGGTTTTATTTGGCAAATTAGTAAAGTAACAGTAAAGAAACGAATTATTCATGTATGCAGTAATCCATGTAACCCATAAAATAAAGATAAACATGATATTAGGTTTCGGTGAACACAGAAAAAAAAAGGAAAAATCCAAGTACAGAATTGATTATTTTCACCTACTTGCCCTCAAAAAAAGTTCAAAAATTTTAACAACTAGGGGATACCAACCAACCAAAATGTGGTAAACACTGGAAAAAGAATCTCATCCCGCAAAAAAAATTATGAAAAAGCGAAATTTAGCCTACAAAAGGGGCTAATCGAGGAAAGGTATCAAAATACTGGCAGCTTACGGTCCCTCCTTTCCTGTGCACCATTAAAAAAGTCACGGCCACATGGTGGGGTACTCATGCATCGGGGCGAAATTGCAGAACAAATTGTATGTTTGGATCTTTATATTTGGAAATGTGTCAATTTTAGGGCTAAATGAACGTATAACCTGGCACAATGGTGACCATTCTAACTTTCACTCCTTTGATGTATTACATTGACATATTCAAGCGGGTAACAATCTTCGTAAAAAAGTTGTTTCTGATAGTTTGAGGGGGTGCAGGATTTGAAAATGGGTTTTTGATGCTAAATATGTAAAATTTACATTCAAAACTGATTCTCCCCAAAATAGTCAATTCTGAAAATAAGGAAAATGGCCTAATATTTTTTTAAGCCGCGTCACATCAAAATTAATTATCCAGACATTTTAAAAATATGAAAAAGTAAAGAGACACATGGGAAATGTTATTTAGCAATTTATTTAGGTGGTGGTAAAACTGTTGCCTGAAAACGCAAATGATTTAGAATTAACGAAAATGCAAAATTTCAAAAAAATTCTCAATATTCTGTCTTTTTTGTTTTATATGTAAAGAAAGCGTAAAAATTACTCAGCCAATACCATTTGCAATAGAAATGTTTTTTCCCCACATGTTAGTACTTCAGTCTCTCAAAATGTTAGATAAGTACACAGTGTTCAAAAGTATATAACCATAATCAAACAATGCATGTCAGAATCCAAAAAATGGGTCGGAGCCCTTAAAGACATTTAATTAAATCATTGTCCATTGTAAACATTTCTTCAATTGGATGTTAATAAAAAAGTTCCTGTGTGAAGATAATTTCTCAGAAAGTAGTATGTTGTCCCTTAGAAAACCAGATATGTTCCTCAGATAAGACCACGTCATACTCTGGCAGCGGTGGCCAGGACTTGCGCAATAGAGTCCTGCCGGGACCACCAAAGACAATCATCTACTACAGGACAGACCTGGTGGGACAGCATAGTAACTCCCGGACCTTTTATATCACAAAACTTTGTTTCTTTTTGTACAATCCCCAGCCAGCCCCCCCACCGCGTGGCCGTATCCGAGGCAAGCCATCTCGTTTACTAAGGAACCATTATGACTTACATTATGAGAAAATTATCTCACACAGAAACAATTTTGTTTAATAACACCCAATTGAAGAGAATGTTTATATAGGAGAGATAATGAAACTGAAATGTGAGGGCCCAGACGAGGCATACCCTTAAGCTACAAAATGGTGTTGTAGCTTACGGGGGGTAAGGGTCATGCTCTATTTTAGTCTGGTACGAGTTCCAAGGTACCTTGTCTACGATTGTGAGTAGCCACACTGTTAGATAGTATAATAGAATAAAGGTGTTTTTACGAGCACAACAAACTGGTGTTAAGGGAAGCAGAACACAAAGGCAGAAGGCCGAAGTAAGATAAACAAACACAAAGAAATGCCGCTGATCTATGGATGTGTAATGGTATAACTGTGATAACGTATAGGGGTATCCGTTCGAGAAGAAGATGGGATTACACGTGATTAATATTATGCAGAGCTTCCTATTCTGCATGTAAAATGTTTTCAGAATTACACATGCACCTTATCTAGGGATGGCCATTTGTACCTTTAGGTATACACCACTAAGTCAGATTTCCATTGTAGAGTATACTGTTTTTAACAGAAACTGTTAACACATTCAATATGTCTATTTTTATATCTGTATGTATATTTTATTTCTAGATTAGTAACACAGTGGCTAGGAGTGTAACAAGTGGCAACTTGTACTTACTGTTACTGATATCATGGTATGCTTCTCTGGGTTTCCATGGGTAAGGACCTGGAGATTTCACAGGGCCGGTCATGTGACATTTCACGTGACCGATCAGTGGCTGGTGGCCCGCCCCCCACTGGACATGTAATGGAGTATCCGCGTTTAATGGGTAAAATGGGCACCAGTTTCTTCTATTACCTTGTTCCACCTCCCCCCATGTATTTTTTGCATGTTATCGAGTTTAGGGATAGGCCATTTATGGGGAGTGTCTATGTATAAGTATGTATATAAATTATGATTTGGTGTGTACGGGTTGTAAACTTGGGATATGATTAGGATTGCAGTCGCCTCGAAAGGCGCCAATCCAACTAGCTTGTTCAATTTGATGTACCCCACTTTGTGTGAATAAAGTCAAGTTGTTTATTGAAACGTACCGGATGTTGGATTTTGGAGTGCCGTTTCTTTCCTTAGATCCTCAAGATTTGGTTTCGGAGCCTAAGAACCTAAGACGGCACCCACCCACTGGGACTCTTCACATGAAGGCCCATCCTAGTGATTGGGTGAGCGAACTGGACATTTCTTTGGTTTATAGATGTACTGTCTCTGTATGCATTCAACATTAGAAGAGATAAACATACAGATTCAGATCCTGCCTTTCCCTTTTATTGTGCAAGTTGTAACAGATGTTTATCAAATTTATCCCAAATTGCTTTACCTCTTAACGCTCAGCGTCCGATATAATCGGACGCTGAGACGCAGTGACTTAGCGTCAGCGTCACGATATATCGGACGTGAGCTGATGCCGGTTCAGCATCAAGATCCTGAGCCGAAACGGCATCGGGAGAAGACGGAGGTGCCGGATGTTCTGTGACGAAGCCGGCACCCAGTGTAACACCCGCGATCGGAGTTGTTCCGATCCGGGTGCTTAACCCGTTAAATGCCGCGGTAGCGCAGACCCGCGGCATCATAACATGTATTGGGGGATCTTTCCCCACGATCGGCCCACCGAACCGTTTAGGGGCTGCGCCGATAGTGCTATAGTAACTCTGGGGTCCCGATACTGGACCACAGAGTTACCTGCAAGAATTGCCAGTAAGATGGCGTCTGTGACGTATCTACTGGCACAGTGCCAAGCCTCTGCAGGTATAGGCTGACACGAGTAATTACTCTGCAAGACATGCATTTGCAGAATATTAGCATGAACGAAGCAAATCATGATTTGCTTTCATGCCCATTGGTATAAAAAGTGAAAAAGTTTCAAAAAAAAAGTTATCAATAAAAAAATAAGTCATAAATCAATTAAAAAGCACCCAAACCCCCAAAACATTAAAAGAGACATTGATCACATCAAAAAACAGGTCTAAAATCATAAAACAAAAACCCCACATATAGTAGTATCACCGCGTCCGTAAAACCGTAGAATAAAAGTAATCATTATTGAACCCGCACGGATTAAACGCCTATAAAAAAAAAATGTTATAAACCTCCAAAAAGTATGATTTTCCTTTCAATCCCACAAAAATGCTATAAAGTGTGATTCAAAAAACCATATGTACTCGAGCATGATTACTGGTGCATGTACAACATGTCCCGCAAAAAACAAAGCCATCAACCAGCTCCGTGAGCCAAAAAAGGAACAAAGTATTGCCACTTGGAAGATGGCAATACATAAATGCTCGAGTTTTCCCCACATTAGGGTTTTGTTTGACAAATTAGTAAAACGTAAGGAAATAGTATTCAGTTTTGGTATCCCCGTAAATCGTTTATCAACCCAATAGAATAAAGAAACATATTAATTAGTCTATACGGTTGAACCACCAAAAAAAAAGAAGTATCAAAATCCAGTACAGAAGCGATGCTTTTTCACCGTCCTCAAAAACAGTTCATAAATTTAACAATAGGTGGATACCAACCCACAAATGGTAACATTGGAAAAAGCATCTCATCCCGCAAAAAAAATGGCATCACATGGCCACAAGAACGAAAAAGCAAAAAAAAAAAATTATTATAGCCTTCAAAAGGGGCCATGAGGAAACTAAAATCCTGGCAGTGCAGCGCCCTCCTTCCCTTTGCACACTCGCTGTGCCCACCATAACACAAGTCACAGCCACATGTGGGGGGTCTTTGTACTCAGGAGAAATTGCAGAACAAATTGTATGGTGGGTTTTCTCTTTTTATCTTTGGAAATGTGTAAATTTTAGGGCTAAATGGAACGTATAAGGGAACAATATGACCATTCTAAATTCACTCCATTTGATTCAATTACTATGAAGATCTCAAGGGTTAACAATCTTCGTTAAGCTGTGTTCTGATAGCTGAGGGGTGCAGATTTTGAAAAGGGTTGGTTATATAGGGGGGGTTTGATGCTAAATATGTTAAAATTTCATTCCAAACTGTATTTATCCCCAAAATAGTCAATTCTGAAATCCGAGAAAAACGAGGATATTCTATTTGCAAGCGCGTCGTGACATCAAAAATAAATTATCCAGACATTCAGGAAATTATGAAAATGTAAAGTAGACAAATGGGAAATGTTATCCAGCAACCTTATTTAGGTGGTAAATCGATCTGCCTGAAAACGCAATGATTTTGAATTTCGAAAATGGCAAATTTTCCAAAAATTTATCATATTTCTTTTTTTTTGTACATAAATGCAAAACTATCGCCAAAATTTACCACTAAAAATGAAGTAAACATGTGGGGAAAAAACAACTCAGAATGCTTTGATAAGTAACAGTGTTACAAAGTTATAACCGTATAAAGAGACGCAAGTCAGAATCCAAAAAATCGGCTGAGCCTTAAGCTACAAAATGGCTGCGTCCTTAAGGGGTTAAATACCATGCATCGCAAACCCGGCACACTATGTTCTCTCTCAACATTTGAGGTACAAAAACGACAACACGTCACTAAAAACTTTAAGTAGACAGATCTCTGGGTTATCACTGGCTAAACGACAGTGCAGCTCTAAACACTCGGGGGGAGCGACAAAACACGCGACAGCACGGACAGCGCAGCTGTTCCCCTAAGTTCTCAGGACAATCCTTCTCTTGACAAGACAGAACAAAAATACTGACAAGTGTTTATTCTTGTGATGAAAGCCATACTGCACTTTTCACAAAAAGAGGTCTCCCTGTATATAAAACCTTTCATGCTTTGATGCCGTTAGTAATGTTCATCGTGGTGTAAAAATATTCTGCCTTTAGATTCTCTACCTGTGTGAAAAATAACGCCAATCCCCCTGACTGTGATACACAACTTTAATAGTGATATTCAAATATTCTTCAAATTCTTCAACAGCGCTGAAACTCACACTAACTCATTGGTCTGGGATTTGTTGACTCTGTCTCTCATGTATCGGTTTGTGTCCCTCAGTTTCGTTATCTCCTAGTGTGATGCACCTTCCTGTTGTCTTGTTTCTGTTACAGTGGAACACTGACCTATATCTGTATTCCGGTACCTGTCCGCTCCACCATCCAGCAGCTGCCAGACGAAGTATGTTTTCCTTCTTGTAGGGTCACTCAGGGACCGTCAGGTAGGTACCTGATAGTGGGTTCGCCTTGTCAGGGGCGTTTTTTTTGCTTTAGGCAGGGCCTTAGCCCACACGGACATCAACAGGGTGAGTTCGCCACCACACTACCTAGTCTGACAGCTAGCGCCAAGCCTGGTTGTTGATGCACGGTTGCTGGACAGGTACTGACAGATGGTATTTACTATCCAAGCCATGTACTGGAAACGGGAAAAAAAATTCCAAATGCAGTGAAATTGGTGAAAAAATGCTTGTTGTGCATTTTCTACTGGTTTTAAGGCTTTCACTGTGCTCCCCAAATGAACTAATTTCTATTCTTCGTCTCCTTCCGATCACGGGAGGAGCCAAATTTATTGTGTTTAATACATTTAAAAAAATGTAAAACCTTCTGTGCGTGAATACATTTTTCATACTTTGGTATGTGGGATGTGAAATTTTGCTACCATTTTGGGGATTGTATGACCTTCTGATTATTATTACATTTTTATGTTGCAAAATGTGCTTCGAAGAGTTGGGCGCTTTGCGTAATGGGGTTCAATGAGCTGGAATAACCGTTATTATATTTTGTTAGATCAGACATTTTGAGATTCGGGGATACACATTTTTATGGTTTTTACAGTTTTTTTATTTTCATATCGTTCTAGAGGATTTGTGATTTCAATTGTAGTTTTTATTTATTTTTTTTAATGACATTTGTTTTACAATTTTCCCATCCCTGGGTTGTCTGAACTGATACTACAATACACTGCAATAATACAGTACAGCAGCATATGTGAATTTAACACATAATCTATTACAATGTGCCACTGGAAATATAAAAGAATATAATTCTGTTAATAAAAACTATATATCATTTATTCATGTAGATTGTAGTTATTCTAATGTAGTGGGGAGCTGAATGTACAATAGTAAATTAAAAGGGACAATGCAAATAACATTACTAATTCAGTACACACATCCTAGTGCACAATGTGGTCAGTTGTGGTGTGAGGGGGTATAATATTATTAGGAGCACAGTGTTATTCAGATGACACTATAGTGTAAGTGCCTGTAGTTGTCTTTAGGATCACAAAGGTGCTGCAAGGAGCCAACTACAGCTGAGCGTGAATTCTTTAGCGACAAGTGATGGTCTGGACAATCTTTCTGCACTTCTTATACCTGATAGAGCAGATTATCACTTGTGAGTTGCTAAATGTCACTTTCTGCTTTACACAAGGTATTAGTATAAGTCCTGTGAAAGGAAAGACGTTTAGGCCTGCGGCAGCATCCTGCTTATAATATGATGCCATGGGGTGCAGCAGTCATGTAGATAAATTAGGACAGGTCTGTTGTACCCCATAGGTCCATATTTACGTTGGCCTGCTGCAGCTGACCTCCTATGTTTTCTTGGACAGGACTGCCGCCACACCCTCTATGTGAAGCGCTCAGGTGTGTAAAATTGTTGTATTCTAGTACACATGGCAAGAACTTTGTAATGTATGGGCTACAGGTTGCAGCAGTCCATATCTTACACACCACTCTGCCTTGGGGGTGCAGATATTTGTGTTATGCATATTGTATTCCTATAGTAGTTATATTTGTACATAGGGGGCACTATTACAGCAGTTATATTCTTGTACATAGGGGCCAGTTTATAGTAGTTATATTCTTGACATAGGAGGCAGTATTATAGTAGTTATATTCTTGTACATAGGGGGCAGTTTTAAGTAGTTATAATCTTGTACATAGGGGTCATTATTATAGTAGTTATTATTCTGTACACAGGGGGCAGTATTAAAGTAGTTATATTCTTGTAATAGTAGTATATTCTCAAATAGATGACTAATTTCCCCATAGATGACTAAGTCAGGGGCCTCCACCAGATTTTGCACCCAGGGACCCCCCGAACAACTTTAATTCAACCCTGCCTTGCCCCAGGATAGAGGCATATGTTAAGAAATTGAACAAACATCATAAGGTTAGAAAAAAAGTGTTTTGTAAACGGAGAGTGAATGCAAAATTTGAACTTTGGGGGCCCTGGCTGGACTCACCGGGAACTCCCTTTGGTGCATCTGAGGCCGCCATCCCTTTTCAGCTTTTTATGTAACTTACTTACATTGAAATGTGCAACTTTGTACTTAATGCTGTCATCAAGCATATGTTCTAGCTAGTAACCATGTCACATGAAATCCTGTAATACTAATGTTACTATATATTGAACCGGTATGTTACCGGTTAGTGGGTTGCTTGATTGTGATTGAGGGTGGAGAGGGAGGTGGGCATTTTGTGGTTCTGTTAAATGTTTAAAAATCAATAAAAAAAGATTGGATTTAAAAAAAGAATGGAACGGGTGCAGAGAAGAGCAACCAAGATTATTAGGGAACTATAATATGACAAATTACAACTTTGAGATTATTCAGGTTAGAAAAAAGACGACTGAGGGGAGACCTCATTACAATGCAAAAATACCTGAACGGACAGTCCAAGGGTCTCTCCAAAGATCTTTTATACCTAGGCCTGTGACCAGGACAAGGGGGCATCTCTACGCCAGAGGAGAGGCGTTTTACCATCAACATAGACAAGGTTTCTTTACTGTAAGAGCAGTGAGGAATATGGAACCTCAGACGCAGGAGGTGTTATGGCGGACTTATGTACATGTTCAAGAGAGAGCCTGGATGCCTTTCTGGAGAGAAAAAATATCACGAGTTATGGGGGAAAAAAACATTTATTTCATTCTTAAAGGTTTGACTTGATGACTTGCAGCTTTTTTCCAGCCTTCTATACTATGTACTATGAAAAATCACAAGCAGCAAAAAATCTCTTCTGAAGCCTGAAGCACAAACTCAATCCCAGCATTCAAAACTCCATAACAATTGCTGTTGAAAGAAATTTTCATTGTGTTTCAGTGTATTTGTCAAAGGATCTTGTGACCACCAGAATTTACTGTAAACTTAGGAAAGAAATATTGTAAAGAAAAAATTTGAGCACAGGCCAAGTTTATTCTTACTGGATAACACTTTTAAATAAATTCTTAATGAATAACACTTTCTATAGATACACTATACAGTACTTTATATCTAGAATCAAAATCAAGCACAATGAGGAATAATGTAAATTCTTTTTATAATGTCAACAGTTTAACCCAGGAAGAGGTACGGCGCCGCCTCGCAACCACTAAGATAGATAAATCACCTGGGCCAGATGGCATACCCCCCGGGTTCTGCATGAATTATGTACGGTGATAGACAGAAAACCGTTATTTTTAATATTTGAAGATTCACTGAGGATGGTTATGTTCCACAGGAATGGCGCATAGCAATGTGGTACCAATATACAAAAAGGATCAAATAGCGATCCTGGAAACTACAGACCCGTGAGTTAACTGCTGTGGTTGGGAAAATATTTGAGGGGTTTGTTTAGAGATGCTATCCTGGAGTATCTCACTGTGCACAACCTTAAACCAACGTCAGCATGGGTTTATGAGAGATCGGTCCTGTCAGACAATCTAATTGGTTTTACGAGGAGGTAAGTGTCAAGACTGGATCGGGGGACGCTGTAGATGTTGTATCTTTGGACTTTCAAAGGCATTTGAACCGTGCCACATAAAAGGTTGGTATATTAAAATGAGACTGCTGGGAATAGGAGAAATATGTTGTATTTGGGTAAGTAATTGGCTTGGTGATAGAAAAAAGAGGGTGGTCATAATGGCACATTCTCAGATTGGGTTGATGTTACCAGTGGAGTGCCACAGGGGTCAGTATTGGGGCCACTTCTTTCTAATATTTATTAATGACCTTGTAGTGGGTTTACACAGTCAAGTTTCAATATTTGCGATGATACTAAGCTGTGTAAAGTAAATAAAACTGAGGTCGATAGTTTAGCATTACAGAGGGATTTGTGGAAGCTTGAGGGATGGGCAGAGAAAGGTTGATGAGGTTTAATGTAGATAAATGTAAAGTTATGTACTTGGGCCATGGAAAACAAAAAGATAATTATGTTCTAAACGGTCAATTACATTAGTAAAAAATGAAGCTGCAAAGGACTTGGGGGTATTGGTGGATGGTAAACTTAATTTTAGTGACCAGAGCCAGGCGGCTGATGCTAAAGCAAATAAAAATAAGGGATGTATCAAGAGAGATAGATTCTCATGATAAAGAAATAGTTTTGCCCTTATACAAATCCCTGGTCAGACCACACATGGAATATTGTGTACAGTTTTGGGCACAGTGAATAAAAAGGGACATAGTAGAACTGGAACGGGTGCAGAGGAGAGCAACCAGGATATTATAGGGGAAGGGGGAACTAGAATACACTGACAGATTAAAAAATTTGGGATTATTCAGTTTAGAAAAAAAGACGGCTGAGGGGAGACCTCATTACAATGTACAAATTCCTGAACGGACAGTACAAGGATCTCTCCAAAGATCTTTATACCTAGGCTGTGACCAGGACAAGGGGGCATCCTCTGCGCCTAGAGAGAGAGCGATTTTACCATCACCATAGACAAAGGTTCTTTATGTACGAGCAGTGAGACTATGGAACTCTCTGCCGCAGGAGGTTGTCATGGCGGACTCATGTAACATGTTCAAGAGAGGCCTGGATGACTTTCTGGAGAGAAAAAATATCACGGGTTATGGGGATAAAACATTTATTTAATTCTTAAAGGTTGGACTTGATGGACTTGCGTCTCCTTCCAGCCTTGTATACTATGATACTATGATACTATGATACTATGATAAACACTAACTCATAGATCCGGGCACTGTGACTGTGGTAACAGTGTTATTTGTTATCCATGGCCTCCTTTCAACTAAAATCTGCTGCTAATGAGTGTGAGTTAAAGGGGTTTTCTCACGATCCAAGTTCAGTGATGAGACCCCCAAATATATATGAAAACGAGGGGCATAATGGGGACCCAGGTACCTCAGTCAGACCCCTTGTCACTCCCGGAGAGTAATGGATTGAGTTACATCCCCTGAAAGGCCAGAAAAAAATGTGAAAGTGAACTTTACAGGATGTCATATTCCGTACACTATTTCCACCTTTATACATGTATAATGAAGTGGGAGTATCTGGAAAGAACTTTTAAAACCTGCCCCCAAATAAGGTTTTAAAAGTGGAATATTTACATTAACATTCACTTTCTTTGACTTCTATGAAAGAAACAGGAACTTCTCTGATTAATATTTCAGTAATCCCACTCTGCAGTATGGTATGTCCACAACATAGGGATCTTTTCAGTCTGCGATCAAAGGCCCACCACATAGGTGGACATACGCAGGGTACTGCAGGAGTTATTTGTTTTCGTGACTGTAATTCCGCAACCAATCACAGGCGTGTATACTTTGTTATGTGAGCGAGATTGTAATGGAGGAGTAGCCACACCGACAGTGGAAGTAACAAACCCCGGTCAGGAAACTTCTAGAGTGCAGAAGAGAGTCCAGTGTGAGAGAGAGTTCACTCTCTCAGATCAGAGTAGAGTCTGAAGAGTCGTGAAGCCAGCCACACCAGACCGAGCAGGAGAGCTACAGCTCCCTGCGGATGAAGAGTGGAGATAAGAGCTAGTTATGGAGGAATGTGGTATCATTCCTACCTTAAAGGGTGATATCTGAAGCAACCCAGAACAAGCTCGAAGCATCTTCAGGACACAGCTATTTCCAGCCTGGCCATTGCATCCAGGCGATGATCTTCCATCTGAGGCTCCCTCCAACTGCATTCCGCATTCTACCATTCTGTTAAAGGCACGTTTGCTACTGGTTCCTGTCGGTTCCAATAGAACTATGTAAGTTTATTTTGTCACGTCTGCCTCAGTCTGGTCCCGCTACTACAGGCTGCACCATCACGGGCACCTATCCACCACAAAGACTCATACTCCAGACCCCAAAGGGTTGCCCCACGGGGAACCGCTATAGGAAGCCTCTCCCTTAACATTTCGTGCCAATCACACCACCCTGCTGGAGGACCTGCCGGAGGTGTAGGACACCCCTTGGTTCCCCATTACCAAGCACCGGACCTAGTCGTGCCCAGGGCCCTGACAACGGCCGCCACTAGGACTGCGGGCCACGGCGGGTCTCAAGGCCCAAGAAAAGGTTAGGCCCCGTGGGGGGATGTTGAACATGTTTGGTGGGGGTCTTTTTGGAGTGCGTGAACAGGTTCTCTTTAAAAGACTTACCACCAGGGTATTGTAACCAAGCACACTGACCTACCGGTGTGAGGCCCCCTCCTTGGCAGATATGCTCTTCTTTAAGCTTATTATACCCTTATTTTTAAGAAAAAATCGTAAAATATGCAAATGATCATGAGGGGGTTCCAGTCTATGTAGCTCGGTGACAGTCCCTCAGGTCATGGCATCATTTTGAAAGCTTTTTTTGTAAAAACAAGGGATACGAAGACTAAAGAAGAGCAGATCGGCCAGAGGGGGTGGGGGGGGGAGGGGTGGGCACACAGAAAGTATGTCATTGCTTGGTTTACATTTCCTAATCTGGTGGTAGATATTACTCATAGTCACAATGAATCTATAATCAAAATGAAATTACATGCATAAAAAAAAACATATATTTCACAATATAAAGATTGAATGCGCCTAACCGGTTGGTTGAAAACTAAGTGATAATAGGTAACAGCATGGGTGATCTTGATGGCCATGGGGGTCCTGAGATCACTCGAAGACAACCTCTACGTGCAGTTTTTTTATTGTCTTGCTTCAGACGTTGGCTAAAACACTGTAGTTTTTTTAAAGTAAAAAACCTATAATAAAAAAATTGTATTGGAAAAAAAGAAGTGCCACAGCCTGTCCAGGATTTTGGTAGGGATTGAGCCAACTAATGGAAGTGAATGGTGGTGAGCTTGCAATATTACGTAACCCCTTTTGGACAGGATGACATGTTTATTTTACATTTTTAGCAGAATCCAGGGTTTTTCTCCAATCTTGCCAACCCGGTTGTTAACCATTAAATAATTCATGATCAAGATACAAAAAAGTGCGCCAAGATTTATTCAGCATCGAACCGGATAAATCTGGTGAATTTTATGGTGCAGAATATTCTGCACCTGTGTAATTGTTTTAGAGGATAGATGAAGGCGCACTGGTGTCTTTTGGAAACAAAACTCAATTTAGGCTCTGGAATTCAAAAAACTGATGGGCCTCAGTTATCAAAACTCTTATCAAAAATCTGAGAGTAGTTGTTCAGGGCCCATCAGTGCTCAACTTTCACTGTTATAAACTACTGTGGAAAGATAAACGCGGTCGTATTGGTGGCCATGAGCAACTAGGACAGTTTTGCTCTCAAACATTCTTGGATAAAATTTCCCCTATGTCTCATATTTATTGGTTTTTGTTGTTTTCACGTTCAACTTTTTTGCTGGCTATACTCTTCCAGTATTATAACACAGTTGACGGTAGGACAGGTACGGTTCTAGACAAAGTGGGGCCCTGGGCAAAACTAAAAGTGGGGCCCCAAAATAAAACTATTTTATGACCAGTCACAGTCAGCAAGAGGCTCCTTTAGTATGGTAAAACAAACTGTAATATGGGAGAATTTTATAGGAGATAGATGATAGGGAGATTTATGGGCAGCATTGTGGCTCCGTGATTAGCACTACAGCCTTGCAGCGCTGGTCAACATCTGCAAAGATTTTGTATGTTCTCTCTGTGTCTGCGTGGGTTTCCTCTGGGACTGTGAGGCCCATTGGGGAGGGGGACCGATATTTTCTGAAAGCAGACACTTGCCCCATTTTCAAAATTGCATCAAAGATGCAAAGACATAGGCGCCTTCATGCAATTTTGATTCAAATTGAAACATTTTATTAAAAATACTTAAAATTTGACTTTGATGGCAAAAAATCCAGACAGACAATGTTTATCCTTCACATCTCCTAAATGTAATACATGGACATTTGTAGAGTTCACAAATGTGCCCTATTGATATGTTCACATGAATAAATCCACATAATATCACTAACACTGTAATAACTAGAGATCTGCTTTTCAGCTAGACATTTTTAGACAGTCACAACCTGCAAAATATAGCAATAAAACAGAATAAAAAGTAAAGGCGCCATAAAACCTATAGAATTTTGAAAGCAGACGACCAGGCGATGCATTTGGCAATTAACATTCAAAATTTCCTCTAAAATATGTACAAATCCAGATACTTATATAAAGAAAATCTACTTTCCTAAAAAAGTAAGATGTGAGGAGATCATACAGACCCCACATGTGGATATCCACCAAAATATGCAGCAAAGGGAACTGCAGAAAATTCACACAGATGTATCATTGTCTGTTCCTTACACAATGGTGACCCAAATACATAACTATATATCCATAAACCAAGCTAATGAGATAATAAAAGTCACTATTAGATGTGCGCCAATGTATTATCCGCACAATAACAGAACCCTCCGCGCTTCATAAGAATCTGAGTGAGAACGTCATAACATGGGTGTAAGTAATGGAGGATGATGGGAAATAAAAACTTTATTCCAGGACATGTGTGTGTTTTTGGTGTTACATATAACTTTATGGACATGTTCTGGTCGCGGTGTAGTAACATTAGGTGAAGAGGATTGAATGTTCATCGTATCAGTCAATTTTCCCAACAAGAAAAAACCATCACAAAATAAAAGGGAATAAGAGAGAATGGGCCACATTTATCACTTTTGTGCGCATAGGTGTAGTACAACCATCTGTGATAAGTTAATTTCCTGCCTCTTATTAATCACTTTACTTTAACACAGTTTCGGCGCAATGTTAGATTCGGGCACTTACATGTGATCCTGCTACAAGCTCCTCTCTGCTTCTCCCACAGCCCAGAATGAAGGTAACACTCACAGCAGCACCCAGGTGTGTGACACCCTGCACCCAGTGACCTCCTCAGCAGCACCCAGGTGTGTGACACCCAGCACCCAGTCACCTCCTCAGCAGCACCCAGGTGTGTGACACCCTGCACCCAGTGACCTCCTCATCAGCACCCAGGTGTGTGACACCCGTGTAACATAGAGATAGAACATGATCAGTACCGTTGATTGAGGTGAAATAGTGTATGGTCTACATAAATAACTATAATAAACGAGGAAAGAAATATATTATATTTTACCCATAATCTATATATCAAGAATATTATATTACATATAGAGATACTAGATACTACGGTTTACGTATACTATAGCAGAAATAAAGAATAAAGGATTCAATTTTGTATTAGCTGGAGGGGTAATGAAGGGTCCTGCGTTTCACGTGGCAGTGCTGTCTGCTATAGGTGTCCGACTGATTCAGTGTGTGGTGAATGAGTATAAGGTATTGTAGAGAGGGACGCCGTAGGGGAGGGGATCGTCATATGGGTCCCGAAGGGGGTCAGAGGAGTGAGGATATATAAGGAAAAGACGCTTGTCCTTACCCTTTTGAGTTCAGTGTAGCTGGGGGACAGGTCGGGTATTAGACAATAGTGGGCCCTGTTGGACCAAACAAAATAGTCGGGGCCCATATACATTAACAATATTATTTCTTGGGTACAGTCACAGACAGCACGAGGCACCTTTAGTATGGAAACAATACTGGAATATGGCCTCTCGAGAATTTTTATTACGGCGATAGATATCGATGATTTAGTGCGACGATGTTATGGGCAGCATCCCTGAGGAGCCGTGATTGAACAAATGCCTCTGTAAGAGTTTGGAAACTATCTGCTAACAAGACACATTAAATTGCAAATATTTCATCTGTAGACACAGATGATATAACAATTTATAGGATCCCCATTCCCAGCAAAAGCAGGCCTAGAAATTTCTCCCACAAACCACAAATATACTGTACCAGTCTTCAGGGCCGGTTCTAGACAAAGTGGGGCCCTGGGCAAAACTAAAAGTGGGGCCCCAAAATAAAACTATTTTATGACCAGTCACAGTCAGCAAGAGGCTCCTTTAGTATGGTAAAACAAACTGTAATATGGGAGAATTTTATAGGAGATAGATAGATGATAGGGAGATTTATGGGCAGCATGGTGGCTCCGTGATTAGCACTACAGCCTTGCAGCGCTGGTCAACATCTGCAAAGATTTTGTATGTTCTCTCTGTGTCTGCGTGGGTTTCCTCCGGGTCCTCCGGTTTCTTCCCACACTCCAAAAAATTACTGGTAGGTTGATTAGACTGTGAGGCCCATTGGGGAGGGGGACCGATATTTTCTGAAAGCAGACACTTGCCCCATTTTCAAAATTGCATCAAAGATTTTATAGACATAGGCGCCTTCATGCAATTTTGATTCAAATTGAAACATTTTATTAAAAATACTTAAAATTTGACTTTGATGGCAAAAAATTTGATCCAAACAGAAAATGTTTACCTTCACATCTCCTAAATGTAATACATGGACATTTGTAGAGTTCACAAATGTGCCCTATTGATATGTTCACATGAATAAATCCACATAATATCACTAAAACTGTAATAACTAAATATCTGCTTTTCAGCTAGACATTTTTAGACAGTCACAACCTGCAAAATAACAGATCCCTCCGCGCTTCATAAGAATGAAAGTGAGAATGTCATAACATAGGTGTAAGTAACTTTATGGACATGTTCTGGTCGCGGTGTAGTCACATTAGGCGAAGAGGATTGAATGTTCATCGTATCAGTCATCGTATCAGTCATATTTTCCCAACAAAAAATAACTATCACAAAATAAAAGGGAATAAGAGAGAAAGGGCCACATTTATCACTTTTGTGCGCCTAGGTGTAGTAGTTGCGCCTAAATTCTGGTGCACTGGTGTTTTCCAGAATTATCACAAGCTACAACCATCTGTGATAAGTTAATTTCCTGGCTCTTATTAATCACTTTACTTTAACACAGTTTAGGCGCAATTTTGGCGCAGTTAAGGCGTAATGTTAGATTCAGGCACTTACATGTGATCCTGCTACAAGCTCCTCTCTGCTTCTCCCACAGCCCAGAATGAAGATAACACTCACAGCAGCACCCAGGTGTGTGACACCCAGCACCCAGTGACCTCCTCAGCAGTGGCTTCTCCTGGAGGGGATCCCCCAGTGCTGGTCTCCTGCTGCACCCCTGTAATTCTGAACATTATCCCCCTCAGACACACTGGTGATACTGTGCAGAATTACATGGGAGGGGGACCGATATTTTCTGAAAGCAGACACTTGCCCCATTTTCAAAATTGCATCAAAGATTTTATAGACATAGGCGCCTTCATGCAATTTTGATTCAAATTGAAACATTTTATTAAAAATACTTAAAATTTGACTTTGATGGCAAAAAATTTGATCCAAACAGAAAATATTTACCTTCACATCTCCTAAATGTAATACATGGACATTTGTAGAGTTCACAAATGTGCCCTATTGATATGTTCACATGAATAAATCCACATAATATCACTAAAACTGTAATAACTAGATATCTGCTTTTCAGCTAGACATTTTTAGACAGTCACAACCTGCAAAATATATCAATAAAACAGAATAAAAAGTAAAGGCGCCATAAAACCTATAGAATTTTGAAAGCAGACAACTAGGCGATGCATTTGGCAATTAACATTCAAAATTTCCTCTAAAATATGTACAAATCCAGATACTTATATAAAGAAAATCTACTTTCCTAAAAAAGTAAGATGTGAGGAGATCATACAAACCCCACATGTGTATATTCACCAAAACATGCAGCAAAGGGAACTGCAGAAAATTCACACAGATGTATCATTGTCTGTTCCTTAGACAATGGTAACCCAAGTAAATAACTATATATCCATAAAACCCTCTAATGAGATAATAAAAGTCACGTTTAGATGTGCGCCATTGTATTAGCTGCACAATAACAGAACCCTCCATGCTTCATAAGAATGAAAGTGAGAATGTCATAACATAGGTGTAAATAATGGAGGATGATGGGAAATAAAAACTTTATATCAGGACATGTGTGTGTTTTTGGTGTTACATATAACTTTATGGACATCTTCTGGTCGCGGTGTAGTCACATTAGGCGAAGAGGATTGAATGTTCATCGTATCAGTCAATTTCCTGCCTCTTATTAATCACTTTACTTTAACACAGTTTAGGCGCAATTTTGGTGCAGTTTAGGCGCAATGTTAGATTCAGGCACTTACATGTGATCCTGCTACAAGCTCCTCTCTGCTTCTCCCACAGCCCAGAATGAAGATAACACTCACAGCAGCACCCAGGTGTGTGACACCCAGCACCCAGTGACCTCCTCAGCTGTGGCTTCTCCTGGAGGGGATCCCCCAGTGCTGATCTCCTGCTGCACACCTGTAATTCTGCACAGTATCCCCCTCAGAAACACTGGTGATACTGTGCAGAATTACATGGGGGACACCTGTCAGTACTATGTGCAACATTCTGTAACGTTCTCTTCTCTCTTGCTGTGAGCTCAGGATTCTGCAGAATGTTTTGTAAATAGAAGGTGATGAAGTGTAAATAGAGTCTGCAGCTCCTGTCTGCAGAGTATCTAATGACTGTATTATCTGTACTAGTGTCTGCAGAGTATCTCATGTCTGTATGATCTGTTCTAGTGTCTGCAGTGTCTGGATGAGCTTTTCTGCTAGAAATGAGCTGTTCTGCAAAGGGGCTCAGTGCTTTCTTCCCAGTTAACGCCAGCTCCGGGCTGGAGTGTTTTTGCGCCCGTTTTTGCACCTAAATGAAATGTCGCAAGTGATGAATATCATTAGGCGCATCAAAACATCTGGATTGCTAGGATAAATGAGGGAAAGCTGGTTATTTTTTGCTGCACAGCTAGCATTTAGTCACATTTAGTCGCAAAAATGGCACAAAAAATGGTGCGCCTGAATGAAAAGCCGCAAAAACAACAGAAAAAAAACATTGATACATGTGGCCCAAAGTGTGTTCTTAGATTTGCATAGAGAAGGGTTAAAAACATGAGTATTAGTTGATATTATCCCTTCTCAAAATGTAGTACTAGTAACATATAAAGTGAATATTTCCATTATCTGTGAGGTGCAGCAGCTCCTGTGTGCAGCAAATGCTCCCGCAGCCTGATGGCTAAGAATCTGGAGATGGGGGAGACACTTCAGGGGGCTGTATCTCTGGCTCTGTGACTCATAGAACCTCACTTCTTTTTTCCTATGAAAGAAGAGAGTCTCCTCTTTTATATGAATCTAAATTTGTGTTTCTAAAATGCAGAAAAACGGAGATATTAACTGTTAAACTGCCGTCGGAAGTGATATTTATATATAAAAATGGCACCTTATATTCTCACTTTAAACCTGAATATCTCTGGATCCATAGCACCTAGAAACAGAATTCAAGATTCATTTGAAAGAAGAGATTCTCCCATTTCTCCCTGGGGGCCCTGGGCAATTGCCACCTTTGCCTACCCATAGCGCCGGCCCTGAGCGGGGAAGAGGGCTGCGTGCTGTCACTGGCGCGGGATGGACTGAAAGCGCGCCGGGAAGACACGTGATTTTTAATTGATTGATTGGCAGGCGGCCGAAAGATGTGAGTGCGGTGCGCTTGCGCAGGTACCGGAGCGGAGATGTGGAATAGGTCCGAGTTGGGGAAATGCCGGTGAGGTGATGGGATTGTGTGGTAGCGGAACAGTGTTACTTGGATTGTAAGTAGCATGGAGAGGGATATTTATGAATGATGTAGAACTGTAATGTGTCAGTCACATGAGGGTGGTGTATAGTGGTGTTAGGAAATAGTATGTAGATAGAATGTGTAAATAATATCATTTCTAAGTGAGTATGATAAACACATAAATAGATGAGTGGATGAATGCAAGGCATAGGTAATTGGGGATATACATAAATAGACACAGAACAGTGAAACCATAAATATAAAGTATATATATATATATATATATATATGAATAAAATAGAATATAAATATAAATGAAAGAAAAAACACAGAGCAGTGAAACCATAATTATAAAGTTAAAGTATAAGAATAAATAAATAAATAAATAATGAAATAGATAGGTTTAAAAATGATTAATTAATTAAATAAATGGTTGGTGGTGAATAAATAAACAAAGAATACATACATATGTATATATAGGTATATAGGTAGTCAGTATATATAGAGGGATAGAGAGATGGATGGATAAATGGGTAAGGAGGAAATACCTGAAGGGAGTCCTGCGGTTTCTTGTGGCAGATGCTGTGCTGCCTAAATGTCCAATCCTGATGGAGGAATGGAATGCAGATGAGAACGGGGGTGAAGAATGGGAGCGGTGGGGTCCGAAGGAGGAATTGGGTGTGAGGGTAAAGCTTACTTACCGCTGCGTTCGGTGTAGCAGGGGAGAGGGCTGCGTGCTGTCTCCGGCGCGGGATGGGCTGAAAGCGCGCCGGGAAGACACGCGGTTTTTAATTGATTGGCAGGCGGCCGAGTCAGGAAGATGTGGGGGCAGTGCGCCTGCGCGGGTTACGGAGCGGAGAGGTGGAATGGGTACGAGTTGAGGAAGTACCGGTAAGGTGATGAGATTGCGTGGTAACAGAATATGCGTATGTAAACATAGGACTGTGAAACCATGTATGTGAAAAGTATGTATATATACGGATAAAGGTAAAATTAAATAGAGATGAAAGAAAAATTAATGAGGATTGATGGAAATTAATGAGAGTCTTGGCAGACTCGGGTGTATGAATGGATGAACATAAATAGATATAATATAAGGTACATGAGTGGATAGTGAAATAAATTAACAAAATGATGGTATAGGAGACAGAATTAAATACATGAATAAATAAATAAATATTTATGAACAAGAAAATATAAAAAAACAAATATAAACAATTAAAAAATTAGCTAAATAAATAGTTAAATAGTTAAGTATAGGATACAAGAGAGGACAATGCAATAAATTGAATTTACACAATGAAGGCTTTAAAAATGATAGAAATAAGCAGGGACAGTACAAATAATTCTTATTAAAAATTAGATTAAAAGGTTATTGTTCGTTAATTCATTAATTAATTCAACAAAGTCTTGTTAGGGGGTAGTCAGAGAATGTCCGTAGTGGGATCCAGGGGAGGAGGAGGTGTGAATGTGGGGTTAGAATGATGTTTCGACCATATCATTAAGACCAGCGGGGGAAAGGGTGTCCAATTTGTAGATCCAGTATGATTCTAGTTGGCGAAGTTTTTGAAATCTGTTGCTGGTGGTGGAGGGAATCTCTTCGATCGGGGTGATCCTGATGTCACTTAAGTCCTTGCCGTGTTTGAGAGCAAAGTGGCTCGAGACGCTGTGTTTCAGATAGCCGTTTGTGATATTGGACCTGTGATTGTTCATACGGATGTGTAATTCCTGGGTGGTTCTGCCAATGTACTGTAGGTTGCATGGGCATTCAAGGAGATAAATGATAAAGGAAGAGTGGCAGTTGAGGAAGGAGAGAATTTCGAAAGACTCACCGGTGGTGGTTGAGATGAAGATCTTTCTTTTGTGCTGGATGTTGGAGCAACATAGACATCTGGGTGTGCCACATTTGTAAGATCCTTTGAGTGTCAGGAAGATGGTGGATTGGGTCTTGGTTGTCATTTTGAGTTTGCTGGGGGCGAGTATATTGCGAAGGGTTCTGGCTCGTCTATTTCTACACAATACATCTGGATCCACATCCAGCTCCGGGGCGTGACGCTGCAACTCCACTCCAATATCCCCCTCCCCCATTTTGTGCATACCATTTTGGCGCCTGGCTCTAGATAATCCCTCACAATTTTTCCTCTCCTCCTCTTCTAGGGAAAGGGGGGTGATTTGAATTTTTAGGGTTTTTTATTATAATTTTTTTTAAAACTTTTTTTATTTTTACTTTTACTATTTTTCAGTCTCCCTAGGGTACTCTAACCCTAGGTAGTCTGATTGATCCTATCATATACTGCCATACTACTATATGGCAGTATATGTGGATTTTACTGCCCATGCATTACAATGTGCAATTAGCGGGTAGTCGGGAAATGTTCGTAGTAGAATCCAGGGGAAGAGGAAGTATGAATACGAGATTAGAATGATGTTTCGACCATATCATTAAGACCAGCGGGGGAAAGGGTGTCCAATTTGTAGATCCAGTATGATTCTCGTTGGCGGAGTTTTTGAAATCTGTTGCTGGTGGTGGAGGGTATCACTTCGAACGGGGTGATCCTGATGTCACTGAAGTCCTTGCCGTGTTTGAGGGCGAAGTGGCTCGAGACGCCATTCAGGTAGCCATTTGTGATGTTAGACCTGTGGTTGTTCATGCGGATGTGTAATTCCTGAGTAGTTCTGCCAATGTACTACAAGTTGCATGGGCATTCAAGAAGATAAATGGTAAAGGATGAGTGGCAATTGAGGAAGGAGAGGATTTCAAAAGACTCACCGGTGGTGGTTGAGCTGAAGATCTTTCTTTTGTGCTGGATGTTGGAGCAACATAGACATCTAGGTGTGCCACATTTGTAGGAACCTTTGAGTGTCAGGAAAGTGGTGGATTGGGTTTTGGTTGTCGTTTTGAGTTTGCTGGGGGCAAGTATATTGCGAAGGGTTCTGGCTCGTCTGAAGGTAACTGATGGTCGGCTGGGTAGAGAGAGTTTAAGGTGAGGATCGCTGAGTAGAATAGGCCAGTGTTTAGTCAGGATGTGTTTGATATTGCTGTGGCTAGTGTTGTATGTTGTAATGAAGTTGAGTGGGGGAGTTTTTTTGTTGTTTGGTTGTTGGTGAGGTATTGGTGTTGGCTTACTTGGTTGAAGGCATTGATTCTGGGTAAGGGATAATGTTTTGGTGTATGGATCTTGTACCAGTTGTTTGGGGTAGTGTTTATCCTTGAACCTTTGTTTGAGAATTTTGGCCTGGTTGATGAAAATGGTAGTGTCTGAGCAATTTTTTCGGATACGTTTGAATTGTCCGTAGGGGATGTTGCGAAGCCATGGGGTGTGGTGTGCACTGTGGAAATCCAGATAGCTGTTCACATCGACGGATTTAAAATGTGTGCTGGTGGAGAGGATGCCTGTGTCGCTGAGTTGGATTGTGAGGTCCAGGAAGTCGATTTGTGTGGTGGAAAAATTGTGGGTGAAACTGAGGCCCATGTTATTGTTGTTCAGATAGTTAATGAATTCAGTGGCTGTGTCTATGTTGCCTTCCCAGATGAAAAACAGATCGTCTATATAACGGCGAAAGAAAATGATGTGGTTATGACAGGGATTAGGGCCAAGGATGTACTCTTGTTCGAAAGAACCCATATACAGGTTTGCGTACGATGGGGCGAATCTTGTGCCCATTGCGCAACCTTTAATCTGGCGGTAAATGTTATTTTCAAAAGAGAAAGAATGAAGAATGGAGAATGAAGTTGATGCTTTCGAGAAGAAAGGCAGTCTGTGCTGGAGGCATCTTGGGATTTGATAGTAGAAAGTTCGCAATGGATTTGGTTCCTAGGGCGTGTGGGATGTTGGAATATAGTGCTGATACGTCAGCTGTTAATAGCGACCAGGCTTTGCGGTTCTTTTGGGGGACGGTGAGTTATTGAGTGGTAGAAGTTCATTGATCAGTTGGGTTGAATCTTTTAGATAGGAAGGTAACTATAGGACGAAGGGTTGAAGGTGGAGGTCTATATAGTGTGACAGATTGCAAGTTAAAGAGTTTATACCAGAGATAATGGGGCGGCTGGGTGGGTTGGTAAGGGATTTATGGATTTTGGGTAAGTGGTAAAAGAAGGGAAGGGGTGGGTTGCTGACAGTGAGGAATTGTTTTTCTTTTTTGCTGAGCAAATTTTTAGAGGAGGCTTCATGAATCAATTTGGTGTAGGTGGTATAATCGGTTGGTAGGGGGTTTGTTGGTAGGGGTTCATAGAAGGATAAATCTGATAGGATGTTATGCGCTTCGGCAATATAATCTGGACGGTCTTGGATTACGATGCCTCCTCCTTTGTCGGCTGGTCTTATGATAATGGAGTCGTTGTCCTTGAGGGATTTTATTGCTCTTTTTTCTGTAAAGGAGAGGTTGTGATTAGTACCTTGGGGGTTTGTTTGGGGAAGTTTTTTGAGGTCGTCAAGGGCTAAGTTATAGAAGGTGTCGATGGCTGGCCCCTTGTGGTGTAGGGGGTAGAAGTGAGAGGGAGGGTGGACATGAACTGGTATGGGAACGAGGGTCATGGGGGAAAGGAGGGGTGACTCGGGAACTGGGGTGGTGGACATGCGTGTTTCGGATTGGACAGATTGTATGGCGAAATGTCGATTAAGAGTGAGTTTGCGGATAAAACTGTTAAGGTCTAAAAAAAGTTGGAAATCGTCTGCAGGAGCGGTAGGGCAGAAGGATAAACCTTTGGATAGGAGGTCGGTCTCGTTCTGTTGGAGGTTGTATTTGGAGAGATTGAAGATCTTAATGGGTTGGTTAGGTTCTGTTTTTGTGTTTGTGTTCTTGTGTTTTTGGCTGCTGGTTCTTCTTTTAGTGGTTCCGCCACGGCAGCCTCGTGGTCTATTTTTCTTTTTATTGAGGTGGAGGTTTTGTGACTCAGGGAGAAGAATTGGGTTATTTTGATTGGGCTCGTTAGGATTGGAAGTAGGGGTAGGGAGGAGGTGTGGGGAGAGAGGCTCTGGGATCTGGAGAGATGGGTGGGGAGGGCTAAAAAAGACTTGGTGGAAGAGGTACTGGAGGTGGAGGGTATCTCGGGGGGTGTTGGGGGTATGGGAAGGGATTGGGTAGGCGATTGGGGTTCATCATGGGTCGACAGTAGTGATAAATTGAGGTTGTCTGTGGGGTTGATGGTAATGGTGACAGGGAGGTTGGCTAAATGGGCTTTCAGATCTGCAGCTTTGAAGGCATTAAGGGGGATAGGGCCTAGGGGATTTGTTTGAGGGGTGGGGGGTGGAGTGGTTATTGTTGGATTGGGTAAGGGGGTTTGGATTGAATGGGTGATGGAGGCGGCGTTCATGGGACTGAGGGATGGTGTGGGTATGGTGGTTTTTATGAAGGTTCTGTTCTTAGTTGGTTGGGTTTGGGAGGGGGGCGCCCCCCGGTTATTGTTTCGGTTGTGATCAAGTTTTTTTGTTGCTATTGTTGATGTTTGTCGTTGGTGGTGGGTGGTGTTGTTTTTATTAATATTTCTATTTTCTGGGTTGGTTGGATGGATAGACCGTGTGGGATCTAGTGCGGGTAATGGGGGATCGTGGTGGTCCGGGGTGCTGTTGGAGGTGGAGTGGTTGCGTGAATTGTCTAGCTTCAAACATTTCCGCTTTATCTCGCTTACATCGTGTTGTTGGGAGCGGAAGTGAGTGCTTGCAGCTAGGTTGTGAAAGTCGGGGTGGTCTTTATAGGGTGATAGTAATGTAGACATAATGTTGATTTTTAGTGTTGCTTCCTTTTGGAGGTCAGATCTTTTTAGTATAATGCGGTCGATTAGGTCTCGAGTGGAGGGTTTCCAAGCGGTCATTCCATTTCTCGTTGAAGAGCTGGTCGTTTGGAAAGGGAGATTTTATGTCTACCAGGAGACTTTTGGGATAGCGGTTCTCTTTGAGGTAGAGTCGTAGGAAATGGACATGGATACTATTGGAGGATTCCTTTTTCAGTGATTCCTCCAAATCCAGGAAGACTTGGAGAGTGTCTCCTGACACTTCCTTGTGTGAGGTGTTGGGAGAGGGAGGGGCTGCAGTTTCTGTCTGTGTGAATTATTTCTTTATACACAAGTGTAGGGAAAGCTGAGGGAGATAAGTGTAAGTGTTTGGTCACTACATTAGTCAGGGCTTCTCCCTGCACATGACAGTGCTGGAGTAGTGACGCATGAGTGCTAGAGTACTGAGATAAGAGTACTGAGCTATGAGGGGGATGGGGGTGTGTCTCTTCCTGTAGTCTCAGCTTCTTTCTGAAGTGTCCGTAGTAACAGAAATATGTGAGATGACTGACATCTAGGGGAAGTCTGCAGAATACAAGAGGAAGGAGCAATTTGGGTAACTAATCCAATGAACTAATCTAATTGCAAAAGTGCTTAAAATTACCTGCCCTACAACATATCAAAAGTTTTTGGAAATGACGGTTCACTTAACCCCTTCCGAATGTGACTTAATAGTACTGCATCGCGGGAGGTGCGTTCCCGCAAAATGCAGTCCTATTACGTCAAGCTTCTGGCGCCGGCTCCTGAACAGGGACCGGCCAGAAGCTGCGGGTGTCGGCTATTATTATAGACCGACACCGCTCTAAACACCCGCGATCGGAGAAATCTCCGGGTGTTAACCCTAACACGCCGCGGTCAGCCGACGGTCAGGCATTTAAAAGTATTTGATGTCAATCGGACCCCCCCGCGGCACTTACCAGGGGTGTCCGCAGCTCGATCGCAGCCGGCGACTGCGGTGCCCGGGGCTGCGCGATCCTCCTCCCGGTGCCGGTCCGTGCCTCCTGGCAGGACCCGGCTGTAAGACACTGGGATGCGCAGCATGCAGGTCCTACATTACACATGCAATACATCTGTATTGCACTGTGTCAACCGTAAATAGCTTGAACAGTGATCAGAAGATCACTTGTTCAAGCTAAAATGTAAGTTACTGTAAAAAAAAGTTAAAACAATAAATAAAGTTTTTTAAATAAAATAAATAATAAAAGAAAGTGAAAGTCCCCCCCAAACACCACATTTCCCTGTACAAAAGTAATAAAGTATAAAAAACACTAAAATCACAAAAAAACCTCACTTATTTGGTATCGCTGGCGCTAACAATCTGTACAATAAATCAATCATAATTGGAACCCGCTCGGTGAACATGGTAGAAAAAACCCAAAAACTGCCAAAAATTAAAACTTTTTATCAAATTGCTTTACAAAAAATTTCTAAAAAGTGATCCAAAAAGTTACAAGCACCAAAATGATACCACTGAAAGAACAACTTGTCACGCAAACAAAATAAGCTCACAACGCGCTCTTTAAATCAAAAAATACTATAGTTATGCTGCTATAAAAATGACAATACTAAACAAATGCAATTTTTTCTATTTAGTTTTCTTCAATAAAATTGGACAATATACAAATAAACTATATAAATGAGGTATCACCGAATCATAGTGATCCGTAGAATAAGATAATATATTTATTGTTATTCTACATTGAACACCCCCCAAAAAAAAAAAGTAAAATCCAAAACAAGAATTGATGATTTTATTTTCCTCCACACGTAAAAAAGTTAATAAAATTGCTTCAATAAACTAAAAACCACTAAAATGAAGGTTTTTTTACAGTGCATTTCGTTCTCGCAAAAATAAACCCTTATTATTTAAATGCTTAAAAATTAAATAAAAGATTGTATAGCCTATTTTCCCACAACGCGCGCGTTGTCATAACGGGTGCGGTGGGTAGTGACTTGCCCACACGGTACAGACACCGTGATCGGGGCAAGATGCGGCTGATCTGACGGCCATCCATCCTGCCCCAGACCAGAATGGTTCCGTCCCCCACACACCCCCGTTCACGATCGCTGCTATTGGCTCATCAATTCAGACCAGCCAACTAGAGCGAATTTACTTATGACGTTAGTAATACCGGTCACCATGTTGTAGACACGGTGATCGGGGCAGGGTGGCGGCTGTTTCTGACTGCCACCAATTGTGCCTTGTGCTCCAGAAGGGTTTTGCTGCCCCCCTGTCTGTCATGTTGCGCTATTGGCTGGTCGATTTGGTCCAGCCAAAACAGCAATATTCGTCACAATGGGCATCGCTAGGGTGAAATAAGAGCAACACTTGGCAATAATTTCCCTACGAAAACGAAGATATGGTACTAGAGCGCTGGCCGTGCACATTGTACAGATTACGCTGTACAACTCTTACGTGCTGTTCCATGTGCAGGTCTGCCGTATCATTTTCTCCGTTTTCAAGAGGAAGGTATTAGGAAACTAAAATTGGGACAAGAAGGACGGGGCCCCAGTTACCTCTGGTTTACGATGTTCCTCTGTTTTTGCCAGGACAGCATTTTCCCGGTGAATTCTGCTGCTTCTAATTGTAGGACTCAATAAAGAGTCTGTTCCAAAGAGGAGTTGGGATGGACACTATATACTACTAAGAGACCTGCGACACCTCCAGAGTGACAAAAGTTTAGTTGGTCCCTTGGTATCATCTACCTCCTTAACGCAACACATTCACAATTCACGCCAACCTGTTGTGAATTATTTAGGTAAAAGAATAATTGTAACAACGGTTATGTCCCGTTCTCCCTATAACCCTCCATTATTTCATAAGGGGCGCCACATAAGGGCACTGAACTTTCCAGAAATAATTGCAATTTCCATCTTGACTCCATTCACATCATATTTGGAAACCACCTATATGTTCAAAATGCTCATTTCACCACGTGTATTACCCTACACCACTATTACACACTTGCTATATTCCCAAGGGGTGGTACATTCAACAATTAGGGTCACTTTTCGGTGTTTTCCTCTGTTTGGTACCACTACGGCTCTCCAATGTATCCTACACATGTGAGGATTTCTGTCAAATTTGGCCACTAAAAGACAAACATCCCTCTTTTCCTCTACTGTGCGCCCATAAAGCATTTATATGCACATGTGGGGTACTTTACACTCGGGAGAAATAGTTTTAACACCTTTTTCGGGTTATTTAATAATTATCCCTTGTGGAGGTTACAAAAATTAGGGGTAAAGTGACATTTATAGGAAAATGTTGACCTTTTTATGTTTAGGGCCTAATTGGATCATTCACCTGTAGGAGCAAATACATATATTACACATTGCAAAATTCTCTAAGGGTGTGCATTCAAAATTAGGACACTTTTCGGATTCTTATCTGTTTTATACCGCTAGGGTTCTCCAAATGCATGTCAAACATTTCTGTCAAATTTGGCTTGATAAAAGGCAAAAATCCCCCTTCCCTTTTACTGTGCGCCCATAAACACACATTTTATATACACATGTGGGGTACTTCTACACTCGAGGAAATAGTCCTACACATTTTGGGGGTTATTACATATTTTTATCCCTTTGGCTATAACAAAATAAGGAGTACAATGACGTCTATAAGAAAATTGTTCACCTTTTTCCTATTAAGTCCTAATTAAATCAAACAACTTTACGGACAATACACATATTACACCTTGCTAATTCTCTAAGGATGTGCTTTCCAAAATGGTGATACTTGTTGGGGTTCCGCTCTGTTTTGGTACACAACAGCTCTCTAAATGCATCCTGACAATGTAAAGGATGATTGTAATATCTGGCGTCTAAAAGGCCAACGGACCCTCTTCCCTTCTGAACCCCACTGTGTACCCATAAAACACTTTATATGCAAAAGTGGTGCAGTTCTGTGCTTAGGAGAAATAGTTTTACACATTTACTGGGGGTTTGTTTCATCTTTTATCCCTTGTGGGCTCACAAAAATTTGGGGTAAAAGTGACTTTTTGAGAAAATTTTCACCTTTTTTCCCTTTTGGGGCCTAATTGAATCAAACAACTGTTGGGGCAACTACACAAATTACACCTTGCTAAACTCTCCAAGGGGTGTACTTTCCAAATGGTGTCTCTTGTTGGGGTTTCCTCTGTTTTGGTACCATTATGGCTTCTCCAAATGCATCTGACACATGAAAACTTTTTCAGCATATTGCCCTGCAAAAAAACAATGCTCTTTCCCTTCCAAGTGCCCCCTGTGCCCGTACAGCAGGGTACAGTGACAAAATGGGTATTTGCATACTCAGGAGGAATTGCCCCCAACATTGTAAATGCATTTTCCTTTTTAAATACCCATTGTGAAGGTGCAAATTTTAGTGTTCAATGAATCTATAGTAAGATAAAATTACATTTCTGTAATTTCACTTTCATTATCTTCACCCTCATGAAACGCTCATAGGGTTAACAAAATTCCCAAAGGTTTGTTTGAATATTTTGAGGGGTGTAGTTTTCTGAAATGGTGTCATTTGTGGTGGTTTTCTGTCATGTAGGCCTTAAAAAAAGGAAAAGATGTTTGAAAAACGATGCCAAGTTAAAGCAGACATATGGAAAATGTTAGTTATCAAGTTATTTTAGTGATATGACCAACTTTTCAAAAAGTTGAAAATTTTGAATTTGGAAAACATAGTTTTTTCAAAAATTTTGCCAAATTTCCATTTATTTAATAAATAAATACTAAATTATTGATGAAATTTCTCAACCAGCATGAATATACAATGTTCATGAAAAAACAATCTCACAAATCAACTGCATATGTTAAAGCGTTCCAAAGTTATAACCACTTAAATAGACACATGTCAGATTTTAAAAAATGGGCCGTGTCAGGAAGGTGAAAAGTGGCTTCAGCGTTAAGGGGTTAAAGTAAACAACTTTGAGGTCCATCCTTGAGTCTTCGGTCAATGGGCTATTTTGTTTAACGCCAGTTTGTGCCCTTATCTGTATTTATAAAATCAAGGTGGAGTCTGTCCTGTTCTTTTGGTCTAGTGTGGCCCATGTTTAAGTTAAGTATTCTCTGAGGCCAAAAATGTTGTCGTTTCAAATTATGTAGAAGTACTCGTTGCGGTTTGCAAGTTAGATCCTGATTTATGTCTGAATTTCTTCCAGGGTTCCCATAAGAGTGAGAATCTATTATGGGATCTAGTTTCCCAACTAACAAATTCCTCCATCCTATAGATGGTGTCTACTTTCTCAATCCAGTCTGTTATGGTTGGGGGATCAGTTTGTAGCCATTTTGCTGAAATTACCAGCTTGGCAGCTTGAATTAGGTGGGTGGTGAGGTTCTTTTTATTTGGTGTCCAGCTTTTATGCAGCAGCAATAATAGGACCAAATCAGGTGATTTTTTTTCCCCATTATTTTTGAGATTTGTCTTTCTATGTCTGTCCAGAAGGATCGGATGAGGGGACAACCCAGCAGATCTCTGATTCAGTTAACCCTTTTTGTTTCAATTTAGCTGGGGTATTGTACCATCTTGTAACGGTCTTGTATGTGTTTTCTTGTATCCTCACGCATTTGGAGAATCTGTGTGAGTTTCTATGAATGGTCTTAATTTGTGAATCTGAAAAGGTTGTTTTGAGGTCTTCAGCCTCATTTATAAAAACTATAACACAGTCTATGTTGTTCATAGTAATCAGCTATAATGTTTTCACAGCTGTATAAAAATATAAATCTCAGTATAATCTGTGTGTATATACTGTATATACTCGAGCATAAGCCAACCCAAGTATAAGCAGAGGTACCTAATTTTAACACAAAAACAGGCAGAACCTACTGACTCAAGTATAAGCCTAGGGTGGGAAATGCATTGGTCACAGCCTCCTCCCAGTATATACCCAGCCTCAACCCTCTAGTATATAGACAGCACCTGCCCCTTGTATAAAGCCAATAGCCCCCTGCCCCCAGTATATAGCCAGCAACCTCCAAGTAGAAAGCCATCCAGTCCCCAGTATATAGCAAGTGCCTGTCTCCTTATATATAATAAATGCCTAATCCCACGTATATAGCAAGTGCCTGCCCCCTAGTATATAGCCAGTGCCTGCCCCCTCGTATAAAGCCAGTGCCTGCCCCCTCGTATATAGCCAGTACCTGCCCCCTTGTATATAGCCAGCCTGCCCCTCGTATATAGCAGTGCCGCCCCCTGTATGTAGCCAGATGCCCTGTCCCTTGTATATAGCCAGTGCCTGCCCCCTTGTATATAGCCAGTGCCTGCCCCCTTGTATATAGCCAGTGCCTTCCCCCTTGTATATAGCCAGTGCCTGCCTGCCTCGTACATAGCCAGTGCCTGCCTGCCTCGTACATAGCCAGTGCCTGCCCCCTCGTACATAGCCAGTGGCTGCCTCCTCGTACATGGCAAGCACCTGCCTCTCGTACATGGCAAGCACCTGCCTCCTCGTACATGGAAGCGCCTGCCTCCTCGTACATGGCAAGTGCCTGCCTCCTCGTACATGGCCAGTGCCTGCCTCCTCGTACATGGCCAGTGCCTGCCCCCTCGTCTATAGCCAGTGCCTGCCCCCTCATCTATAGCCAGTGCCTGCCCCCTCGTAGATAGCCAGTGCTTCCACCTCCCGTATATATAGCCAGCAGCCCCCTGCCCAGCCTAAAAAAACTCTGTACTCAACTCACAAAAAATTAGCCCCCACAGATCCTCTTCTGTCTTCAGCTCCCGCACGGTCCTATAGCATACACCGTGATGTCAGCTGCTTGCTGACATCATAGTGTATGCCGATGGTGGCATACACACTATGATGTCGCCAAGTGGCTGACGTCATGGTGTGTGCTACGCAGCTAAGGGGACTCGAAGACGGAGTTGAAGACAGAAGAGGATCCGCATGGGGTGTCGGAAAGGTGAGTGCAGAGGGGTTTTTTTCATAGACTTGAGTATAAGCAGCATTTTTTGTGCTGCAAAAATTCGACTTCTACTCGAGTATATATGGTAGCGACAGGCCAGGAGGGTTGAGGTCACTGCTGAGGGCTGCAGTGATTGTCTGCACTTGCATCAAGACACTTGATGTCTTGCACTTGTCTTGCACTTGATGTCTTGCACATGTAATCAAGAAGTGTCTGAGACACATTTGTGTCGCACATGATCCTTTTGTGGTGCAGCTGCACTAATCTTCATGTGACACAAATTAGGGGGCGTTCCGGTGCTCAGTCTGACCGTGCACCAGATTTAACACGCAAAGTCCAACAGAAATGTGTCACATGCCCCATGTTAAAAGTGCACCAAAGAAAAGTTGGAGCAGTGCAGGGGGCACCAGATTCATGAAGAACGTGCGCCAGAAATCCTAAATCTGCCGCCCCCTGCTCACTACACAGGTCATAGTACACAGTACACACTGCATTGTTTTTAGTAAATGTGCCCCTATTTATTCTCACATGGGAATGCATGGGAGGCAAACCCCACCTGTGCCACTTACCCCTGAGGAAGTCACTTCGAGGTGAGGATACATATGGAGTTTGCCGTCCCTGCATTTTTCTAGACCTCCGACATATTTACACTTTACTGTCCGCCTGACCGACCATGATGCTGTGAGAATACATTCTTTTGCTCTACTTGTATGCATTGATGGTACAAAAATAGGTGCATTAAAGAGAACTTGTCATGCAAAATAACCCCCCTAAACTAAATATATTTTCATAAACTGCCATTAGAGAGCATTGCCTCTACCTCTTTATTGTCTCTCTACATGCCTGTAAACCCAAGCAATGAGGTCCTAAAGCTGTATGCAAATGACCTGTGAAATGTCCAAAGAGTCATTATGATATTCAAGCTGTCCAACTTATTCATGAGTGGGAGGCACAGCCACACCCCCAGTGCTTGACTGACAGCTGCTCCATGTAATGGCTGCTCCATGTGCTTCCTGGTGGCCACGCCCCCTGCAGCCTGTGTGTATGTATAGGAAAGATACAACAGCTCCAGGCAGCGATGTTATAGCAGAACATGTTAGGTACATGTGTAGCTCATGTCTCTGTCTCTGTGTATTAGGAGGATGCAGCACACATACTAACTATGCTTTACTGTACATTACACACAGAGCAAGAGGAGGAGAGGGAAGGGGTAACAGCAGTGACATCACTGCCTCTGACCATGTGACCAGCCTCATTTACATAATAAAGAATAGATGATTTGATAATGATTAATGCATGAAATAACTAGATAAAGGCTGTGATGGAATCCATGTGACCTGCTCCAACAGGTAGTAGTGACAGGACTAGTGACACAGACCTGATGACAGGTGTCCTTTAACATGGACCTTTTTAGTTGTTTTTATTAATTGCATCTCTTTCTGTGTATTTTGTAAGGAATTGCAACTAAATCACAAGATAGATAGAAAGATATGTGACATATGTGACATATAGATAGAAAGATATGTGACATATAGATGACAGGTGATAGATAGATGGATGACAGGTGATAGATAGATGGATGACAAGTGATTGATGGATGACAAGTGATTGATGGATGACAAGTGATTGATGGATGACAGGTGATTGATAGATGGATGACAGGTGATTGATAGATGGATGACAGGTGATTGATAGATGGATAGATATTAGATAGATAGATGACAGGTGATAGAAAGATGACAGGTGATAGATAGAAAATAGATGACAGGTGATAGATAGATAGAAAATAGATGACAGGTGATAGATAATAGGACTTGGATATATAAATAGGTGCGATTAGTCAGGGACAGGGGCCCCTTTGCAGGACAGCAGTGTAGCATGGAGGGACAGTAAATGGTGGAGAGCACACGAGGAGGACTGCAGGACATGTTGGACCTTAGGAGAGGTGAGAGCTCAACCTGTTAATTGTGTTATCTCTGCAGCCTCCTGTGTGACCTGACTAATGGTGGAGGGAGGAAGGGCTGCTACATTGCTATAACTCATGTTAGGGGATGACTCCTCTGTGCAGCATATAGTCATGTCTGGCTGCAGTTACCTTGTATCTGCTGCTGTAAGCACCTGTGGAGCTGGTAAACAGTGGACATCACAACACAATCTCTGCCCCTCCTCCTCTCTCACTTCCTATTGGCTGCAGTGTGTCAGCTGATCTCTCAGTGTGGAGAGGAGCTGTGAGCCGGTGGAGTGATCTGTAGAGCAGGGCAGCTGGCTGAATCATTGTGCGCAGACTCAGCCAGATTAGCTGTAACTCAGGACGGGGCACAGCTACCAGCAGGGGGCGCCAGCTACCAGAACAAAAGGAGTTATCTCAGTAAGGCTGCAGATTTTGTAATAAGTGTAAATGGTGAAAGTACTTGTCACAATGCAATGGGCTCAATTACAGCCATTTGCTATTGTGGCAGAACCCCTTTAACTAGAATAAGCCTTCCCTCTGAATCTGTCCATGTAAGGCAATGCTTAAAAGGGACTAAGCTTGAGATTAAAATTCCCACTCCTCTTTTTGCTTTGTGATAATTGTTATAATATTTATGTGTATATCTTCTTTGTGAGAATGGTAACGTGCAATTGTTTCTCAAGTGTGTTTCCTAAAGAAAAAAAATATCAGACTTATCTTTATATAGAGGTTTTAGAAGTTTTGACCTCTTTTTCTGCGTGTTTAGGCCTCTCCCGTTGTAGGTGGTTACCTTGATATCAGACCTCAGACTCCTGGATTTGTTGGACACTGAAAAGAACATAAAGAAACGAACAAGTCAAGAAATAACATTTAACAGTGATCATCCTCCTTTCCCTACCATTGAATGCCCAGACCTCTAATTAAGGTGCTTGTTGCACTTGTGAGTGTGGAGGATTGTTTTATGGTGTAACTGTGGGGTTATTATTGTCAGTTATGGCTCCAATTGTGGAGGTCTGTGATGTTAGGGGGTGGAAGTAGAGTTGTGTTACCTGACGTGTTACGAAGTGACACAAGCTTGCTACACTTGTTGAATCATAAAACTCTAAAGTGTTAGCAAACTCCCTCAGTGTGGTGCTATTGTGCTGTTGATATATACTGATTGTTTTTCTGTATGCGTATGTGGAAAAATATACTTAGGCCAATACACTTTCTTCAGAACTAAGAGTTTTGTAGGGAGTCTCCTAGGATTCCATTATGTTTTCTTTTTCATTTTTGGTGATTTAAATTTGCGGGGTATCTCCCATTTTTCAACTGCTGGTAAAGCTGGTAAGTCCAGATGTTGTTCACAGACCAGCATCCATGAGGGTATATCTAGTGGAGCTATTTTGTGAATGTCCCAACCCTTGGTAAGGTCTTCTGGTGATTTGATGCATCTTCATGAAAGAGATCCCAAATGGAAATAGCCATCTAAAGAGGATGCCTTGTTCTTTCAAGCTGGTTGTTAATGGGCGCTGAAGCTTCCTTTTATATAGGGTGGAGGGTGCCAGATCTTAAAAAAAGGACATTTGATGTCCATCGTCTTCTATTTCTCTCTTTTCTCTTGGTTAGCAATCCGCATATAACATCTCTTGGTGGGTCTTCTTGAGATGGCGGGGGACGCAGCGCTCTATGTATTCATTCAATGGTAATGGTTTTCTGCCTTTTCCACTGTGAACAGTGTAGCAAACAGTGAACTGGCTTTCTCCTCCAGCTTATCATGTATAACTGATTCAGGGAATCCCTTTATTCTTACATTTTTCCTCCGGCTCCTATTCTCTTGGTCTTCAATTTATAATTGGCCATCAGCTTGAGTAGACATGTTATGAGCCAACGCCAAACTGCGCTCTATGATGGCGCTTGTAAAGTCTCAAGCATCTCTACTCTCTGCCTTGTGGCGCGGACCTCTGCGTGGATCGCGGTAAGTTCTTTCATAATAGGGCCTAATGCTTGTGAGAGTACTTTCTTCATGAAGGATCTTGATAGAGGAGCTGGATCCGATGACTCCGTTAGTTCCTCCTGCTCCACTAAGCTTTCAAGATGGGAGTCGTCTGGTACGTCTGACTCTGGCTGTGTGCTTGGCGCCATCTTGGAGCTTCGGTCCTGCGGAGATTGTAGTCTTTTCCTCCGGAATTTATCAAGGTCTCCTTGTCCTCTCCTCGATCTCGGTGTGCCCCAGCATTTGGTGGACTTCTCCTTACTATTTTTACCCATTACGGGTGAGTTTAGCTGCTAAATTTTAGTGTGGCAGATCTTGTGTCTCGGGAGCTAAGCAAAGAGCGTACGCCATGCAGCTCAGTCAGGCTCCGCCCCAGACGACTGTTTTTAAATCTGCAAATGCAACAAGGAGGAGAGGGGAAAAGAGCAATTTTGTCCCTAGATGCTGTCAAGGCATTTGATAGTGTTGAATGGACTTTCCAGTTGGCAGTCAGTAAGAAATTGGGATTTGGTCCTAAATATATCTGGTGGGTGCAAATGTTTTACGGCTCACGCGGAGATCAAATAAGGGCAAATGGTCTCCTATCTGAGCCTTTTGCACTCCATAGGGGCACTAGACAGGGGTGCCCATTATCCCTGTTCCTGTTTGCCCTGGCCATAGAGCCCCTGGTCTGTTTAGTTAGGTCCTCCCCGGATATACAGGGTTTTGGTTATGGTACGTTTGAGGGACGCATTGCACTTATGTCAAACAGCCCACTTCCTGAAAGTGACAGGTACCACGTCCCCTTTGATTCAGAAGTACACATCCCTTTGATTTAGTCCTATTTCTCTCCCTTTTTTATGGGGTTCTGTAATGTGAGGTTGCAGGGTTGTTGTAATGTGTGGGTACCTGGAGGCTGTGCAGAGTGAACCCCCCTTTTATATGATCTGTAGCAGATTCATATTATATTGGACATCACACAGAGTTTAATTTAACTTTAATTGTGCATGTATAACATTTATATACAATGTTTAATCATAGATAAAATGACAAAAATGAAACAGACACCTGAATGTTTAACGTTTTAGTGAGCAAAAAAAAATTTATACAGCAAAGAATAATAAAATGCATAAAAATTCAGACAATTGCATTACAGAGTTAACCAGGCAGTTTGTAATAAGGGGAGCCCCCCTTTTCTTTGAGAGTAAACTTCCCTGTGTTATCCCCGTTGGGGTGGATGAAATAGACAGTCCTCTGCGTGTGGGAGTGAATGATTCAGATGCTTCAATCAGTGACAAATTTATATTTCTTCCAGATTCTCTTGTGTAGTTGTATATTTAGTTCAGCCATGGCTTGCATAAATATGTCCCAGCCAGTAGGTATTTTGTTTTTTAGCAGGCTGTCACTCTGGGTCATATTGCGTATCAGGTCTATCATGTTAGAGCCCGGGACCACATTACCTTTGTAAATAAATTCACCTTTATCATTCCACGTTGTAATGTCATGGTTTTGGGACAGTTTGTTTAGCAAGAGACTTGCCTTTTTCTTGAACCGTGGGTTGACATGACTAGTAATTTCAAGGATATCAGTGCTTTTATCAGATGCTGTATTTGGCTTATGTTGATGATCAGGAGTAGGAGGCGTAACAAGGTTCAAAGTCGCTAGTTCTTGTGTATCTTGTTTGGCATATACCAAGTATTTTTGTAGTAAATCATTGTATTTTTTCATTTTCACATCATCCTGCAAGTAATTCCTGTGTAAAATACCAGCAATTACATCTTCCAAACGATGAATTACACTCTGACGAATGTTATTTGCAGGGGTAGAAGACTGACTTATTTTTGTCCCTAGATCTGCCAAGGCATTTGATAGTGTTGAATGGACTTTCCTGTTGCAGTCAGTAAGAAATTGGGATTTGGTCCTAAATATATCTGGTGGTGCAATGTTTTACGGCTCACGCGGAGTCAAATACGGGCAAATGGTCTCCTATCTGAGCCTTTTGCACTCCATAGGGGCACTAGCCAGGGGTGCCCATTATCCCTGTTCCTGTTTGCCCTGGCCATAGGCCCCTGGTCTGTTTAGTTAGTCCTCCCCGGATATACAGGGTTTTGGTTATGGTACGTTTGAGGGACGCATTGCACTTATGTCCACAGCCCACTTCCTGAAGTGACAGTACCACGCCCTTTGATTCAGAAGTACACATCCCTTTGATTTAGTCCTATTTCTCTCCCTTTTTTATGGGGTTCTGTAATGTGAGTTGCAGGGTTGTCTGTAATGTGTGGGTACCTGGAGGCTGCAGAGTGAACCCCCCTTTTATATGATCTGTAGCAGATTCATATTATATTGGACATCACACAGAGTTTAATTTAACTTTAATTGTGCATGTATAACATTTATATACAGTTTAATCATGGATAAAATGACAAAAATGAAACAGACACCTGAATGTTTAACGTTTTTAGTGAGCAAAAAAAATTTATACAGCAAAGAATAATAAAATGTATAAAAAATTCAGACAATTGCATTACAGAGTTAACCAGGCAGTTTGTAATAAGGGGAGCCCCCCTTTCTTTGAGAGTAAACTTCCCTGTGTTATCTCCGTTGGGGTGGATGAAATAGACAGTCCTCTGCGTGTGGGAGTGAATGATTCAGTGCTTCAATCAGTGACAAATTTATATTTCTTCCAGATTACTCTTGTGTAGTTGTATATTTAGTTCAGCCATGGCTTGCATAAATATGTCCCAGCCAGTAGGTATTTTGTTTTTAGCAGCTGTCACTCTGGGTCTATTGCTATCAGGTCTATCATGTTAGAGCCCGGGACCACATTACCTTTGTAAATAAATTCACCTATCATTCCACGTTGTAATGTCATGGTTTTGGGACAGCTTGTTTAGCAAGAGACTTGCCTTTTTCTTAAACCGTGTTTTGACATGACTAGTAATTTCAAGGATCATGCTTTTATCAGAAGCTGTATTTGGCTTATGTTATTGATCAGGAGTAGGAGGCGTAACAAGGTTCAAAGTCGCTAGTTCTTGTGTATCTTGTTTGGCATATACCAAGTATTTTTGTAGTAAATCATTGTATTTTTTCATTTTCACATCATCCTGCAAGTCATTCCTGTGTAAAATGCCAGCAATTACATCTTCCAAACGATGAATTACACTCTGACGAATGTTATTTGCAGGGGTAGAAGACTGACTTATCTTGGTAAGGTCATGTTTTGGAACCAAGTACATTTTAGTTTGCGTGTTCCATTACTTGTTAAAAAGTAGACTGGATATTAATGGAATTGCAAACCCTAATAGCGGACCTATGAACCCTCCGGATTGATTTACTAAGCGCTTCTTCTTCCTTATGCCCAGTGTTTTATCACTCAGCTTCCGGATAGCTTTATGCCACTTCTTTAGTATGTTTTTCTCCCTTTCTTTTAGAGGTATACGCCCTTTTAAGATATTTAAAGCGATTTCTCCTAAAGCTGAGATTAAATCATTACCTGCCTGGCACAAAATAGATTTTCTGACTGAAGAAGTGTTTTTAAGAGGGCCCAGTTGCATCTTAATCTCTCTGACATCTTGTCACCACTATGCACAAGGCCTGGAATGACCAAAGGTCCTAGATAGTTAATTTCGAGTTATTTTTTCTTTTTAATTCATACAGCCGGTTAAGCTGGTGGGAAGAATCCAGAGCGTAACCCAAGCTGCTCTGGGCTACTACCCCTTAAATCCACTAGTAAATGGCCAAAAGGTTCACTTGTGGCATCTTCAAAAGCTTCTAAGAAGAAACGTGTTTTCCCAGGGTACATTTTTCCCAGGCTACATGTACTTGGTATTTAAATTTATTGTTAGACTCTTTTTACCCTGACAAAATATGTTTTGCACCAAATACAAAATACTTAGATTTCTATGATGTACATACTTGGTACCCAAATTTATACACAGGAGAGCGAAAAATATCAAGGACCACAAAGTACATAGCAGTATTAATGATAAAAAGCTTGGTGAACTGACAACACACACCGTTTTTTTTCGGTGCACACATTGTAAAGCTTGTAGAAGTATTGGTAGAACTATAACTGGAGGAATTCATAATTTTTCAGCAGCTGACAATTCCGTCACATATAATATAAAACATTTTGCCACTTGCGACACCACTCAGGTCATTTATATGATAGTGTGCCCATGTGGGTTGAAATATATAGGAAGGACCATCAGGAAATTGAAGACTAGGCTGAATGAACACTTCAGAAATATAAGAAAAGGGAAGTTAGATCATTCCCTGTCAGCCCATTACGCGAGATACCATAAAAAAAAACCCTATTGGTACCTCCTTCTTTAGTTTAGAACGAGTCTCACCACATTGGAGGGGGGAAGACATTATTAAAAAAATGAGCCAAAGAGAATCATTTTGGATCTTCCACCTTAAAACTTTAATTCCACTAGGATTGAATGCAGATCTCGAGATAAAATGTTTTTTATAAAATTGTTTAGAAAGTTTTATGCACATCAGCACTTTATTTCAATATCACCAAGCACTTTAATTTTAATTTATAATACTTACTATAGCCAAAGCACACTGTGCCGTTTAGGACCTTTTAAAAAACTTTTCTATATTACGATGTCGGTTTGGTAAATATTCAATATGGAGTACATCAGCACTGTAAAACATAGTTTACATGAATACTTGAAAATATTACTAAGCACTTTAATTAGGTTCACACGCACTTTTTAGCACTTTATTATTCACTACTTTAGCGTTAGTAGCATCCCCTGTTTAAAATTTTCCAATATCCTGCAAAAATTTGGTTGTTAACAAATATGTTAACACATTTGATAACAAATATGACTGTAAAGTTTACAAATAGGACTGTTGGAAATTTCATCTGTTAAAATAAGACTTTGTCATTGATATGAACATTATTGAAAGAATTGCATGAAAACTGTTTTATTTTGAGAAAAAAATTGTGAGAAATGTTTTGCATATGAATTGAATTTGCATATAAAAGGCACATAGCCCAACACGCCGGTAAGCCCTGGAAGAAGCCATATCAGGCGAAACTCGGAGTCGGGTGGTATACCGAGCGTGTTTGTTTTATCCATAAGGCCTTTTTAATCTTTACTCTTGTGAGTATTACCATTAAAACAATTTTTACGATCTAAAAAGTACTGCACCATCGTTTTTTTTCCTTTCTCTTCCCAAATCGAATAGTAATTAGAAGAAGGAATAAGAAAGTTGAACGATTAGTGGAGGAACAAGTTCCCGGGTGGGAACAATTAGGAGTAGCACAGAAGCTACGAGCTACCTTGAGAATCCCCAGGAGGGACGCCGTGCCGAGCTACCGTACCCTGTATGAGGATTGGGTATGGACTAACGACTGTCCCTGTGAGTACCAAAAATCTCTGGTTGGAAAGGTACTGCATTAGAGATGAGCGAACATGCTCGTCCGAGCTTGATGCTCGTTCGAGCATTAAGGTACTCGAGACGGCTCGTTGCTCGGACGAGTATTTCCCCTGCTCGAGATCGAGCATTTCTCGAATAACGAGTACCCGAGCATTTTAGTGTTCGCTCATCTCTAGTCTCAAAGTTTCAGTGTCCCAAGCATCTTTCCATTAACCGCTGGAATGTGCCCGGGGCATTGCGTAGGCCGAAGGGCATGTTGTTTAACTCAAACAGGCCCATTGGGGTGGTGAAGGCTTTCTTCTCTCTGTCTTCAAGCGCCATGGCCACTTGCCAGTAGCCACTGGTCAGGTCCAGGGTAGAGAAATAGGCAGCTGACCCTAGGGCTACAAGGGATTCCTCCATTCGAGGCAGTGGATAGGCATCCTTGTGGGTGATATTGTTGATCTTCCTATAGTCAACACAGAATCGAAGGGTTCCATCCTTCTTCTTCACAAGGACCAGTGGGGCAGCCCATGGGCTGTGACTCTCCCAGATAACATTGTCTGTCTTCATCTCTTGCACCAGCTTCTTCAACTCTTGGTAATGGGCCGGAAGTATAGGCCAGTACCTCTCCTTGATAGGAGGATGAGAGCCAGTAGGGATGGTATGTTGAATCAGGGTAGTCTGCCCAAAATCCAACGGGTGTTTGCTGAAGGCCTGGTGGTGCTTCATGACAACATCCAGGACACCTTGTACTTGGTCTGCAGGAGTAATATCGTTGTCTCCAATGTTGAGCTCAAGCCACCAGGATTGCTCGGCAGGCTCTCCCTCGGCAATTTATTTCACCTCCAGCTGTTTGGAGGCAGACAGAGAGGTTTCCCTTAAGTCTTCCGGGTGGACGCTGAAGAGAGTGGCTACGGCTTGATATCTTCTCAGATCCACCGGGGAGTCTCCCACGTTTGGCAGTCTGATGGGTACTTGCCCTCTAGATACTGTGACTAGGCTCCTGGCGGCTAGAATGGGTAGGTCTTCGTCAGCTGGTAGGGGCTCTACAAAAGCCTGGTAGTCTTGACCTTGAACGCCCATGCAGGTTCGGCACCAAAGCCACGTCTTAGTCCGAGGTTGAAGGCGGACAGGTTGTGGATCCTTGATCCAGCAAACTTCTGTTGCGCCGCTAGGACTTGCATGGTCTCCTGAATTATCACTGGGCAATGTTGGTAGAGAGTTTTGCCTTCAGCACTTCAGGGTAGCAGTTGCAGAGGACATTGGTACCCAGTACCAGGGAGAAGTTACCGTCTTCAGGCACTTGTGTCACCACTACGCCCTGTCTGTTTAACTCGGTGTCTCCGTTGGTTAGTGTGGGTTCCCAGTAGCCGCGGATGAGTACAGTTTTCCCATTGGTAGAGATAATGTTTAAATAAGCTTTGGGAGGCTGTGTCAAGGATGCTCCTCTTCGGCATCTCTCGAAGGTGGCACTGCGGAGGGTGGTCACTTGAGAGCTGGTATCAGTTAAGGCTGGTAGGGTTACATCGTTGGGCGAGTCCCCACGAACCTTGTCATCCAGGTGGAATCTCAGGGACTTAGGGGTTCTTCCCTTGGGGAGCGTTCTGCATTTCTCAATTTCTGGCGTCTCAGCTGCCAACAAGAGTCTTCCTGATGCCCGAACCGGCGACAGTATCCACATCTGGACCTTCTAGGGCTAATATAGCCGGAGTCTGGAGATCTTGGCGTCGTATGACACTCTTGATCTCGGTCTGCAGGTAGTGGTGGAGATGGTATGTGGGCTGGAAGTTCTGGTTTCTGTTGCCAGGATAATACCTCTAACTGTTCCAGATGTTCCAGGAGTTGGTGTATTGTTTGAGTCAAGACACTTGGTCTGCTAGGATGGCAACTTCCTTAGACATCAGAGATGGTGAGGCCTGTTGTGCTGAACAGACTGCTGCGGCAGATTCTTCGCCAGTCAGGGGTACTGATCCCTCGTGTATTTCAGATGAAAGTCATTCCTCAAGTACATCAATGGCCATCTCCTTAATAGGTAGGAAGTGTTAGCATTAGAGATGAGCGAACATGCTCGTCCGAGCTTGATGCTCGTTCGAGCATTAAGGTACTCGAGACGGCTCGTTGCTCGGACGAGTATTTCCCCTGCTCGAGATCGAGCATTTAATTAATCTATTCTTCACTGTGTTTTTCACTTAAATGATCCTGTGTTCACTGTTTTTATTCTATTCTTCACTGTTCTTCACATCTGCTAACTTGTCGGGAGATAATATACGCGCGGAACAGTGAAGAATAGATTGCAGATGTTTGCATACATCTGCTAACTTATCAGAAGACATTCTTTTTAAATTAATTAACACATTTTATTCCCGAACCATGGTCCCTTTGAAAAATGCTCGAGTCTCCCATTGACTTCAATGGGGCTCGTTACTCGAAACGAGCACTCGAACATCTGGAAATGTTCGGCTCGAGTAACGAGCACCCGAGCATTTTAGTGCTCGCTCATCTCTATACTGCATCTTTTTTTCTTAAATGTGGAGTGGATGAACGTAGAGGCGGAGGATTAATCAATTTTATACTTGGTAAATGCTTTCTCTATTTCACTATTTTAACTAGCGCTCTCCATGAGGTCATCAACAATAGTCAAATTTACTATGTCGGGCGGAAATAATTAATCATCTATGAATGTATGCGGCCCTCAATAACCCTGATGTTAGGAAAAGAATGAGAGAGGTCATCATATAATTTTTGCCTACAAGCATAAAACCAAACAATGTTCTCAGGTTTGTGTGATAAATGAGTAGCGGCATTCTGTAACAAATGTTTTACAAAATAACTTTTTCCAGAATTGGATGGTCCTGCTAAAATACAGGGAAAAGGGCAATTTTGTAAAATCGGCTAACAAATGTCTCTTTTTACACCTTTGTGTCTTTTACAGTGGTCTCGTTTCAATATTCCAGTACTTCTTATTTCGTACAATGCTCGATTGTGTCACTTTTATTTGTGTTTGGGTTTCAGAGGTGGAATTGTGGGGGTAGTCCAAAACCAAATCCTTTAGGCTATCAAAATTAACAATCTGAGTGTTAGCCACATTAAGTGTTTTGCCCTTAACCTTTAAGACTGTTTTGCCTGTGTTCAGTTTGTATCCGTAAATTTTTGGACCCCTAGATACAAACTCAATGATGTACGGGTTATCAGGAATATCGCTTGTTAATTCCCCTAAATAATCACCTAAATGTAGGTTCCAATCACCCTCTTGGTGCACAAAAATGACCGAATCTGTATAATGATAAAGACATCTTTACTGCAGTCTATCGCGTACAGTTCTAGTCTGGCATAGGCGGTTGTAAAGCACGCTATAAAAATGTTTTTGTTGATTGTGTGATGATCCTTGGTGTGTTTCTTTTTGCGCATGCAGTATTTTGAAACGTTTTTCCTTGCCATCTCTATCACACGATCTCTGTAGCGCTCACACACTTTTTCCTTGCCATCTCTATCACACGATCTCTGTAGCGCTCACACACTTGTCTCAAGACTTCAACGTCTTGCTTACAGTACCATTTCAACACAAAGTTTTGTGTTTTTGAACCTCATACCATTCAAGGAATTCCTTTTTCTCACTAGGCATCATGTATTCAGGGCCATAGTACTTAACAGATGGTAGGGGTCCTACATAGTTTTGATTTTCTTTAGTGTTAAAAAAGTGTGGAAAATGACCATTTGATCCTAAAAACCCCATAGCTTGAGGAAGCTTACTAAGATTCATGGGAATGAAATTTAGAGAATCTATGAATCTTATTTTTATGTTGGGCAAGGACACGCATAAGAGACGACGTCCTTGAGCAATCATTTTGACTTTTATCTTTTCATTAATCTATTCCTTAACAATAAAGTAACAATCGTATCTTCCTGCATTGTGGGCTATAAACGTATAACCCATAACCACCGGTAAAGAATCGCACAAATTCATGCGTACAATTTTTACCATAGAAATTCCCAGGAAGAGGATATAAGGAAAGAACGGCACTCCAAAATCCAACACCGGTACTTTTCAATAAAAACTTGACTTTATTCACACAGAGTGGGGTACATCAAATGGAAGACAGCAAGTTGGATTAACGCCTTTCAACGCTACTGCATCTTAATCATAATCCCAAGTTAACACCCGTACACACAAAACATATATACATACATACGTTATACATAGACACTCCCCCAATAAGTGGCCTATCCTAAGACCGGACACATGCAAAAAAGAGGGAGGGGGGAGAAAAGGAGGAACAAGGGTAACTAGAAAAACTTGTGCCCATTTACCTTAAACGAGGATACTCCATTACACGCCAGTGATGGCCTCCGAGTGGGGCGGGACTGCGAGTCACATGATCGGTCATGTGAAATGTCACATGACCGGCCTGTGAAATCCCCTGGTCACGTACCCAGGGAAGCCCAGAGAAGGATACATGATATCAGTAACAGAAAGTACAAGTTGCCACATGTTACACTCCTAGCTACTATGTTAGTAATGCTAGAAATAAAAATATACATAACAGGTATAAAAATAGACATATTGAAATGTGTTAACCGTTCTTTTAAAAACTAGTATACTCTACAATGGAAACCTGTAGCTTGGTGTGATACATAAAGGATACAAATGGCCATCCCTGCAAGAGAAGGTAATTCTGTGTAATTCTGAAAACATATATCATGCAGAATAGGAAGCTGCGTAATATTAATACTCTGAAAGGATGACCCCCTATACGTTATCACAGTTACAAAAATTACATCCATAAGCACGGAGCCTACTTTGAGGAACGATACCATAAAATGGACATATATATACCCTGAAACACTTGATTTATCTGGAGTCCTTAGATATGATATTAAGAATAACACGTCCAAACTATAAGAAAGGCAGAAAAACAGCATGTGACACACTATCTATTGCATTTAACAGTAGCCATGCCACAGAGCCTTCTACAGAAGAGGGCCCTACAACCAACAATAAGCAATAAATGGGAGACAATAGAAACAGTGATGTCAATAGGTAAGAATGAGGTCTTTTGTTGAGACGCTCTGGATGTCACGTGTCTAGCACAAACATCCAGAAGGTCTCCCAGTAAAGAAGTTTTTGATTAACATCGCCCCCCACCTTAGACAAAAACACCTTCTCAAATCCAGTCCAAAAGAAACATTGAGTCTTTTTGTCATGAATTTCCCAAAAATGCCTAGATAAAGCAGACACATTTAAAGTATTCCCACTAATGTTGGATAGATGTCGTCTAATTCTAGTTTTAAGGGGGGGGGGGGGTTGTGGTATGACCTACATACTGTTTGCGGCAAATAGAACAACCCGCCACATACACCACATTCTTTGAGTTGCATTTGATGTAGCTATGGATCCTATGTTCTTTACCTGTAGAGTATGATCTAATACTGTTTTGTATCAATAAATATGAACAGGCTTTACAATGGATATGGCCACCTCTAAAACTACCTTGAAATCTAAGCCAACTAGGTGTAGGACTTGTTCCTATTGTGCTATCAAACAAACTGGGTGGCAGGATAGACCCAAAAGTCTTAGCTCTTTTGGCCACACATTTAACTCCGGCCGTTGTTACCGTAGCCATGGTGTCATCCTGTGCCAATAATGGTAGATATTTTGTAACTATCAGCTTAATGGGGGTCATTTACTAAGGGCCCGATTAGCGGTTTCCCGACGTGTTACCCAAATTTTTCCGATTTGCGCCGATTGTACCTGAATTGCCCCGGGATTTTGGTGCACGCGATCGGATTGTGGCGCATCGGCGCTGGCATGCGCGCGACGGAAATCGGGGGCCGTGGCCGAACGGAAACCCAACGTATTCGGAAAAACCGCTGCATTTAAAAACCGAAAATGTGTCGCTTGGGACGCGCTTACCTTCACTTGGTCCAGCTCGATGTATTGAAGTGCGTTCAGATGCTTTTCAGCGCAGCAGCGCCACCTGATGGACGGCGGAGGAACTACCATCATAAATCCCGGCCGGACCCGAATCCAGCGCAGAGAACGCGCCGCTGGATTGCGAATGGGCCGGGTAAGTAAATCTGCCCCAATGTGTGTGAATTCTCTACTGTGGTCCTACCGTCGGTGTCACCCTCAGGATCCCTAAGTAAATCGCACTGTCTCAATTTTGATATTTTATTGTTGGCTGCAGTCAAATCCACGGTACTGTATTTCCTGTCAGTAAGTCTCCTCTTGAGGATCTCCTTTTCCTCACCGCTAAACCGTGGGGCTACTACTTGAAGACTCGAAATACACTGGATAAGTGTGGGAAGGGAAACACAAACGGACTGACTAACATAAAACACAAAAGAATGGTAAACTAGCCGGAGTCACAACGAGAGGGTACGTCAATAACAAAGTCAGTAGGCAAAACGTCAATGTCAAAAACTAACTGACTAGTGAGGCTGCAATATATGCAGCCAGAACCCCACCTCCAGAACCTGATAGTGGTGCAGAATAACCAAGCACAATAGCAGGCACCATGCAGAGGTACCACAAGTCCCAGCAGTTCAGAACACAACTCCTAGACAGCGCAAGATCTTAGCAGCCGCTGCCCGGGATGAGAGGAGGAGTTTGCGCGGATACGCGCTGGAGGTTGGAGAACGCTGCTAGCACCACCAGAAGAACCAGAAGTACCAGCATTCTCTCCAGCGAACCTGACAGTAATTTGTTGACCTCCATACATGTGGGTAAACCGCAAATTCATCTCAGTGTGATTTAAATAGGTCTTGACAAAAATCTCAAACAATACTGCCCCTCCCTTCCATACCCAAACCAGGTTGTCGATTTAACGGCCTAGCCATACAATCGACTTCTGGTATGGGTTGGATGGGGAAAAGAGAAAAAGATCCTCCCACTGGGACATATAGATATTCGCAAGGGAGGGGGAGAACTTGGCCCCCATGGGGCAAATAAAAACGACTGTCAAACTAGAATAAATTGTGTTTAAGGAGAAACTTCACAACCAGTACTAAATACTCTGATAAATTTTCGCTATACGTGCTATATTTACTTAGATGTTGCTGAAGGAAATGTAAGCCCTTATCATGAGGGATGGATGAATAAAGTTAAACCACATCGCAAGATGCCCATTTGTGTCCATCCTGCCAACTAAAATTAACCATCACTTTAAATAAATGTTTTGTATCCTGCAGAAAACTAGGGGTTACTCTTGTTAAGGGCTGAAGGTAATGATCAACCCATTCCCCCAGTCTCTCGCTCATACTCCCAATGCCCGCAACAATAGGTCTCGGGGGAGGGGGAAAACCCCTTTATGGACTTTAGGGAGAGAGTGGAAGACTGGGGTTACAGGGAAATTAACATATAAAAAGTTTTTTACCTTTTCGGAAATCAGACCCCTGCATATACCTTCCTCTAACACTTTTTTCAATTTTCTCTGAAAGAAGGGTGCAGGATCCTCCGACAGGGGCCTATAAGTGGAGGTGTCACTCAATAATTCTTCATTAATCTTTTTATACAGTAAAGCATTGAGTATCACCACATTACCCCCCTTATCCGCGGATCTCACCACCAAATCAGTATTATCCCTCAATTTATGTAGCGCTTTGCGCTCCCCTCCTGTTAGATTTCCCCTTCTACATGCGTGAGTGTTCATAGCCTGTTCAGTACATGTGTCCTTTAGTCGGACCAAGTCTCGTTCAACAAGCTCTGGAAATTTATCCAATACTACCGGACGAGATCCTACCGGATAAAATTTGGGGTTGTCTGTAGAAAAATCTTTATTAATGCAATCATTGCTCTTAAATTCTTCACATAACAAGGCACGGTAGCAAAGAGTGGGGTCCGATTGGGACCCCAGAGATGCCTGCAGGCAGTGCCAGTAAGATGGTGTCTATGATGTCATTTTAAAGGCACAGTGTCAGCCTATGCAAGTGCATAGGCTGACGCTGCTAATACTCTGCAATACATGATTATTGCAGAGTATCATCATGTCCCAGGGTGAAAGTAGTAAAAAAAAGTTATAAAAAATGTTTTTCAATAAAAAATAAAGTAATAAATCACAAAAAATGCCCTTAAGCCCCATAACATATAAAGAGACATATAACGCTAAAAACCTCTAAATCTTAACACAAACCTCACATATATAGTATCACTGTGTCCATAACAGCCCATAGAATAAAACTAAATAATTATTGAACCTGTACGATGAACGCCGTTAAAAAAACTGTCAAAAACCTGTCAAAAATTATTATTTTTACCTATTGAATCCCACCAAAAATGCAATGAAAAGTGATCAAAAACCATATGTACTCCAAAATTATACTGTGGCAAAGTACAACATGTCCCGCATAAAATAAGCCATCAACCAGATCAGTAGCCAAAAAAGTAACAATGTTATGCAACTTGGAAGACGGCAATGCAAAAATGATAGATTTTTCCCACATTAGGGTTTTATTTGGCAAATTTAGTAAAACGTAAGAAAACGTATTCATGTATGGTATCCCTGTAACCCATAAAATAAAGATAACATGATTATTAGGCTTTACGGTGAACACAGAAAAAAAAGGAAAAAATCCAGTACAGAATTGATTATTTTCTACTCTTGCCCTCAAAAAAAAGTTCAAAATTTTCAACAATAGGGGATACCAACCCCAAAATGGTAACACTGGAAAAAGCATCTCATCCCGCAAAAAAATTATGAAAAAGCGAAAATTTTATAGCCTACAAAAGGGGCTAATGAGGAAAGTAAAATACTGGCAGCTTCAGGTCCTCCTTTCCTGTGCACCCATAAAACAAGTCACGGCCACATGTGGGGGGTCTTGCACTCGGGAGAAATTGCAGAACAAATGTATGTTGGATTTTATCTTTTGGAAATGTGTCAATTTTAGGGCTAAATGAACGTATAACCGGCACAATTTGACCATTCTAAATTTCACCTCCTTTTTGATGTAATTACTATGAATATCTCAAGGGGTTAACAATCTTTGTAAAAGTTGTTTCTGATAGTTTGAGGGGTGCAGATTTGAAAATGGGTTTTTGATGCTAAATATGTAAAATTTCATTCAAAACTGTATTTATCCCCAAAATAGTCAATTCTGAAAATACGGAAAATGGCTAATCGATTTTCAAGCCGCGTCAAATCAAAATTAATTATCCAGACATTTTAAAAATTATGAAAATGTAAAGTAGACATATGGGAAATGTTATTTAGTAATTTATTTAGGTGGTAAAACTGTCTGCCTGAAAACGCAATGATTTAGAATTACGAAAATGGCAAAATTTTCAAAAAATTCTCAATTTTTTCTTTTTTTTTTTAATGTAAAGAAGCGTAAAAATTATCAGCCAAAATTTACCACTAAAATGTTTTTTCCCCACATGTTGTACTTCAGTCTCAAAATTGTTTAGATAAGTAACAGTGTTCAAAAGATATAACCATATCAAACAATGCATGTCAGAATCCAAAAAATGGGTCTGAGCCTTAAAGACATTTAATTAAATTCATTTTCCATATGTAAACATTTCTTCAATTGGATGTTAATAAAAAAAATGTTCCTGTGTGAAGATAATTTCTCAGAAATGTAGTCATGTTGTCCCTTAGAAACCAGATATCTTCCTCAGATACGACCACGTCATACTCTGGCAGCGGTGGCCAGACTTGCGCCATAGAGTCCTGCCGGACCACCAGCAATCATTACTACAGGACAGCTGTGGGACATGCAGTAACTCCCGGACATTTTATATACAAAAACCTTTTGTTTCTTTGTACAATCCCTCCAGCAGAGGTGGCCGTATCCGAGGAAGCCATCTCGTTTCTAAGGAACCATATGACTACATTTATGAGAAATTATCTTCACACAGAAACATTTTTTTTAATAACATCCAATTGAAGAAATGTTTATATATGGCAGATTAATGAAACTGAATGTGAGTGCCCAGACGAGAATACCCCTTTAAGCTACAAAATGGCTGTGTCCTTAAGGGGTTAAGGTCATGCTCTATTTTAGTCTCTGTACGAGTTCCCAAAGGTACCTTGTCTACGATTGTGAGTAGCCCACTGTTAGATTAGTATAAGTAGAATAAAGTGTTTTTACGGCACAACAACTGGTGTTACGGGAAGCAGAACCAAAGGCAGAAGGCCGAGTCAAGCATAAACAAACACAAAGAAATGTCCGTGCTTATGGATGTAATTATGTATTGTAACTGTGATAACGTATAGGGGGTCATCCTTTCGGAGAAGATGGGATACACTTGTATTAATATTATGCAGCTTCCTATTCTGCATGATAAATGTTTTCAGAATTACACATGCACCTTATCTTGCAGGGATGGCCATTTGTATCCTTTATGTATCACACCAAGCTACAGATTTCCATTGTAGAGTATACTAGTTTTTAACAGAACTGTTAACACATTTCAATATGTCTATTTTTATATCTGTTATGTATATTTTTATTTCTAGCATTAGTAACACAGTGGCTAGGAGTGTAACAAGTGGCAACTTGTACTTACTGTTACTGATATCATGTATGCTTCTCTGGGTTTCCATGGGTAAGTGACCTGGAGATTTCACAGGCCGGTCATGTGACATTTCACGTGACCGATCATGTGGCTTGTGGTCCCGCCCCACTGGCATGTAATGGAGTATCCTCGTTTAAGGTAAATGGGCACCAGTTTTTCTAGTTACCCTTGTTCCACCTCCCCCCCCCTTCCTCTTTTTTGCATGTTTCCGGTCTTAGGATAGGCCACTTATTGGGGGAGTGTCTATGTATAACGTATGTATATATATATGTTTTGTGTGTACGGGTGTTAACTTGGGATTATGATTAGGATGCAGTAGCCTCGAAAGGCGCCAATCCAACTAGCTGTCTTCCATTTGATGTACCCCACTTTGTGTGAATAAAGTCAAGTTTTTATTGAAAAGTACCGGTGTTGGATTTTGGAGTGCCGTTCTTTCCTTATATCCTCAAGATTTTGGTTTCTGAGCCAAGAACCTTAAGACGTGCACCACCACATGGACTCTTCACATGAAGGCCATCCTAGGTGATTGGGTGAGCGAACTGGACATTTCTTTGTGTTTATAGATGTACCTGTCTCTTGTATGCATTCAAAATCGTAGAAAACATACAGATCAGATCCTGCCTTTCCCTTTTATTTGTGCATGTAACAGATGTTTATCAAATTTATCCAAAACTGCTTTAATTGTGCATGTAACAGATGTTTATCAAATTTATCCAAAACTGCTTTAACCTCTTAACGCTCAGCGTCCGATATATCGGACGCTGAGCGCAGTGACTTAGATTAAATACCATGCATCGCAAACCCGCACACCTATGTTCTCTCTCAACATTCTGAGGTACAAAACGACAACACCTGTCACTAAAAACTTTAAGTAGACAGATCTCTGGGTTATCACTGGCTAAACGACAGTGCAGCTCTAAACACTCGGGGGAGCGACAAAACACGCGACAGCACGGACAACGCAGCTGTTCCCCTAAGTTCTCAGGGCAATCCTCTCTTTGACAAGCAGAACAAAAATACTGACAAGTGTTTATTCTTGTGATGAAAGCCAGAACTGCACTTTTCACAAAAATAGGTCTCCCTGATAAAACCTTTCATGCTTTTGATGCCGTAGTAATGTTCATCGTGGTGTAAAATATTCTGCCTTTAGATTCTCTACCTGTGTGAAAATAACGCCAATCCCCCTGACTGTGATACACAACTTTAATAGTGATATTCAAATATTTCTCAAATTCTTCAACAGCGCTGAAACTCACTAACTCATTGTCTGGGATTGTTTGACTCTACTTGTCTCTCTGTATCGGTTGTTTGTCCCTCAGTTTCGTTTATCTCCTAGTGTGACTGCACCTTCCTGTCTGTCTTGTTTCTGTTACCAGTGTGAACACTGACCTATATCTGTATTCCGGTTACCTGTCCGCTCCACCATCCAGCAGCTGCCAGACGAAGTATGTTTTCCTTCTTGTAGGGTCACTCAGGGACCGTCAGGTAGGTACCTGATAGTGGGTTCGCCCTTGTCAGGGCGTTTTTTTTGCTTTAGGCAGGGCCTTAGCCCACACGGACATCACAGGGTGAGTTCGCCACCACCTACCTAGTCTGACAGCTAGCGCCAAGCCTGGTTGTTGATGCACGGTTTGCTGGACAGGTACTGACAGATGGTATTTACTATTCCAAGCCATGTACTGGGAAACGGGAAAAAAATTCCAAATGCAGTGAAATTGGTGAAAAAATGCTTTTGTGCCATTTTCTACTTGGTTTTTAAGGCTTTCACTGTGCTCCCCAAATGACTAATTTCCTTTATTCTTCGTCTCCTTCCGATCACGGGGATGCCAAATTTATTGTGTTTTAATACATTTAAAAAAATGTAAAACCTTCTGTGCGTGAATACATTTTTCATACTTTGGTATGTGGAGATGTGAAATTTTGCTACCATTTTGGGGATTGTATGACCTTCTGATTATTATTACATTTTTATGTTGCAAAATGTGGCTTTCGAAGAGTTGGGCGCTATTTTGCGTTACTGGGTTCAATGCCGAGAATAACCGTTATTATATTTTGTTAGATCAGACATTTTGAGATTCGGGGATACCTAACATGTTTATGGTTTTTACAGTTTTTTTTATTTTCATATCAGTTCTAGAGGATTTGTGATTTCAATTTGTAGTTTTTATTTATTTTTTTTTAATGACATTTGTTTTACAATTTTTCCCATCCCTGGGTTGTCTGACTGATACTACAATACACTGCAATACTACAGTACAGCAGCATATGTGAATTTAACACATAATCTATTACAATGTGCCACTGGAAATATAACAGAATATAATTCTGTAATCAAACTATATATCATTTATTCATGTAGATTGTAGTTATTCTAATGTAGTGGGGAGCTGAATGTACAATAGTAAATTAAAAGGGACAATGCAAATAACATTACTAATTCAGTACACACATCCTAGTGCACAATGTGGTCAGTTGTGGTGTGAGGGGTATATATATTATTTAGGAGCACAGTGTTATTCAGATGACACTATAGTGTAAGTGCCTGTAGTGTCTTTAGGATCACAAAGGTGCTGCAAGGAGCCAACTACAGCTGAGCGTGAATTCTTTAGCGACAAGTGATGGTCTGGACAATCTTTCTGCACTTCTATACCCGATAGAGCAGATTATCACTTGTGAGTTGCTAAATGTCACTTTCTGCTTTACACAAGGTATTAGTATAAGTCCTGTGAAAGGAAAGACGTTTAGGCCTGCGGCAGCATTCCTGCTTATAATATGATGCCATGGGGTGCAGCAGTCATGTAGATAAATTAGACAGGTCTGTTGTACCCCATAGGTCCATATTTTACGTTGGCCTGCTGCAGCCTGACCTCCTATGTTTTCTTGGGCAGGACTGCCGCCACACCCTCTATGTGAAGCACTCAGGTGTAAAATTGTTGTATTCTAGTACACATGGCAGAACTTTGTAATGTACTGGGCTACAGGTTGCAGCAGTCCATATCTTACACACCACTCCTGCCTTGGTGGTGCAGATATTTGTGTTATGCATATTGTATTCCTATAGTAGTTATATTTTTGTACATAGGGGGCACTATTACAGCAGTTATATTCTTGTACATAGGGGCAGTTTTATAGTAGTTATATTCTTGTACATAGGAGGCAGTATTATAGTAGTTATATTCTTGTACATAGGGGGCAGTTTTATAGTAGTTATATTCTTGTACATAGGGGTCATTATTATAGTAGTTATATTCTTGTACACAGGGGGCAGTATTAAAGTAGTTATATTCTTGTAATAGTAGTATATTCTCAAATAGATGACTATATTCCCCATAGATGACTAAGTCAGGGGCCTCCACCAGATTTTGCACCCAGGGACCCCCGAACAACTTTAATTCAACCCTGCCTGTGCCCCAGGACTAGAGGCATATGTTAAGAAATTGAACAACATCATAAGGTTAGAAAAAAGTGTTTATTGTAAACGGAGAGTGAATGCAAAATTTGAACTTTGGGGCCCCTGGCTGGACTCACCGAGAACTCCCTTCGGTGCATCTGAGGCGCCATCCCTTTTCAGCTTTTATGTAACTTACTTACATTGAAATGTGCAACTTTGTACTTAATGCTGTCATCCAAGCATATGTTCTAGCTATGTAACCATGTCACATTGAAATCCTGTAATACTAATGTTACTATATATCTGAACCGGTATGTTACCGGTAGTGGGGTTGCTTGATTGTGATTGAGGGTGGGAGAGGGAGGTGGGCATTTGTGGTTCTGTTAAAATGTTTAAAAATCAATAAAAAAAGATTGGATTTAAAAAAAGAACTGGAACGGGTGCAGAGAAGAGCAACCAAGATTATTAGGGGACTATAATACTATGACGAATTACAACGTTTGAGATTATTCAGGTTAGAAAAAAGACGACTGAGGGGAGACCTCATTACAATGTACAAATACCTGAACCTAGGGCTGTGACCAGGACAAGGGGGCATCCTCTACGCCTAGAGGAGAGGCGATTTTACCATCAACATAGACAAAGGTTCTTTACTGTAAGAGCAGTGAGACTATGGAACTCTCAGCCGCAGGAGGTTGTTATGGCGGACTTTATGTACATGTTCAAGAGAGGCCTGGATGCCTTTCTGGAGAGAAAAAATATCACGAGTTATGGGGAAAAAAACATTTATTTCATTCTTAAAGGTTGGACTTGATGGACTTCCAGCCTTCTATACTATGATACTATGAAAAATCACAAGCAGCAAAAAATCTCTTCTGAAGCCTGAAGCACAAACTCAATCCCAGCATTCAAACTCCATAACATTGCTGTTGAAAGAAATTTTCATTGTGTTTCAGTGTATTTGTCAAAGGATCTTGTGACCACCAGAATTTACTGTAAACTTAGGAAAGAAATATTGTAAAGAAAAAATTCTGAGCACAGGCAAAGTTTATTCTTACTGGATAACACTTTTAAATATAATTTCTTAATGAATAACACTTTCTATAGATACACTATACAGTACTTTATATCTAGAATCAAAATCAAGCACAATGAGGAATAATGTAAATTCTTTTTATAATGTCAACAGTTTAACCCAGGAAGAGGTACGGCGCCGCCTCGCAACCACTAAGATAGATAAATCACCTGGGCCAGATGGCATACACCCCCGAATGAGTACTGTAGGGAGAGAGGATGATCATGTAAAATCCGATGATACCGTGAAAACATAAAGGTAGAATCTGTGATGGTCTCTCCTCAGGGGTGACCCCTTATTCTTCCTGAGCTGTATATCTTAGATGCAGTGTGCTCAATTTGGGTGAAGGTCAATATGACAAGTTTCTATAATGTAAGAGGGTTATTATATTTTTAATAATGCGCATAGCAAAGGGTTCAGTTACCGTGGGGTGTAATTCAAATATATATCCCTTTAGTACAAGTATCGCATAACACTATATGCTATAGAAAATCCCCGCTATAGATGATCCGCAATCCCCGCGACCTCTCAAAATGCCCATGCCCTCAAGTTTTAATTAATCCATTTCAATTCCTGCTATGGGATTGCGTATAATCACCCTGAACGCCGCATGCTCCACGTTCTTCTCAAGTTTAATGCTGCTTCTATGGGCTGCCACACAGACACTGCAGTGTATGCAGGGGCACCGAGCTTTCAATTATCAGTATCCTAATGGATATCTAGTCAGGGGGCAGATCAGAGCTCAACTGGAACCCCTATTCAATTCTGCCATCAACTTAATACTATCTAGACTACTCTCCTAAAACCCACCTGTCTTGTGCTAAATCTCTAAAAAAACTTATCTTTCTCCTGATGTTTTCCTCTTCATCGAAGTACTTATTTATTCTACACTAGGTATGTAGGGCTGGAAAAAATAAGCCTATGGCCTTCCTGCTGATTAAAATAAAAATCAAGTATTGAGCCCCGCCCTCCCCCTGCGAGCATGTTCAATTACAGCCGTAGAACGGCGGGCTTCAAAAATTCACATCATAGGGTTGTCGGGCACCTAAAAATAATGCGTGTCCCAAATCTTGTGTAACATACTGACCATCCAACATAGACCACGTTTCTTTTCTCCCATCTAACTATACGTCCCAACCTGTTCCCGGCACTTACCCCTAAGTTGCTTGTCTGGCCTCCCCACTGATCGATCCCGTCCTAACACCTCGGGCAGTTCCTCGAGCCAATTCGACTGGGGAGGTATCTTGTGTCCCGAACACCTTTGGAAGATGGGCTTTTCCCGCCCCCTTTGCCTGGCGGTTTAAAGTAGCCTGCTATCGCTTTCTTACACCATCCCTCTTTAGTTACAAAGCTGTGCACCCCTAGGTTGATGGATGTGATTTGGCGGGGCTCGTAGTTTATATAAGGAATAGGGCCTCCTCGCCACTTTAGGCTCATAAATCGGCAATCCGTCTGTGTGGGACTGTTTATGACCAGTGCCTCGGGCGGAAGCAGACGGCACATTGCTTAATTTGGTCAAGTACTCTCAGCAGCAGTGTTAATTGTCCGTGAATCGTCGGCACTGAGATGAAGTCGGGGGCAGGTCTAGATCAGGCTAGTTAGTTCCCCTGTCAAAGTAAGGTGCCGAGGTAGGCGCGGGGCTAATACCTCCTAGCGAAGACTAACCGCTAGGCATGGTCAGGACGATTATTTTTAATATTGTAAGGATTCATCTGAGGAGCTGGTTCATGTTCTCTATTGGCAGGAATGGGGCGCATAGCTAACTTTGGTACTCTATATGGATATCAAAAAGGATCAATAGTGATCCTGGAAACTAGCAGACCCTGAGTCTAATACATGCTGTAAACAACTATAACGTACACGATACCATTAAAAATAAACTCTGGCTGTGGTGGGAGGGAACGCTTTGAGTGTTTTATTACGAGTACTGGCTTAATCCTGCAATCCTCATTCCTCGCGTCTATCTCGTGCCTCTCCAAATTCCCTTAGTTGGTTCCTCGCACGCCCGGCGATGCGGTCCGCGGCTGTCCCCCCGAATTCTCGGCGAGCCATCCTCTCCCGCCCCTATTCTGCACCCTTGCCTTGTCATCCCACTCTCGCGTGCTGCGCCCGCCCTCCCTTACCCGCTCCCCCAGCGAACTCGCAGGCGTCACATCGGGGCTTTATGAGAGTAATCGGCATGAGAGAATCGGTCAGGGTCGGTCCTGTCAAGCAGAACTAATCTGAGTATATCTATTGGTTTCTAAATTCTTCTATTCACTTTGTAACATTCTTGGTTTCTGTGGGTTCTTCTTTCTTCTATCATGATCCTGAATCTTCTGTCTAATCCTTGCTTTCTTGCTGCCTTCTTCTCGCTTCGATTTTTCCCCTAACATCTCTTGCGCTCTTCCGCCTTATATCTCTCCCTTCTCTACGTTGGACCTTTTCTTCTCATTCTTTTTGCTCTCCTTCTTTCACGCTCTTTTCACTATTCTATTACTAGTTTCACTATTGTCGTACCTTCTTTTCTGTCCCTCTCTTCTATAATTCTCCGTCACATTATCTTTCCTGGCTGCTGGCTTCTTCTTGCTGCTTCCAGTACTCTTATTTTCTCATTTCGCTTTCATGCTCTTCTGTTCTTCCCCGGGATGCTTGTCACTTTCAGTTTATGTATCCTGGGAGAGAGCATCCTGGGGGTGTGCCTCACAAGACTTGGATTCTGGTGGATAGCCAGCTGTAAATGTTTGTATATTTGGCTTGGGACTATTTCAAGGTGTGCAACAGGCGTTGACATGACAACTTAATAAAAAAATTGTGTACACCCCGTCGGCCACATAGAAACGGAAGGTTGGTATATAATAAAGGATCCCATATAGACCTCTACTTGACATATACACTCCTGACCCCTAACTTAGCCTGCTTCTGCGGACCTCTCAGGCCCCCCGCGCCCCACCCTTGCCCCCTTCCTAGTGTCTCTCCTTTGGCGTACCTGAATCTTGGATTGTGATAGAAAAAAGAGGGTGGTCATTAATGGCACATTCATCTAGATTGGGTTGATGTTACCAGTGGAGTGCCACAGGGGTCAGTATTGGGGCCACTTCTTTCTAATATTTTATTAATGATAGACCTTGTAGTGGGTTTACACAGTCAAGTTTCAATATTTGCATATGATACTAAGCGTGTAAAGTAATCAATACATGAGGGATTCGAAAAATAGATTGACATAAGTTTAGGGGACGTCACATATTAAGGGCATATAAATCAGAAGCACAAGCCAACATAGAAATCAGACGTATCTGTAGTGTTTCACCACATGATGGGATCTTGTGGGAAAGCTTGAGGGAGGGCAGAGAAATGGTTGAGCTGAGGTGTTTAACATGTAGAATTTTACCATGCTACCAGTTATGCAGCTTGAAACTAAATAATTATTGAACCTTGTATACGATATGAACGACCGTTTAAAAAAACTGTCAAAAACCTGTCAAGAAATTATTATTTGTTACCCATTGAATCCCACCAAAAATGCATGAAAGTGAGATAAAACCATTATGTACTACACAAATTAGACTGTGCGCAAGTAACAAATGTCCGCATAAAATAAGCCATCAACCAGATAGAGCCAAAAAGTACAGTAACAATGTATGCAAATTGGAGACGGCACAATTTTTTGGCAAAAAATGATAGATTGTTCCACATAGGGTTTTATTTGGCAAATTTAGTAAATAACGTAAGAAACATTATTCATGTATGCATGTATCCCTGTAACCCATAAAATAAAGATAAACATGAGTATTAGGATTTCGGTGAACACAGAAAAAAAAAAGGAACAAATCCAAAGTACAGAATTGATATTTCTACCTCTTCCCTCAAAAAAAACGTTTCAAAAATTTTTAACAATAGGGGATACCAACCAAAATGTGGTAACACTGGAAAAAGATCTATCCCGCAAAAAAAATTATGAAAAAGCGGAACATTTTAGCCTACAAAAGGGGCTAATGAGGGGAAAGGTACAAAATATGGCAGCTTCAGGTCCCTCCTTTCCTGTGCACCCATACAAAAAAGTCACGGCCACTGTGTGGGGTATCATGCACTCGGGGACGAAATTGCAGAACAAATTGTAATGTGGATTTTATATTTGGAAATGTGTCAATTTTAGGGCTAAATGAACGTATAACCGGCACAAGGGACCATTCTAATATGCACTCCTTTGATGATATACATACTTGACATATATCAACGGGTTAACAATCTTCGTAAAAAGTATTTTTCTGATAGTTTGAGGGGTGCAGGATTTGAAAATGGGTTTTGATGTAAATATGTAAAATTTCATTAAAACTGTATTTCCCCAAAATGTCAATTTCTGAAAATACGGAAAAATGGCCTATCATTGTTTTTAAGCCGCGTCACATCAAAATTAATTATCCAGACATTTTAAAAAGTATGAAAAAAGTAAACGTAGACACATGGGAAATGTTATGTTAGCAATTATTTAGGTGGTGGTAAAACTGTACTGCCTGAAAACGCAATGATTTAGAATTACGAAAATGGCAAAATTTCAAAAAAATTCTCCAATTTCTTCTTTTTTGTTTTATTGTAAAGAAAGCGTAAAAATTATCACGCCAAACCATTTGCAAATAGAAATGTTTTTCCCCACATGTTGTTGTACTTCAGTCTCTCAAAATGTTAGATAAGTCACAGTGTTCAAAAGATATATAACCATATCAAACAAAGTGCATGTCAGATCCAAAAAAAATGGGTCGGAGCCTTAAGACATTTAATTAAATCATTGTCCATATGTAAACACTTTTTCAATTGGATGTTAATAAAAAAAGTTACCTGTGTGAAGATAATTTCTCAGAAAAATGGTAGTATGTTGTCCTTAGAAAACCAGATATGCTTCCTCAGATAGACCACGTCATACTCTGGCAGCGGGTGCGCCAGACTTGCGCACATAGAGTCCTGCCGGGACCACCAAGCAATCATCTACTACAGGGACAGCCTGGGTGGGACAGCTAGTAACTCGGACATTTATAACACAAAACTTTGTTTCTTTGTACAATCCCCAGCCCAGACCCCCACGCGTCGGCCGATCCGAGGAGCCATCTCGTTTCTAAGGAACCATGATATGACTACATTTATGAGAAAATTATCTCACACAGAAACATTTTGTTTAATAACATCCAATTGAAGACGAAATGTTATATATGGAGAGTTAATGAAACTGAATGTGAGGGCCCAGACGAGATACCCTTAAGCTACAAAATGGCTGTGTGCTTAGGGGGTAAGGGACTCATGCTCTATTTTACGTCTCGGTACGAGTTCCCAAGGTTACCCTTGTCACGATTGTGAGTAGCCCACTGTTAGATTAGTATAATAGAATAAGGGTTTTTACGGGCCACAAACAACTGTGTGTTAAGGGAAGCAGAAACCAAAGGCAGAAGCCGAGTCAAAGAATAAACAAAACACAAAGAAATGTCGCTGTATGGAGTAGATGTATATGTAAACTGTGATAACGTTATGGGGGTATCCTTCGGGAAGAAGATGGGATACACTGTGTTATTAATATTATTGCAGACTTCCTATTCTGCAGTATTAAATGTTTTCAGATACACATTGCACCTTATCTAGGATGGCCATTTGTATCCTTTAGTATACACAGCAAAGATTTCCATTGTAGAGTATACTTGTTTTTAACAGAATGTTAACACATTCAATATGTCTATTTTTATATCTGTTATGTATATTTTATTTCTAGCATTAGTAACACAGTGGCTAGGAGTGTAACAAGTGGCAACTTGTACTTACTGTTACTGATATCATGGTATGCTTCTCTGGTGTTCCATGGGTATAGGAACTGGAGATTTCACAGGGCCGGTCATGTGACATTTCACGTGACCGTCATGTGGCTGGTGGTCCCGCCCCACTGGCATGTAATGGAGTATCCGTCGTTTAATGTGTAAAAATGGGCAACCAGTTTCTTCTAGTTACCTTGTTCCACTCCCCCCCATTATCTTTTTGCAGTTTCGGTTTAGGATAGGCCATTATGGGGGAGTGTTATGGATAAGTATGTATATAAATTAGTTTGTGTGTACGGGTTGTAAATTGGGATTATGATTAGGATGCAGTCGCTCGAAAAGGCGCCAATCCAACTAGCTTGTTCAATTTGATGTACCCCACTTTGTGTGAATAAAGTCAAGTTTTTATTGAAACGTACCGGTGTTGGATTTTGCGAGTGCCGTTTCTTTCCTTATATCCTCAAGATTTGGTTCTGACGCTAAGAACCTAAGACGTGCCCCACCCACCGGGACTCTTCACATGAAGGCCATCCTAGGTGATTGGGTGATGCGAACTGGACATTTCTTGTGGTTTATAGTGTACTGTCTCTTGTATGTTCAAATTTAGAAGAGAAAAATACAGATCAGATCCTTGCTTTCCTTTTATTTGTGCAATTTGTTTAACAGATGTTTATCAAATTTACCCAAAACTTGCTTAACCTCTTAACGCTCAGCGTCCGAATATAATCGACGCTGAGCGCAGTGACTTAAGTCAGCGGTCACGATATATCGGACGCATGAGCTGATGCGGTTCAGCTCAAGATCCTGAGCCGAAACCGGCATCGGACAAGACGGTAGGTGCCGGTCTGTGACGAAGCCGGCACACCAGTTAACACCCGCGATCGGAGTTGTCTCCGGATCTACGGGTTGTCTTAACCCGTTAAATGCCGCGGTCAGCGCAGACCGCGGCATCATAACATGATCTGGGGGATCTTCCCCCACGATCGGCCCACCCGAACCGTGTTGGGGCTGCGCCGATCGTTGCTATAGTAACTCTGGGTCCCGATCTGGACCCCAGAGTTACCTGCAAGAATTGCCAGTAGATGGCGTCTGTGACGTCATCTTACTGGCACAAGTGCCAGCCTCATGCAGTGTATAGGTGACACTGAAATACTCTGCAAGACATGTTTGCAGATATGTATGCATGAGAAGCAATCCGGAGATTTGCTCTTCATGTCCCATGGTATAAAAGTGAAAAGTTTAAAAAAAAAAGTTGAGTCAATAAAAAAATAAGTCTAATCAATAAAAAGCCACCCAAACCCCCAAAACATTAAAAGAGACATTGATAACTCAAAAAACCGACCGGCTAAAATCATAAAACAAACCCCACATATATAGTATCACCGCGTCCGTAACAACCGTTAGACATAAACAGTAAATCATTATTGAACCCGCACGGATAAACGCCGTTAAAAAAAAAACTGTTATACAACCTCCAAAAAGTATGATTTGTCCTTTCAATCCCACAAAAAATGCTATAAAGTGTGATCAAAAAACATATGTACTGAGACATGATCTCTGGTGCAATGTACACATGTCCCGCAAAAAAACAAGCCATCAACCAGCTCCGTAGCCAAAAAAGGAACAAAGTTATGCACTTGGCAAGATGGCAATACATAAATGTCGAGTTTTCCCCACATTAGGGTTTTGTTTGACAAATTATGTAAAAGTAAGAAAAGTATTCATGTTGGTATCCCCGTAAATCGTTATCAACCCATATAGAATAAAGATAACATATTATTAGTCTATACGGTTGAACCACCAAAAAAAAAAGAAGTCAAAATCCAGTACAGAATGATGCTTTTTTCACGGTCTGTCCTCAAAAACAAGTTCCTAAATTTAACCAATAGGTGGATACCAAACCCAAAATGGTAACATTGGAAAAAAGCATCTCATCCCGCCCAAAAAAAATGGCATCACATGGCCACAAGAACGAAAAAGCAAAAAAAAAAAATTTATTATAGCCTTCAAAAGGGGCCATGAGGAACTAAAATCCTGGCAGCTGCAGCGCCCTCCTTCCCTTTGCACACCTCGACTGTGCCCACCCATAACACAAGTCACAGCCACATGTGGGGGGTCTTTGTACTCAGGAGAAAATTGCAGAACAAATTGTATGGTGGGTTTTCTCTTTTTATCTTTTGGAAATGTGTAAATTTTAGGGCTAAATGGAACGTCATAAGGGAACAATATGACCATTCTAAATTCACTCCATTTGATTCAATTACTATGAAGATCTCAAGGGGTTAACAATCTTCGTTAAGCTGTGTTCTGATAGCTGAGGGGTGCAGATTTTGAAAAGGGTTGGTTATATAGGGGGGTTTGATGCTAAATATGTTAAAATTTCATTCCAAACGTATTTATCCCCAAAATCAGTCAATTCTGAAAATCCGAGAAAAACGAGGATATTCTATTTGCAAGCGCGTCGTGACATCAAAAATAAATTGATCCAGACATTTCAGGAAATTATGAAAATGTAAAGTAGACAAATGGGAAATGTTATCCAGCAACTTATTTAGGTGGTAAATGCGATCTGCCTGAAAACGCAATGATTTTGAATTTCGAAAATGGCAAATTTTCCAAAAATTTATCATATTTCTTTTTTTTTGTACATAAAGCAAAACTATCTGCCCAAAATTACCACTAAAATGAAGTACAAATGTGGGGAAAAAACAACTCAGAATGCTTTGATAAGTAACCAGTGTTACAAAGTTATAACCGTTATAAAGAGACGCAAGTCAGAATCCAAAAAATCGGGCTGAGCCTTAAGCTACAAAATGGCTGCGTCCTTAAGGGGTTAAATACCATGCATCGCAAACCCGCCACACCTATGTTCTCTCTCAACATTTGAGGTACAAAAACGACAACACTGTCACTAAAAACTTTAAGTAGACAGATCTCTGGGTTATCACTGGCTAAACGGACGTGCAGCTCTAAACACTCGGGGGGAGCGACAAAACACGCGACAGCACGGACAGCGCAGCTGTTCCCCTAAGTTCTCAGGACAATCCTTCTCTTGACAAGACAGAACAAAAATACTGACAAGTGTTTATTCTTGTGATGAAAGCCATACTGCACTTTTCACAAAAAGAGGTCTCCCTGATAAAAACCTTTCATGCTTTGATGCCGTTAGTAATGTTCATGTGGTGGTAAAATATTCTGCCTTTAGATTCTCTACCTGTGTGAAAAATAACGCCAATCCCCCTGACTGTGATACACAACTTTAATAGTGATATTCAAATATTCTCAAATTCTTCAACAGCGCTGAAACTCAACTAACTCATGGTCTGGGATTTGTTGACTCTTGTCTCTATGTATCGGTTTGTGTCCCTCAGTTTCGTTATCTCCTAGTGTGACTGCACCTTCCTGTCGTCTTGTTTCTGTTACCAGTGGAACACTGACCTATATCTGTATTCCGGTACCTGTCCGCTCCACCATCCAGCAGCTGCCAGACGAAGTATGTTTTCCTTCTTGTAGGGTCACTCAGGGACCGTCAGGTAGGTACCTGATAGTGGGTTCGCCTTGTCAGGGGCGTTTTTTTTGCTTTAGGCAGGGCCTTAGCCCACACGGACATCAACAGGGTGAGTTCGCCACCACACTACCTAGTCTGACAGCTAGCGCCAAGCCTGGTTGTTGATGCACGGTGCTGGACAGGTACTGACAGATGGTATTTACTATCCAAGCCATGTACTGGAAACGGGAAAAAAAATTCCAAATGCAGTGAAATTGGTGAAAAAATGCTTGTTGTGCATTTTCTACTGGTTTTAAGGCTTTCACTGTGCTCCCCAAATGAACTAATTTCTATTCTTCGTCTCCTTCCGATCACGGGAGGAGCCAAATTTATTGTGTTTAATACATTTAAAAAAATGTAAAACCTTCTGTGCGTGAATACATTTTTCATACTTTGGTATGTGGGATGTGAAATTTTGCTACCATTTTGGGGATTGTATGACCTTCTGATTATTATTACATTTTTATGTTGCAAAATGTGCTTCGAAGAGTTGGGCGCTTTGCGTAATGGGGTTCAATGAGCTGGAATAACCGTTATTATATTTTGTTAGATCAGACATTTTGAGATTCGGGGATACACATTTTTATGGTTTTTACAGTTTTTTTATTTTCATATCGTTCTAGAGGATTTGTGATTTCAATTGTAGTTTTTATTTATTTTTTTTAATGACATTTGTTTTACAATTTTCCCATCCCTGGGTTGTCTGAACTGATACTACAATACACTGCAATAATACAGTACAGCAGCATATGTGAATTTAACACATAATCTATTACAATGTGCCACTGGAAATATAAAAGAATATAATTCTGTTAATCAAAACTATATATCATTTATTCATGTAGATTGTAGTTATTCTAATGTAGTGGGGAGCTGAATGTACAATAGTAAATTAAAAGGGACAATGCAAATAACATTACTAATTCAGTACACACATCCTAGTGCACAATGTGGTCAGTTGTGGTGTGAGGGGGTATAATATTATTTAGGAGCACAGTGTTATTCAGATGACACTATAGTGTAAGTGCCTGTAGTTGTCTTTAGGATCACAAAGGTGCTGCAAGGAGCCAACTACAGCTGAGCGTGAATTCTTTAGCGACAAGTGATGGTCTGGACAATCTTTCTGCACTTCTTATACCTGATAGAGCAGATTATCACTTGTGAGTTGCTAAATGTCACTTTCTGCTTTACACAAGGTATTAGTATAAGTCCTGTGAAAGGAAAGACGTTTAGGCCTGCGGCAGCATCCTGCTTATAATATGATGCCATGGGGTGCAGCAGTCATGTAGATAAATTAGGACAGGTCTGTTGTACCCCATAGGTCCATATTTACGTTGGCCTGCTGCAGCTGACCTCCTATGTTTTCTTGGACAGGACTGCCGCCACACCCTCTATGTGAAGCGCTCAAGTGTGTAAAATTGTTGTATTCTAGTACACATGGCAAGAACTTTGTAATGTATGGGCTACAGGTTGCAGCAGTCCATATCTTACACACCACTCTGCCTTGGGGGTGCAGATATTTGTGTTATGCATATTGTATTCCTATAGTAGTTATATTTGTACATAGGGGGCACTATTACAGCAGTTATATTCTTGTACATAGGGGCCAGTTTATAGTAGTTATATTCTTGACATAGGAGGCAGTATTATAGTAGTTATATTCTTGTACATAGGGGGCAGTTTTAAGTAGTTATAATCTTGTACATAGGGGTCATTATTATAGTAGTTATTATTCTGTACACAGGGGGCAGTATTAAAGTAGTTATATTCTTGTAATAGTAGTATATTCTCAAATAGATGACTAATTTCCCCATAGATGACTAAGTCAGGGGCCTCCACCAGATTTTGCACCCAGGGACCCCCCGAACAACTTTAATTCAACCCTGCCTTGCCCCAGGACTAGAGGCATATGTTAAGAAATTGAACAAACATCATAAGGTTAGAAAAAAAGTGTTTTGTAAACGGAGAGTGAATGCAAAATTTGAACTTTGGGGGCCCTGGCTGGACTCACCGGGAACTCCCTTTGGTGCATCTGAGGCCGCCATCCCTTTTCAGCTTTTTATGTAACTTACTTACATTGAAATGTGCAACTTTGTACTTAATGCTGTCATCAAGCATATGTTCTAGCTAGTAACCATGTCACATGAAATCCTGTAATACTAATGTTACTATATATTGAACCGGTATGTTACCGGTTAGTGGGTTGCTTGATTGTGATTGAGGGTGGAGAGGGAGGTGGGCATTTTGTGGTTCTGTTAAATGTTTAAAAATCAATAAAAAAAGATTGGATTTAAAAAAAGAATGGAACGGGTGCAGAGAAGAGCAACCAAGATTATTAGGGAACTATAATATGACAAATTACAACTTTGAGATTATTCAGGTTAGAAAAAAGACGACTGAGGGGAGACCTCATTACAATGCAAAAATACCTGAACGGACAGTCCAAGGATACTCTCCAAAGATCTTTTATACCTAGGCCTGTGACCAGGACAAGGGGGCATCCTCTACGCCTAGAGGAGAGGCGTTTTACCATCAACATAGACAAGGTTTCTTTACTGTAAGAGCAGTGAGGATATGGAACTCTCAGACGCAGGAGGTGTTATGGCGGACTTTATGTACATGTTCAAAGGAGGCCTGGATGCCTTTCGAGAGAGAAAAAATATCACGAGTTATGGGGGAAAAAAACATTTATTTCATTCTTAAAGGTTTGACTTGATGGACTTGCAGCTTTTTTCCAGCCTTCTATACTATGATACTATGAAAAATCACAAGCAGCAAAAATCTCTTCTGAAGCCTGAAGCACAAACTCAATCCCAGCATTCAAAACTCCATAACAACTTGCTGTTGAAAGAAATTTTCATTGTGTTTCAGTGTATTTGTCAAAAGGATCTTGTGACCACCAGAATTTACTGTAAACTTAGGAAAGAAATATTGTAAAGAAAAAATTTGAGCACAGGCAAGTTTATTCTTACTGGATAACACTTTTAAATATAATTTCTTAATGAATAACACTTTCTATAGATACACTATACAGTACTTTATATCTAGAATCAAAATCAAGCACAATGAGGAATAATGTAAATTCTTTTTATAATGTCAACAGTTTAACCCAGGAAGAGGTACGGCGCCGCCTCGCAACCACTAAGATAGATAAATCACCTGGGCCAGATGGCATACACCCCCGGGTTCTGCATGAATTATGTACGGTGATAGAAGAAAACCGTTATTTTTAATATTTGAAGATTCACTGAGGACTGGTTTGTTCCACAGGAATGGCGCATAGCAAATGTGGTCCAATATACAAAAAAGGATCAAATAGCGATCCTGGAAACTACAGACCCGTGAGTTAACTGCTGTGGTTGGGAAAATATTTGAGGGGTTTGTTAGAGATGCTATCCTGGAGTATCTCACTGTGCACAACCTTATAACAACGTCAGCATGGGTTTATGAGAGATCGGTCCTGTCAGACTAATCTAATTGGTTTTACGGGAGGTAAGTTCAAGACTGGATTCGGGGGACGCTGTAGATGTTGTATCTTTGGACTTTCAAAGGCATTTGAACCGTGCCACATAAAAGGTTGGTATATAAAATGAGACTGCTGGGAATAGGAGAAAATATGTTGTATTTGGGTAAGTAATTGGCTTGGTGATAGAAAAAGAGGGTGGTCATTAATGGCACATTCTCAGATTGGGTTGATGTTACCAGTGGAGTGCCACAGGGGTCAGTATTGGGGCCACTTCTTTCTAATATTTATTAATGACCTTGTAGTGGGTTACACAGTCAAGTTTCAATATTTGCAGATGATACTAAGCTGTGTAAAGTAAATAAATACTGAGGTCGATAGTTTAGCATTACAGAGGGATTTGTGGAAGCTTGAGGGATGGGCAGAGAAAGGTTGATGAGGTTTAATGTAGATAAATGTAAAGTTATGTACTTGGGCCATGGAAACAAAAAGTATAATTATGTTCTAAACGGTCAATTATTAGTAAAAAATGAAGCTGCAAAGGACTTGGGGGTATTGGTGGATGGTAAACTTAATTTTAGTGACCAGAGCCAGGCGGCTGTGCTAAAGCAAATAAAAATAAGGGATGTATCAAGAGAGATAGATTCTCATGATAAAGAAATAGTTTTGCCCTTATACAAATCCCTGGTCAGACCACACATGGAATATTGTGTACAGTTTTGGGCACAGTGAATAAAAAGGACATAGTAGAACTGGAACGGGTGCAGAGGAGAGCAACCAGGATTTATAGGGGAGGGGGAACTAGAATACACTGACAGATTAAAAAATTTGGGATTATTCAGTTTAGAAAAAAGACGGCTGAGGGGAGACCTCATTACAATGTACAAATTCCTGAACGGACAGTACAGGATCTCTCCAAAGATCTTTATACCTAGGCTGTGACCAGGACAAGGGGGCATCCTCGCGCCTAGAGAGAGGCGATTTACCATCACCATAGACAAAGGTTCTTTATGTACGAGCAGTGAGACTATGGAACTCTCTGCCGAGGAGGTTGTCATGGCGGACTCATGTACATGTTCAAGAGAGGCCTGGATGACTTTCTAGGAGAGAAAAAATATCACGGGTTATGGGGATAAAACATTATTTAATTCTTAAAGGTTGGACTTGATGGACTTGCGTCTCCTTCCAGCTTGTATACTATGATACTATGATACTATGATACTATGATAAAACACTAACTCATAGATCCGGGCACTGTGACTGTGGTAACAGTGTTATTGTTATCCATGGCCTCCTTTCAACTAAAATCTGCTGCTAATGAGGTTGAGTTAAAGGGTTTTCTCACGATCCAAGTTCAGTGATGAGACCCCCAAATATATATGAAAAGAGGGGCATAATGGGGACCAGGTACCTCAGTCAGACCCCTTGTCACTCCCGGAGAGTAATGGATTGAGTACATCCCCTGAAAGGCCAGAAAAAAATGTGAAAGTGAACTTTACAGGATGTCATATTCCGTACACTATTTCCACCTTTATACATGTATAATGAAGTGATGGAGTATACTGGAAGAACTTTTAAAACCTGCCCCCAAATAAGGTTTAAAAGTGGAATATTTACCATTAACATTCACTTTCTTTGACTTCTATGAAAGAAACAGGAACTTCTTGATTAATATTTCAGTAATCCCATCCTCTGCAGTATGGTATGTCCACAACATAGGACTCTTTTCAGTCTGCGATCAAAGGCCCACCACATTAGGTGGACATACGCAGGTGTGAAACAGCCACAATAGTAGTCATTGGCACCTAGTCATGGTACAGTGAGCACACAGTCTCTCACCACACTGGTAATGAGCCAGGTGCTGCATAATATAAGACATATATCTGGGTGGATTCCAGGCTTTCAATATAGAGGGGGATGGGAGAGGAGTGATCACTCCTCCTACCAAGAATCTGGTCCTGGTGATCACACGGCTGTTTGAATGTGGACTAAAACTGTATAATATCTCCAACTTAGGACACAAAAGTTACCATATTAGTTTAGCATCTAAAAGGGTTAGTGAAAAAACACAATCACCACCTCCTCTAACTTTTGTGTGTTGCCTTACTGACTGAATTTTTAATTTATTGTTACCATTCCCTAAACTCAGTGCTGTTAGATTCAGCACAAATATTCTCTCAATTAAGTACTCTACTGTCAAGTGTTTAGTCCTGTGCTTTAGCAGAAGCCCCAGCACCACACACTCAACAGAAAAGAGCCAATTTGACTTTAGAATATAGAGTGCTAAAATAATAGTATGAATTGTCTAGTACTGGATGGAAGAGGACTTAGAAGTGAAAAGATTTTTTTTTTAGAAAGTATTCTGAAAGTAGGCTGAAAATAAGATAAGATGAGTGAACTTGCCAAAGAATATTACAAACAGATGACCCCTGACACTGAACTGTAGATACTTGGATGGGTACTACATTAATAATAAGCACTGAAACAGTCAACAGCCTTTTGAAGTATGTCCTTGTGGTTGGCATAAAGGGGTATCTTCTGGTCAACAACTTGCCAACGTATAGCTATTTCCTGATCCTGAGTTTGTATATTCTGAAAAGAAATATAAGAAACCGTGTAATTATAAAAAAAACACATTTTTATCCAGGTCAAAATATGTAATAAAGTTATCTAATTTAGTTTTAGATTTAAATGCAATTAATAATAATTTGATTTTGTATTTACTAAAGTAGTACTGTATATATTAGAGTATAAGCCAACCCTAGTATAAGCCGAGGCCCCTAATTTTACCACAAAAATCTGGGAAAACCTATTGACTCGAGTATAAGCCGTGGGTGGGAAATGCATTGGTCACAGCCTCCCCAGTATATAGCCTGCTGGACCCTGCTCAATAGTATATAGCCAGCACCTGTCCCGCAGTATATAGCCGGCCAGCCCCCTGCCCCAGTACATAGCCAGCAGCGGGGGAAGCCAGAAAGGTGAATTTTGACACATTTTTTGTGCTGAAAAACTAGGCTTATACTCGAGTATATATGGTATTGCCAGGTTTTGTGAATATAAATGCCAACTTAATTACAATCTTAAAGAGGGCTGTCATGGATTTATTGTTCATTATAATAAATATTTATTTAAAAACTTACTTGATTCAGTTCTTGTAATAATGGGTCATCTTGTGTTTCAAAATGCAGACTAAGTGCAGTGGTTTCAATCCAAGCATTGTCAGTATTTCTTGGATCATCCACATAGCCTTTGTATACCTGCAGTAAAACATTTGGTTTAACACATTTTGTGCATGACATCTATGAACTTAAGTCAATTATTTATATAGAAATCTTGGTTAGAGCATAAATATGTTTTACTTCATTCCTTTTGTGCATCACAAAATATATTTGACATTGGCTGTGCACTAATATTGATTTGGAATTACAGTGGGTTCAAAATGGGATTCATACACATTGAATTTATACTCAGTTTAAACATTACAACCTTTTTATAACAGTTTTATGACTGTAGACAATATAATGGTCGCTACAGCAAATCGGATAAATTAGCCATGCCTTGGCAATGCTTTTGACAAGCATCTAGTGTTAACAATGGACAGTCCTATTTTACCTGGAAGAAACCATGACCGGAAGATAACTGGAAGGATATCTCATTTCTCTACACCATTGTCAAATAGGCTAAGACAGAAGTTCGGTGATGTTCTAATGTAAGGGCTTTATGTACATGTGTATGGTTGTACATGGATGTCTGGTTAGGCACTTCTTACCCTTTCTGATATCTGTATATTTCCTATGTTGCTAGTTATTTGCCTCATTTTACCCTATTTTATACTTCCCACTACTGTAAATTTAATAAATCCCTGTTTAAAGATAAATTGGTTACTGTTGTCAATTTAACATCTCCAAATACAAGCAGTTTCTAAATGGGTATTGGTATTGATATTTTACAGGAGCAGTAAAGTGTAAAGAAAAAAATACATGCCTTTTTATAGAAAATTAAAGAACAGAAAAGTTTGCCATGCACATGCCTTCACCTTGTTCTCTTATACCCATAAATCCAGTGTGTGCTATTAGAAATCACCCAATTGGTAATTAGAGCACATCTGTAATTTAGTCTCTATAAGAGTACAACTGTTTTCGAAGGCCTTAGAGGTTGGCTAGAGCAGTGATTTTCAACCAGTGTGCCGTGGCACACTAGTGTGCCGCAACACATGGTCGGGTGTGCCGTGGGGAAAGTTCCCCAAACTATGGTGCCCCTGTGTTTTGTTTCCCTGCAATGAGCAGCGATGCACAGTCACGGCTTCTTACAATGTAGGAGACGTGTACAATAACACATGCGCAAGCTTTGAACCTCGCGCGACAAAATGACGTCACCGAGGCCGGCGCATCATCCTGAGAGCTGAGAGACTCTCGCATTTGCCCACTGCCAAGGTAATGCCCACCAGTAATGCTGACTATATGAGCCTTTGCCTGAGTATATGAACTGTTGGCAGAATACTCAGCATTTGAGCTGGTACTTTAAGAACTCCAGCAGTATACTGCATATAACAATGAGAAATGTAAAATGTGCAATACTATAGTCATGAGGCTGGAGTACTACAAGTACCAGCTCATATGCTGAGTATATGAGCTGGCACTTGTACTCTGGCCTCGTGGCCATAGTACTAATCATTGTACCCCTTTATTTTGCAGTATATGAGCCACATAATAATCAGCACCATATACTAAAAACAGGGAGAAACTGAGAACTGTTGAGGAAGAGCTTTGTGTGTGTCTTTTCACCATTCCTGCCAGGATATCCCTTTTGTGTTTATCGAAACAGGCCCAGGTTTCACACTGAGTGAGTAAAATAAATTTAGAATCTATATTATTAACTATATGTATAATATGACTGTTTTAGTGTCATTTTGTGCTATTTTGGTTGGTGGTGTGCCCCAGGATTTTCTAAATATAAAAAGTGTGCCGCGGCTCAAAAAAGGTTGAAAATCACTGGGCTAGAGAACATTTTTGAAGAGCATCATGGAAACCAAGTAACACATTAATCAGCTTGAAATAAAGTTGTGGCAAAGTGTATAGCAAGGTTATAAAAAACAGCCCAGTCAATTCTCTGAAGGAGTGTGACACAAGAGGAAGACATAACCACCAACCTAAACTGATAGCCCACATAAGGAGAGCACAAATAAGAAGTCTAGGGTCACTCTGAAGGAGCTAGTGTGCCACAGCTCAGGCAGGATAATCTGCCCACATAACTTGCTGTTTTGTCATACACTCCACAAATATGGCCTTTATCGAAGAGTGACCCGAAGACATTTTTGAAGATGTGCAGAAGAGGGTATTCAAGTAAGATCAGACCAGAATTTAACTTTTTAGTTCTAAATGCAAGTGCTATGCGTGGAACATAGCTATATCCACATTAAAGCTTGGTGGAAGCAGAATTATGTTGTTGGGATTCTTTTTTCAGTGGAGACTAGGAAACTAGTAAGAGTTCATGGGAAGATGGATGGAGCTCAATACCAGGAAATCCTGTAGGAAAATCTGTAAGAGCCCTTAGAGCTCAATACCAGGAAATCCTGTAGGAAAATCTGTAAGAGCCCTTATAAGAATCTGTGGCTTGACTTGAAAATTGATGGATACAAATTGTATCTTTACAAAGTGGGCAGAGACCAAACTCATGATAAACTGTTTTCTCGCATTCATTAATCTAGCAGCAAATCCAGTGAGATTCACTCAGTAAATCCACTGAACACTGCATAGTGTACATACAGGATATATATAGTGACTACCATGGAACATGTAATAAGTGTAAAAAACAGATATAAAACTGTTACAGGAAGTTTATAATATGTGCTGGTTGAGCATGAAGTGCCAAGTACAAGGAGGGGGAGGCGTTGCAGTACGAGGTGAAGAGAGAGACCGAGAAAGTTCCGTAGAATAACAGGAGGAGGTTATGCTGTGTAGGAGACATCTGTATCCACAGCACTGAAAACATTCAGCTCTGCTATACACACAGAGAGCACTGTCATATGATCTCACCCTCCTTCCTCCTCCATGAAGTTTTAACCTTCATGTTGTATTTTTGAGTGCACATTTCTGGATTACCCGTTGAACTCACTCTGCATATACTGCTACAAGCACTTGTGGGCAATACACAGTGCACTTTTTTGTTCTTTGGGTTGGTATGATCACTGGGATATCAAATTAAATAGGTTTGCCACTCAAAACTAATTCAGAACTGTCATATTGTAAATGCAAAGTAGTGAATTGCTAACAGATGGCCTCTTACTTCAATACTTTCATTTAACAATTTCTGAAATTTTTCCAAAAAATTGTAGTTTATGATCCTCTTTAGCTTGTGTGGAAGTGTTTCTCCGGGTTCGACAGAGCCCTGTTATAAAATTAAAAATATAGTAAGTTATTGATTAATTATTTTTGATTAGTAATTATTCATGTTAAAGGTCATTTAACTTTTATCTGAGCCTGAGCCAAAGGTGACCTATGCAAGCCAGTGTGTGTGTTGGACATCAGAAAATGGGCAAATCAGCCTTTTGAACCAGACCATTAGGGGATTCTGGCTATTGCCATAGAGATCTTTAGAACCCAGTTCTTAGACTGTCAGTCCCACAGCAGATGCTATGACTGTTATAGTGTACTTTAAACATTCTCCTGTTCTGGTACTATGATGGTCTATTTAAGATTCTTCTCTTGTGTCAATCGTTATACAAAAATATACTGCCTGGAACTGGAACGTTAAAATAATACTTTTTAAGGGGTCTGCCTTAAAAAGTATTTTTTTTTCCAAAATGTGTCATGATCAATAACAGTTATTATGGAGAACAGTAGGGGCACTAAACAATGACTCTTTCTCTGAGTTACACTGTAACATGGGACACCCTTCTGTTTATGTCTGGGTAAAACGTCATACCCAAGTTACCACAACAGTGTTAAATTAAAGTTCTGTGTGATGGGTTCCTAGTATATGCACTGGCACACAATGGGGCTCATTTACTTACCCGGTCCTGTGTCGCGATCCCGCGGTGCGTTGTCCGATGAGGTTTCGAGTCCGGCGCAATTCACTAAGATCGTGCACCCGAGTTCCTGCATCTGTCGCTTCTGCCCCGAGGTCTGCCGGAGTTCACCTGCTTCTTCCTGGTGCATGTGAGTGCTTGATCTTGCGACACAATCGCATTTTTAAATTCCGTGGTTTGTCCGAATCCATCGGGTTGTCTGGACGCCCACCCGATTTCTGTCACGTACAAGCAGCGCTGATGCGCCAAAATCTGATCAACGTGTGCCAAAATCTGGGGCAATTTGGCGCAAAACTAAAAACGTCGGAAACACTGACGAAAATGCGTCCGCCGGACCCTTTGTAAAAGAACCCCAATGTGCTCTCAAAGCATGACTGGGACCCCTTGAAGTCTATGGGGGCATTGATTTGGTTGGAATCGTAACCAATCATTGCCCCCTGACACAGCCATGTGAATGAGCTCCTATGTTCTCTGTATTCACTGTTATGCTTTTTTATATACTTGACTACACCTAGGATATACCATGCACCTTTTTATGGGCAGACCCATTAAAAGTTAAATTTTATTTTCTTCTTCTAGGCAATATCTTTTTAATAGAATCTAAGGAACATAACCTTTGCAATATTTTTTTTAATTTGGGGGTGTGAGTATGCTAAAATCTTCTGACACCATCCAATCAACGTCAGTGGCGTCAGATAAGAGACTCCTTTGTATTGGGGTGAGTGCGCGCCGAGCAGCGGCTGAGCGCTCCCGGCATCATGTGTCTGCAGTACCAGGTGCGCGCAGCTGCTTGTCCCTGGCAGCACAAGGAACACAGCGTGATCTCGCGAGATCACGCTGTGTTTCCAACTAAAGCGGACCCAGCACTGCAGACACATGATGCCGGGAGCGCGCAGCGCTGCTCGGCGCGCACTCACCCCAATACAAAGGAGTCTCTGACAATACCAAGGACGCGTGATTGGATGTGTCAGAAGATTCTCGCATACTCACCCCCCCCCTCCACCCATGCTGCAGCCCCTCCTTTCTGAACATACAGACCTCGGAGTCATCAGAGCCGGGGGTTCATATCTCTGGAACGGAGGGGAGGAAAATTCCAAGCTGTGTATAAAACTGTAGACACATGCTTGTGTTTTAGTAGCAGCAGTGTGAAAATGGGTTAACCCCTTAACACCGCAGCCCATTTTGTTTTTGCGTTTTCATTTTTCACTCCCCGCCTGAAAAATCTATAACTTTTTATTTCCATGTACAGAGCTGTGTTATGGCTTTTTTCTGTGTAACAAATTACACATCAAAATGTGGTATTTAATATGCATGTACTGGGGGAATGTGGGAAAAAAAATTCCGATGCAGTGAAAATGGTTAAAAAAAACCCCACATTTTTGCAGATTCTTGTGGGTTTGGGATTTTACGGATTTCACTGTATGCCCCAAATGACATGTCTACTTATTATTTGGGTTGGTAGATACGGAGATACCCAAATTTATCAGTCTGCTTGCTGCTTATAACATAAAGTACAGTTGCACAGATCACCTGGGCTGCTTATTAACAAGGTCTGAAACTTTGTATGGTCAGAAGCATTCCAGTCTGCTTGGATGTACCATTATCCATATTTAGGCAGGAAACACCACATTTTTAATCTAGTGCATGTTACAGGAGAAACAAACTGGTGTGGCTGAACATAACTGCAGTTTACTTGTAGCTGGTGTTGGGATTTATTAAGACCAAGCATTGTAGCATAAAAGTTAACCTACCCAAGGAAGGGCCCAGTGCTCCGAATAGAGTTCGTTAATGGCTAAAGTTCTAACATTTTCTTAGATTTTTTTCTACTTAGATCCACCTGCTCCTTTTCCATCTGCCAGAAAGTAAGGATTTTTTAAATCATTACATTTCTTTACAATATGTTTGTTAAGACTGAATTATATTCAAAAGCACCTACTTCTTTTTACGCAAAAAAGAATATAAAACATAAAAAATGGGACATAATCATTGGTTATAGAAGCTAAAATAACATTTATCTAAATGGTAGTTAACTGCACAAATAATGATTCAGAGGGTATTGTAAAACGGCAGTCAAAAACTATATAAAACAAATAACAATGGATATACTCCAGGTAGACGCCTGAACACCAGGAGTGTGACATATCACAATATTTTTATTGGGGTCAAGTTAAGGTGAACTGTCATGTGTTATCTTACCATAGAATTTCTTATGTTCTGCCATTAATACTGAAGTCACAAACCCGCGTGTGTCACACCCCACTTGTGATAAGGCTGTGTGTCCACCCCCCTAGTCGTGTGTGTGTGATGGTGGCACGCAAGTCGGCCGGAGTTCACCTGCTTATTCCTGGTGCATGTGAGTGCTTGATCTTGCGACACAATCGCATTTTTAAATTCCGTGGTTTGTCCGAATCCATCGGGTTGTCCGACGGCCCACCCCCCGATTTTTGTCACGTACAAGCCAGCGCTGATGTGCCAAAATCCGATCACGTGCGCCAAAATCCTGGGGCAATTTGGCGCAAAACTAAAAACGTCGGAAAACCTGACGAAAATGCGTCCGCCGGACCCTTAGTAAATGAACCCCAATGTGCTCTCAAAGCATGACTGGGACCCCTTGAAGTCTATGGGGGCATTGATTTGGTTGGAAATCATGTAACCAGATCATTGCCCCCTGAACAGCCATGTGAATGAGCTCCTACTGTTCTCTGTATTCACTGTTATTGCCTTTTTTATATACTAGACTACACCTAGGATATATACCATGCACCTTTTTATGGGCAGACCCATTAAAAGTTAAATTTTAATTTTCTTCTTCTAGGCAATATCTTTTTAATAGAATCTAAGGAACATAAACCTTTGCAATATTATTTTTTTAATTTGGGGGGTGTGAGTATGCTAAAATCTTCTGACACCATCCAATCAACGTCAGATGGCGTCAGATAAGAGACTCCTTTGTATTGGGGTGAGTGCGCGCCGAGCAGCGGCTGTGCGCTCCCGGCATCATGTGTCTGCAGTACCAGGTGCGCGCAGCTGCTTGTCCCTGGCAGCACACGGAACACAGCGTGATCTCGCGAGATCACGCTGTGTTCCAATCTAAAGCGGACCCAGCACTGCAGACACATGATGCCGGGAGCGCGCAGCCGCTGCTCGGCGCGCACTCACCCCAATACAAAGGAGTCTCTGACAATACAAAGGACGCTGATTGGATTGTGTCAGAAGATTTCAGCATACTCACACCCCCCCCCACCCATGCTGCAGCTCCTCCTTTCTGACCATACAGACCTCGGAGTCATCAGATCCCGGGGGTCATATCTCTGGAACGGAGGGGAGGAAAATTCCAAGCTGTGTATAAAACTGTAGACACATGCTTGTGTTTTAGTAGCAGCAGTGTGAAAATGGGTTAACCCCTTAACACCGCAGCCCATTTTCGTTTTTGCGTTTTCATTTTTCACTCCCCGCCTTGAAAAATCTATAACTTTTTATTTTTCCATGTACAGAGCTGTGTTATGGCTTATTTTCTGTGTAACAAATTACACATCAAAATGGTGGTATTTAATATGCCATGTACTGGGGAGTGGGAAAAAGAATTCCGAATGCAGTGAAAATGGTAAAAAAACCCCACATTTTTGCAGTATTCTTGTGGGTTTGGATTTTACGGATTTCACTGTATGCCCCAAATGACATGTCTACTTTATTCTTTGGGTTGGTATGATTACGGAGATACCAAATTTATCAGTTTTCTGCTGCTGCTTATAACATAAAAAGGTACAGTTGCACAGATCACCTGGGCTGCTTTATAACACGGTCTGAAACTTTGTATGGTCAGAAGCATTTCCAGTCTGCTTGGATGTACCATTATCCTATATTTAGGCAGGAAACACACATTTTTAAATCTTAGCATGTTAGCAAGAGAAAAATTGGTGTTGGCTAAATAACTGCAGTTTACTTTAGTAGCATGGTGTATGGGATTTATTTAAGACAAAAGCATTGTAGCATAAAAGTTAACCTACCCCAGGAAGGGCCCAGTGCTCCGAATAGATGTTCTTAATGGCTAAAAGTTCTAACATTTTCTTAGATTTTTTTCTACTAATAGATCCATCCTTGCTCCTTTTCCATCTGCAGAAAGTAAGGATTTAAATCAGTTACATTTTTAAATATATTTTGTTAAGACTGAATTTATATTCAAAAGCACCTACTCCCAGGCTCATATAATGGCCCCCGTCGCCCCCCCCAGGGACATGAATTAATGGCCCCAGCTACCCCAGACATAGAATTATGGCCCCAGCCTACACCAGAAATAGAATTAATGGCACCAGCCTACCACAGACACATAGAATAATGGCCCCCAGCATACCCCAGGACATAGGAATGAATGGCCCCCAGCCTACACAGACATCGAATCATGGACCCAGCCTACCCCAGACATAGAATAATGGCCCCAGCCTTACCCAGACATAGGATAGAATTTAAGGCCTCAGCCTACCCCAAACAAGAATTAATGGCACCCAAGGCCTACCCCAAAAAATAGAATTAATGGCCCCCCCAGCCTACCCCAGACATGAATTAATGGCCCCAGCTACACCAGACATTAGAAATTAATGGCCCCAGCCTACCCCAGGACAAGACATAGAATTAATGGCCCCAGGCCTAACCCAGACATAGAATTAAGTCCACAGCCGCCACCGGAAATAGAAAATTAAAGGCCCCAGCCCCCCAGAAATAGAATTAAGGCACCAGCCTGCCCCCCAGACCATAGAATAATGGCCCCAGGCCTTACACCCAGAATAGAATTAATGCATCAGCCTACCCAGACATAGAATTAATGGCCCCAGCCTAACCCAGACATAGAAGTAAGGGACCAAGCCTGCCCCAGACATAGAATTAATGGCCCCAGCACCCAGACATAGATTAATGGCCTCAGCCACCCCCAGCACCAGACATAGAATTAATGGCACAAAAGCCACCCCCAATAATAGAATTAATGGCCCCAGCCTACCACAGCAGAAAAGAATAGAATTATGGCCCCAGCCTTACCCCAGACATAGAAATTAATGGCCCCCCCAGCCTACCCCCAGGACAAGAATTAATGGCCCCAGCTACAACGACATAGAATTAATGTCCCCAGCCTGCACACAGACATAGAATTAATGGCCCCAGCTACCCAAGACATAGAAGAAGTAATGGCCCCCCAGCCTACCCCAGCCATTAGAATTAATGGCCCAGCCTACCCCAGACATAGAATAATGGCCCCAGCCGCCCCAGACAAAGAATTATGGACCCAGCTGCCCCAGACATAGAGTAAGCACTCCTGACAGCCCCCAGATATTGAATAATGAACCCCCCACCCCGCACGCCCCAGACATATAATTAATGCCCCCTGCCGCCCCAAATATGAAGAATAATGCCCCCCCGCCAGACAAATAATCAAGCCCCTTGCTAAGCCCCAGATAATATAGAATAATGCCCCCCACACCATAGGACTATAATCAATGCACCCCGCCTGCCACGCCCAGAAATAGAATAAGGCCCCTCCTCGACACGCCCAGACATATAATCAAGCCCCAGATAAGATAACGCACCCCCCCGCCCCAGGAATATAATTTATGCCCTGCCAGACCAAGATAAAGAAAATGCCCCCCCAGCCCAAAGATAAAAATAATGTACCCCCACCCGAAGCAAAAAAGAAAAAGAGAAAGAATAATGGAAAACAAAAAAACATCAAAGAAGCCTAAACAAACAGAGAGAAAATCAAGAGGTCAGCGCATATAAACAAGACAAAACCCAGAAAACCGACCCAGATCACCCAGCCCACGAAAATAATAATGTCCCCACTCCGCCCCAGATCCCCAGATAAATAAAATTCCTCTCCCCCGCCCCAGACATATAATTTATGCCCCCTGCCCAGCCCCAGATAAAAGAATAATGCCCCCCCCCCCGCCCCAGATAAATAATAATCCCCCCCCCCCAGATAAATAATAATGTCCCCCCCCACCCCAGATAAATAATAATGTCCCCCCCCCGCCCCAGACATATAATTTATTGCCCAATTGCCAGCAAAGATAAAGAATTAATGCCCCCCCATCCGCCCAGATAAATAAATGTCCCCCCGCACCAGACTATTAAATTTTGCCCCCCCCACCCAGATAATAATAATGTCCCCCCCCCGCGCCCCAACATAAATTATGCCCCTGAGCCCCAGATAAAAGAAAATGTCCCCCCCCGCCCCAGACATATAATGTATGCCCCCTGCCAGCCCCACATAAAGAATAATGTCACACACACCCCCCCCGCCCCAGATAAAGTTAATGTCCATTCGATATTTAACAAAAAAACCCATAATACTCACTCTATGGAGAAGGTTCGTTCTTCGCTCAGTTCTGGCATTCTGGTCTTCTTTCGTCCTCATCTCTTATTTATAAGCCCCTCACCCTTTCATATACCCTTCTCGTTCCAAAGAGCTCTCACGTTTCAACTACCTTCTCTTGTCTAAACCCCACTTGTAGATCCTTACTTCCCTTCTCTTCACCTTCCCTTACGTTCTCCCAAGCTTCTTTCCCCTCACCTCCATCCCAGTTTAACTACCCACTATTCTTTATCTGTTCCCACCACTTATCCGCTTCTCCTTATCTCTCATCCAATCACCCCCCCCTTCACGCGCCCGTCTTAAGCAGCTTGGTGTAGAGGCGGGGATAGGACGTCCACTGCTCCGCGCCTCTCACACAAGCCGCGGAGCTACATGGAGGCAGGAGGAATCTGGTAGGTGGTTCAGCCGCTCTCCACTGAGTGTATAAACAGACGAGAGCAGCAGCGCCTGCGGCTGCGTCTGTGTACTAATTATAGACCTGCACTTATGATGCAGGTACGATAGATTAGATGAAAAGTTGAAGGGAGGAGGGAGTGCGGAACCGGCCCCGGACGAGCTCCTCAGACACAGGCCCCCACCACCGGCCCCAGGACCGACGGCCCACCGGGAAATTCCGTGGGTACTATGGCCAGCCCGCCCCTGGAACGGGAATCTACCTTCTCCAGCCCGTTGTTCACTAAGTCTCCCAATAAGTTTATATCCCTTGCTTAATAGTGCTTAAGTGCAATACAGCATGACCACCTATAGTTGTATGATTAGGAACCAGTCTAATTTGTTGTCCACTGTTGGTAAAAGCCATTACATAAGCCACATTAGAAGGTCCTCTTTTAATTGGGTTGCTCCCCCAAGGTGTTACTAGACTCTAAATTAAGAGGTTAAGTTTTATTTTGTTGTCGTTTGCCCAGTGAACTGTTTGTATGCCCAGGGAAGAAAAGCAGAGTGACTTTTCTGGGATGTGAGGAAACCATTTTATCCTAAAAAAAATGGGGCACATTTGTTAAGGGCTCGATGAGAACTTCTCAATAGATTTTATCTGCGGAAGGTTTTGGTGGCAGGTGCCTTTTACACGTGATGAAAAAAATATTCGAAATGCCTTAAAAGAAATTTCTGGATGCTTGTTGGCAAGGCTGAATGGAAAAAGAAGGCATTAAGGATCTTGAAGGAACACAAACTCTACTTTGTGCCTTTTTGTATTTTAGCTCACATGAAAAAGCTACATAAGGCAGCGCAAAGATACCCATATCTGGGACAGATAATGAACTGTCTAAAACACCACTTTTATGTTGTAATATTATAAACGTTGGCAGTTAAAAAGCACTTACTAACTGCTACCTCGAGAAAAAACGGCTTTAAAAACACGATGCCGTAGGCCAGTGGTGGCGAACTATGGCGCTGGTGCCAGAGGGGGGCCACTCAGAGCCCTTTTGTGGGCACTCACAGAGAGAGACTCAATGATTTCCTACAATCCAGCCAGCCAGGACTTGATCTGAAGGAGAGGGAAGGTTATGGACAGATCTGGGATTATCACGTAGCTCTGCTCCGACCCTGACAATTCTTCCTGGACCTGGAGGGAAGCTACAAATGGTCCTTGCAAATTTCTTCTAGTTTCTTCTTATTGTGTCCCGTGCTGATATAATTGGGAAAGCAGTGGCAGCAGGAGCAGAAGTTAAATCAATAATTACATTTTGTGTTGGGGCTTTCCAATAAATAAGATGGGTCTTTGGTGTGTTTGGCACTCGGTCTCTAAAAGGTCACCATACTGCCTTAGGCTAACAAGGTAGTACATAGGGACCTGGGGGACCAAGTGATATGACTGCAATCGTTTATAACAGGGGACGACCCCAAACACCAGAGATCAAGGAGTCGTAAAGGATGCTCTAAGTACTCCCTGCTGTGCCCAAAATGAGGTGGTGTACTCCCTAGTCCGGGAGGTTAACAGCTTTTATTAGTGGCAATAAGCTGTAATTAATAATGTAGGGGTATTATCTTTTAAAACCCAGTACATTAGGTGCGGTTGGTTGGGATCAAGTATGATCCCATTGCAACCAAACCCTCACACTCGACTTTAGGATGCAAATGCTCACGTCCGAGCTTGACAGGACCCAGAACCACTTGAGGAAGTCTGTAAAAACCTACCTGGTCACAGGTTAAGTAATAATTTGGGCCCTATCAGGACCCCATAGCAGCTCCACACATACACCACACCATCTAAAGTATAAGTAGACATAGCCATGAGATAGCCTAGGCGCTACGCTGGTTTTAAAACTGACAACGACTAGCCCCCCGACATGTTCGCCGGAATAAACCGGCTTCATAAGGGGTTGGGCTAATAGTGCTATTATAGTGCCACTATAGCCCAACCCCTGATGAAGCTGGTTATCTGGGAAACATGTCGGACTTGAGGCCTAGTCCTGTGCTGATGCACCCACCCAAAACAACAGATTGATGTGTGCTGCTTGTGAATTTCCTATAGTTTACGAAATTGATAGAAATATGGGTCTCCAGGGTTGTTTAAAGGCCGTTTTACCCAAAAAATTTTGCACCAGCAATTCCAGGGATCTGGTTAACAAAGAACAAGATCTCATCAGCCTCAAAGGGCAGAGATTGAGAGGATTTTATCTGAGAACAACCTCTGGGGTGGCTGTCATTACCAAAGCTCTGCCTAAGGGCCTGTGTAGTTTACGGGTTTTTCTCATGTAAGAAATTAAAAATCTCAACCCCCAATGATGTTTTAACGCAATTAAAGATCATTTTAACCCTTTATTCACAATTGTACTCAGTTTTATTGTTGTTTTTAACTATATCACTCCATAGGCTGAGTCAGGCAAAATTCCAGAGGGAAGCGGAGATTATCTAAGCAGAAACATTATGATACGAGCAGTGCAGAGGAAGAAGGTGCGGCCCACTCTCCAGTTACGGCTACATCAATGTTTTCTTTAGTTTGGGTGCAGGTACAGGACGCGGACAGGCGGCAAGGCAACGGGCCGTTTCGCGCTACAAGCGTTTCTCAAGCCTCTGGACGTCACTTCCTCCGGGGCGTGCAAATTTTGATGGCCCGGGGGAAAGTTGCCATAGTAATAGACAACAAAATTATAATGTGTGAACTAGTGTGTTGGGTACACAACAAGCTATAAAAATATCCAGACTATAGAAGTGGACAATTAAAAAGATACTATACAGCGAGGGGAAGCTTATAAGATAATGATTCGTACGAAAAAGGAAGAAGAGGACATGAAAAGCCAGTAACGAAACCAATTGGTTAATTTCACGGAAAACACAAGCTTAGAAAATTACAAGAAAACACTAAGGTCATGCGGTCGTTTAATCCTAATGCACCCAATGCGTGGCATTTAAGATCCATCTGTTCGCGCCCGTTAAAAGATCTTTTTTGACGGTATCCCCCTCTGGAGATTTACTGCACCCTCGATTGCGGAGAAAACGCCCGGGGGGAGGGGTCGGACGAATGGCTGTTTCTAATGTGTTGACTGAGTCTCGGAACCATTCCCTGATGATATAGAGTTCAAATGTATCTGACTCTAATGAAGAGGCTTTCTGATTGTTTTACCAATGTTCAAAATCTATTACATGAGCAAAATAGCACATAAACCACAAAGGGTTCTGCATGTGATGAAGTCTTCTTTAACGTCTATGTGGGTACCCCCCTAGTGCAAGTTTGGCTTGAAATGAAGTTTACAGAAATTACATGTCCGCATTTGAAATTCCCTTTCGGGATCCTTGGCGGAGCCAATTATGTCTTGGGACGGAGTATCTACTCCGGACGAGCTCAGTTTTTAAATTGGACAGAGTCTAAGGTAACTAAGGTATAGAGGACACAAGCTCGCCAGTGTGTTTCCGGCCAATAAAGTTCCAGTGTCTGTTAAGAGATCCTCGGATGATATTTTCGTGTGGACGTGAAATCGAAAGAGAAGGCAAACCTTCTATAGTTCTTTAATTTTTAGTTTGACACTCGGAAGAGACGCGCTGGGGAACCTTTTACCGCCTTCTCTAAAGCCTTTTGTACATTATGATACATCTAGTTCTGTTGAGTTACAATGTGCGTTACATTATCAGAAGTACAGGTTTATATACACTTTCATTAAGCCTCGAAACATCTGACACATAGAAGGAGAGGAGAATAGATCCATGCGATGCCTATCAGCTTGTACACACAATGTCAGCTCTACCTACATCTCTGCAATTTCACAACACAAGATTTTGTGCCTTCCTCCCCAATAAAACTTAATGGCTGTAGCTTTAGTTATCCTCAGGCTGCTTTGCGTTATGCTAGGACTGATCAGACCAACCTAGGGTTAAAAGACCCTAAGGGCATCGAAAAATGGACAATAAAAATTAAAAAAAAGTAAAAAAAAATGATAATAACAAAAATAAAAATAAAATAACCCCCTTTCCATAGGAACTGTATAAATATAAACAAATAAAAATCATCAACATATTAGTATCGTCACGTCCGAAAATGCCCAATCAAATATGAATAAGGATTTTTTACGCGTTAAACCCCGTAACGGAAAATAGCCCCCAAAGTTGAAAATGGCACTTTTTTGCCATTTTGAAAAATATTTAAAAAAAAACAATAAAAAGTGATCAAAAAGTACTTACATGTTACAAATGATAGCAATGAAAACATTCATCAAAATGAAAAAATATGAAACCACCCACAAGCTTTGTACAAGAAGTATGAAAAAGTATTAGGACGAAATGGCAACAATCGGGGGAAAAAATTTTATTGTACAGGAGGTTTTTAATTTTTGTAAATGTATGAACAAATACAAATTTGGTATATCCTAATGCTTCGACTTAACGCATTAAAGAGACCTGTCATTGAGCGTACAGGGAAATTGTAAAATCCAGCCTACAAGAAGAAACGGTTCAAATGATTTTTCACCCTTTACTGCATTTGGAATTTTTCCATCATCCCAAGTACATTGCAGGGAATATTAAAAAAAAAAAAATTAAATAGCCAACACTATGAAGTGCAATTGTTACACAGGAAAAAAAGGTATTCAAGAGTCTTTACCTTGTAAAATAAAAAGTTATTCGATTTTTGATGAAAGTGGGGAAGTTAAAAATGCAAATGAAAAAAAACAAAAAAATACAGGTAGTTAAGGGATAATAATAGGTATACCATGTGTAAAATACCCAATTATTAAAAACTATAACCCTAATGTAGGAAAGCCAACTTTAAAGCAAACTTCTGGTCTAGGTTTGTAGCTTTTTTTTGTTGGCCATTCACAAACCACAGGTTTTGGCACACACGATCGGATTTGGCGCAATTTCATGTGACAGGGAAATCGGGGGGAGAGTTGGCGTCGGACCACCGACTATTTGTACGAAAGTGGTGGATTTTAAAATTAAAATTGTGCCGCAAGACATGCACTCAACATGACAAGGGAAGAAGAAGGTGAACTCTGGCGGACTTGAACGGCGAGTGAACCACATGCAGGATCTAGAGCAAAGATCTTGTTGATATCGCGGCCAGAATTCATCCTCCTCGGACAACGCCCCCAGGGAGAACGCGCAGGACCGGGTAAGTAAATGTGCCCCCCCAATATGTATCTTCATCTATGAGTCACTGCCATTTATATAACTTTTATGATTGACTTTTTTTTTGCAGAATATAGAACTCATGCTGAAAAAAATTCAACAAACTTTAGTTTTTTTTCATCTACATGTTCTAAGAGCATAGCCATTTTTAACTGTTGTATGTGAGCTTTTTATCAGATAATTTTTTTTTTTGTGCAGGAGACGCTCACTTTTTAATGGTTATATTTTTTTTTTAATCTTGTTCTATGAGGTTGGGATATGGGAAATATGGCATCTTATTTTACCTGTTTTATTGTGTTCACACGTACGGAGTCCAGTAACTATTTTATTTTATTGTAGGGCTGCTACAGACATGGCAATATCAATTATGTAGCATTTTGGTTGTGATGTTAACTGGAATGTGTTGTAACATGATTGGGGGGAATTGGGGCTTTATTCATGATTTTGTTTTATTTGACTTTTTTTGTAAATTTTGAATCATTTTTTGATATGTAAAATACTCAAACTGATGTTGTATTACAGCATACTACGTAGTTCAGCATTCTGATTCCTTTATTTGTACTAATGGTGTACAACAGAAAACAGGAAAGAAGGGAAGAATTCAAAGGAAAAAAATTCACAAAGTTGTTCCATGCTACACAATGGGGCGGCGTCCATTGGACGACTGACTGATTGCGAAATGAGCGAGAGATTTAACTTTCAAGGTAATGGCAAGCTAATGCACTACATGCACCACGAAAAAGAAGGTGAACTTCCATCAAGGACCTGAGAGGGGAAGCACCGGGATGCACGATTCTAGTGAACGTGTGGACAGTGCATTATGTTCGACCAAATGCACTTTCTGTGAACCCAGCAGCTAGTAAAGTAAATGAGCCCCCATTATGATCCCTCTAGTTTGTGGGGTGACAATGTGGTCCATTATTAGGGTCAAGGTTATATTACACTTTCATCTCGCCTTCTGACATTGTACAACACACCGACACATAGAGAGATTGAGGCAGATCAGAGAAGATGAGATGCAGGAGCTACTCTTACACAGAGGCATGACGAAAGGGAGTACAGACTTTTACACGTTACACTTTTAGATTGCTACATTTCTGTTCTCAAGATGTGCCTGCCTCCCAGTTCCCTGGATCACTAATCTCCTTTTGTAGTTTTTAGCTTCTCTCTTCCCATGATGTGCTGGCAGAAATGAGTCAGTAAAGGTCGTGGAGCTGTGTTGCTAGAACTGCGGCAGCGGTGGCATTAGACTACAGCCACGAAAGACAAAGAAACCAACAAGCCACGGATGTCACAACCAGGAATCCAAGAGGGCGGCCATGTCAAAGGGCAACTGACATAGATGCATCAGGGCTTGATAGAGAAAAACAACTTGGGACTCAGTGGCGATTAAGTGTTCCATGGGCCCGGGGGCTGTTCACAAGTCCCCCAAGCTTCCAAACCAACATGGCCGGATGTTAGGACTTAAGTCCATTATATGTCCTCTATTATCAGTGGTGGCTAACCTATGGCACGTGCCAAGAAGTGGCCTCAGAGCCCTTTCTGTGAGCACGCAGGCCATCACCAGAGGTGTCTTCCTGCAGTCCCAGACTGGACTAGGGACTTGCTGATGCACAAAGCGATATTAAAGTGACAGTGCTACATGGACTAATAGAGGAGTGGAGTGTGGTGTTGATATAGATCTGATAATCATTGTAGCTCCTGCTGGGGCATGACAATGTTACTTGTGTATGGGACACTGGAGGGAAGTACATGATTTCCAAATTTCTTCTATTTTCTGCTTTATTGGTGTCATCGGGTGCTGGTATCCATGACAACTGTGGACAGAGAGAAGAGAGTATAAATCACAAATTACTTTTCTGGTGTTGGCAATTTGCGATATACATAAGGGGGTATTGGTGTTGTAGTTTGGGCACTCGTCTCTAAAAAGGTTTGCCCATCACTGCTTATATCATTAATCTTATACTGTTATAAAATAATTTTAATTAAACGGTAGCATCTGGGTGGACATTTTATTATGATAGCTAATAATGGACATTTAATCAATGTTCCCACAGCTATGCCCCCATGTAATGAACTGTAACCCAAGATGGCCCCTGATAAAAAATGTCCACAGCAGATAGCACCCTTTTAATAAAATGTCCCACCCCATATGGGCCCCACTCTAATCAAATGTACCCCCAGGTATGGGGCACCTTTTAAGTAAGTCCACAGCACGCCCAAGTGAGAGAAAAAAAAAATCATATCACCACCCAGCTTCTTCTACCCGGCCCAAGCGGCTCCCTCTTCCTATGTGGATCCATTGTATCCTTCCTGCCTGGTGCATCACTGTGATGTGGCAGTGTTGACGGGCCGCGTGACTTCAAAGTAAGGCCCGCGCAGCAGAGCATTACATTATGATGTCACAGCAACCGTACACACGTGTCATAGTAATGCGTCTGGGCTGGTTAGACAACAGACAGTGCCACAGGGCTAAGGAGAAGGAGCTGATGAAAGGAGAGAGTTTTTTTTAAAGACTTATGGGGGATCATCATCTAAAGCCCAGGTGTGCAAGCCCCAAAGGACCGGGCGGCCCACCCATGCCACCTATATGAAGATCCACATTGTTGAACTTTATCGTGTGAATGCTGTTATTTTTGTTTTAATACAGGAATTTAGAGAATGTGTTTAAAAAATTGTTTTTGGGTTTTTTTAATCCTGAGTACATTAAGAAAACTTGTCTTTGTGGAAACACTTAATCCTAGTAACAATTGTACACTGCACAAACTTTAAATCAATGCATGCTTGCAAAGCAATTCTGTTTGCCAATGAATAGGTTAGATGGCCAAATAAGGCCTTGGTTTACTACAACAAGATCTAGCTGAAAACCCAATTGCCGACAACGGCTCTCTGGTGGGGTGGAAGGACGTAGGAAGCAATGCAGAACTGAGGAGTCCATAATAGCGAAACAAGGAGCCAGAAGGGGCTTCTGTGCCCTATACAAGAGCACCTAATGTTAGTTGTACAATTAAAACAAACTTTTTTTATAATAGCAGCAGTCCTTTAGAAAATATAAATCAAAAATGGATTCTGTTCAGGGAAACAAAAAGCATGTAAGGGGCTTGGTTTACAATCAGCATCCATTTTGGTAGCATTTAGAGAGACGCGGAGCACTAAAAAAAGCTCGGGTGATGCTAGTTATTGAGACGAAACGTTTCCGATGCTCGAGGCTGCTCGAAATAACGACCCCATTGAAGTTCATATGGGAGACTCGAGAATTTTCAAGGGGACCCAAGGCTCTGTACAGGGAACGGGCCAAAACACCTGGGACCCTCAGAAACGGATGGAAAACACCATGAAAAAATTAGACAGGAAAAAGAAGGGAGGACCGAATGAATGGAGCCTCTAGGCTGCTTAATTGCACACTTAGCCCCAAATTATGGGCCAACAGCATGGCCAATGGACACGTGACCGAATGGGCTAGATGCATCAAAACATCCAGAATTTGACCGACAATATAGGGCACGGCATGCAGAGGCAGCAGCAGCAGCGGAAGGCTCGAGTAGAGAGGGCATGGCGACATACCCTAAAGGACATCAGGATTCAAACCAAGGGGGCAGAGAGAGGAAACCAAAGGCAGTGAGCAAGAAGTATGCTGAAATGATTTCCGATTGTGAACAAAAGGTTGACGGTATATGTAGTCGATAACACAGCATCGGGGCGAAAAATGAGACCAAGTTCCATAACGTATCTGGTGATGAAACCCCGAAAAATGAGCCTGACACAGCTCTTTTGATAGGGGACGACATGTGAGGCAGCATGGAGACGACTCCATGATTAAGAGCGACCGTAGGGATCCAGATGCGATGCTATGATTGCAACTCAGGTCTCTCGCACATGGGCGGGGGACAGATGGGGAGTTCCATGTATCTGGTTAAAACACCTGAAAATTCTGCCTGACACAGTGTTTGGTTTGATAAGGGACATGGATGGAGGCAGGAAGTGAAGTAGTAGTAGATTAAAGGTGATCTGCACGTATAAAGTTTTTTTTTAAAACTATGTTAGTTGGCATCTTGGGATGGAGTGGCGCTCCGCTTGCCAGGGACGAGCTTTTCGCCTATCCAAGCCCCTGTCTCTAGGTACTCCACAACACCCACTTCTAATACTTCTAGTAGTGTTCTTATAAGTTTGGGGTTATGGTGGGTGAGGGGAATGTAAACAGATGGCAAGAAGTGCTCTGAAAATAATCTCGGTAAATGATAAAGTTTGCCCAGTATCTTTTGTGGAGGATAACACAGCAGAGGGCAGGTTGGCAACAAAGTGAACAAGTTTGATGGTGGAAGCCATGGATAAACAACCCAAAATTGCTGCCGGGCACACCTCCAAGGATCTGTCACCTGATGCAAAAGGCTCGGGGACGGACCGGGGGCGGGGAGTCTCCTGGCCCAGCGGGGTTAAAATCGGGGGATGACTTTGTCCATGTTCCCTTGCCCGTTTATACGGCAAACCGCCTTCGGGGATGACGCCGCTGGGTCGCCCCGTACCTGTTCACTAACATTCATCTATTCGGCCCTAAACGCTCCCGCTTGTTATTTTGCCCCTGCCTCCTTACCAGCTATTGCCCTTCCCACCTCACTCCTCTCGGCCTTAAACCGGAGGAGAATTTGTGTTAGGGGGGAGAATCTCCAAACGGCTCAGGTGCGACTCGGTTGGAGCCTCTTCTCGCGTTTGCCACCTAGATTGCCCTGGGCCAGCGACTGGTGTCCAGACCGTACCCCGTCGTGCTCCCGGCGGGATCCGGGACGGTCGTGGGCCTCCTGCCCCGTCGGCTCCACCCGTCAGGCATTGGGTGCATTGGTGCCCAGGGACCCAGAGCCCATTGCTGCCGCTTCCGCGAGGGTTTTCTGTCGGGGGGGCAGTGCCGCTCCGATATGGTCGGGGGGAACGCCTTCTAACGTGCGCGACTCGTGTCTCTGGTTATCTCACTCCTTCAATACGCCCCCGCGCTACATTAGCGGTTTTTTCCACTGGACATCACCCGCAGGTTGGGCTCGTTTTGCGTCCCTTCTCAGAGCTCCATCATTGCGGGAGGGCCTTCTCTCGCCGGAAAACCATGCTCCGCCTCGTAGATCATGCCCCAGTGACGTCAAACGAAGGGGGAGGGAGCCTACTCCTCCTTCGGGTACGATCAGCGCCGCCCCTCCTTCCCATTCTCCGGCCCCCCTCTCACTCCATCGCACCTGCATCCAAATCCGCTACGTAGACAGGCTGCGGAGTCGCTCGGCAAACAAGCTCCTATTTCTGTCTTCGATACAGGAAAGCAGACCCCACCCCCGCGGGAGACCTGCTAGTTAAAGAGTCCGCGGGCTGGCAGGGGGAGGCAGGGAGACCGGTCTCCTGACCATACTCCAAGTGCGCTTTCGTGCCTTATGCCCCATCCCTTGTCTTTACTCCCTAGACTGGGATGTGGGCGTGCGGTGCCGGGTTCCACGGCCCTTGGGCTGAGAATGCTCTTTCTCCTGTACAGCTCGGGGTTTGGTAGTGCGCCCCGGGGCGGGGGGGTGGTGCGTTCGTTTGGGGGTCCACTAGTATCACGGCTCCCCTTTCCTCGGGTCTATCTCCCCTGGGCGTGCCTTCGGGGGCGCGGAGGCTTTTGCACTAATCCAGCAAGGTTCTTTTATTTCGTAGCAAAGTTTTGTCCTTTGCCTCTACGAGGTTCCGCCCTCTCGGGTCGAGGAGTGGCTTTGCGGTCGCCTCGGGCGCGCTCGCAGCATTGGGCCCACCTGAGGGGTTCTCGAGCGGTGGATAGTTCTTCGTTTAACAACGGTGTCGCGGTTTGACCGCGTATCGCGCAGGTTCTGCTGTCGCCGCGGAGCTCGCCTGTGCGTTCCCACCGTTTAGGGCGCACTCGGATGGATGGTCAGGGGCCACGCAGGGGGTTGAGTTTCGTGATCTGTTGCCTTTCTGAGCTCCGCACTTCACGACGCGCGATTTCTCCCCGGTATCGGGAGACAGGGCGGGTCCGGGGCAAGTTCGAGGAGGGAGTTTGATGGCGGGACAGGACGGCCAGCTGGGGTGGGTAGGGCGGGGCAATGGATAGGGTGGGGGGGCTTTGGTGTGGCGAAGAGTGGCGGGCGAGAGGAGGAAGAATAAATCCTCTAACTAAGTGTGCCGTGACGTCTTACCCGCCTTTCGCAAGCGAGGGGGAGTATCCGGAGGGGGCCGGAACGCCGGGGCAAGAAGTTCTAGGGGCGAAACGACTGTTCTTAGGTCTATCCGAGGGATGTAAAGGAGGTGAGGGGGGGGGCGGAGGGCCTTTTCGCTCACGGCTCAATCCTTCTATCCGGTGTGTGCGGTAGGGGTTGCTGTTTGCCTGGTCGATCCCCGGGGGGGAGCCAGGGCTGGGGAGACACCTCCTCCCGATCGATCCTGATCTTCGCCCATACCCCTTTCCCCATTCTTCCCTGCGGTTTATGCTAGGGTGACTCGACCGGCTGACTGTTACTTCCTACCAAGACGTCTTGGCGCTACGGGTTTCTTGCACTGTTGACATGTGTCTCGTGGCCGAACTGCCAAGCGTCGCCTCCGGGCGCTCGCTGAGTGCCGGCATCCCCTTCTAGTAACTGGTTTATTTGTTACCTCCTCCTTTCCGTCCGCCATGCATCAATTTTATGGCTTCATCATCACCAGCACCGAGCCCCATCGCGACAGGACTCCGTTTCACTCGATGTAATCCCTCTCCTTCTTGCTTCCCATATACGTCCCCTTACTCTCCCTATTTTCCACTATCGGCTCATTATCCTACACGTTGCTGTCCGGACCTTGCAACAAGACAAACTATCGGTTTTGCACCTCAACGCTGGGCATCCTGGTGTGCAGCTCTCACCTCTTGGAAAACCCTCGGCCTTATATATCCTTCCTTCCAACCACTCGCCGTTTCCAACATAGCCCCTCTACATTACTCAAGTTACCGACCTATCCGTAGCCGTGACCGGAACGCGTTGGTGGGGACGTTCGAGGTCCGCCAATTCTGCCGCAACGAGGCCCGAGCGGCTACCCGGCCCCCTCCCATGGGCAAGCTCCTTTTTCCTTCTCACCGGACACTATGGAGGGCAACGCACTATAACATGGCGGTTTTGTCCTTCCGGGGACCGGTGCCGCTTATTTCGTTCGACACGAGGCTGTTTCGAATCGTGACTTGTACCATGCGTTGATTACGGTGTTTTGTGGCCACCTTATGTTTTCTTCTCACCTCCTTTATCCGGAGTTTGGGGCAGATAGTGACCCCACCGTGGACCTTGTGCGGTTTGGAGTGCCAGACCCGCTCATGAGGTATGCTGGGCGACGCGGTCAGTTGATCGTCTCTGGGGCCTCCAGGTTACTCGCTTGTCGGCCCAACCCTCCGACTCGCAGGCTCGACCGCAATGCCGGCAACTTACATCGGCGTGCCTGACCATGGGCGTGACATCCCGCGGAATTTTGCGCTAACCACGTATATGAAGTCTGTGTGAACGCCCGGAGCTATAGGCCCAGGGAGGGTTCATATCCCATATCTTTCCAACTTCTGTCTGGTAGCTCGGCCCTTGGAATGCTTATGCTCCGCCAATCCATGCTGGGCGATGGCCTTACCGTGGGGCCTCGCCTAGCCCCTGGGCGATTGTACCTGGTTCCTCCATGCCTGTCGCTTGGATGGCTGCGGCCTCCCATGTCTTTTGCTCTGCGCTAATCCCTCCCCCTTGTCCACATATTCCCCCACACTGATCAGTGTTTTTCATTACCTCTCCGCCCCGTTTTTTACCGCCGGGATGCATGTGGTGTGTGGGTTCTTTTTTTCCGATCGTTGTTTTTGCTGTTTTTCGTTGCTAAGGGGACTGATGTTATGGGAGGCAGCTTATAGGACGGACTTTTGGAGGCAGCTAGGCGATGACGCTGTGGAGGGTTAGCAATGGAGACAACGTTGTGGAGGCAGCTAAAAAGACGATGTGTGGAGGCTTGCTAGCGGAGACAATTATTTGGATAGGCCGGTATGTGGCAGTCCCAAAGTTTTCAAACCAGAGGAGCCGGTCTGTGGTCTTCCAGAAAAATTAAATAGAATTGAGTGCTGTTATGTGGACCAGTCCAAAAAAGTTTCAAACCAGAGGAGCAGGTAGTTGCGTCCTCCAGAAAAAATTAAATGATTGAGTGCCTGTATGGTGGCACTCCCAAAAAATGTTTAAAAAAGAGGACCGGTAGGTGCCCTCCAGAAAAATAAACTACATAGGAGTACTATAGCTAGAGCAGTTGGCCTAGGAAAAAAATAGCGTTTCCTATGCTTAGTGTACAAATCGAGGAGACGGAGGGACAATGAGGAGGAAGGAGTGATACATATCAGGTTGAGCTTCTTTCAATGGTGGGACAATGAAATCCTGAGAAATCAGGCTTTATCATCTTGATAGCGTTCAGCCTGTAGCGCTGTCAGTTGAGGCCAAGACAAGAACCTCCAAGGCGTACAGCCGCCAGTTCGTGCCACATGTCCAGCTTTGAAACCCAGTAGTGGTAGGAGCGGTGTGATCTTAGGATGAGGTATGGAAGCTACGTACTCCCTACCATCTTTCTGTAAAGATCAGCCCTACTCGGACGAGACTGGGGACAGGTGACAGTGTCTTGCTGGGGTGACATAAAAATGGCAAGGCCTTGTTAAAGCGTACCCCTGCCAGTGCTGGACAAGCCGCATGCTCGCCCTACTTCATCGCTACTCTGTCACGGCGAAGAGAAGTTCGCCCTCTGCCGTAGCGCTGTCAGAAGGGAAAATACTGTTCAGATTAGTGACAAGGGCCTGCGGTATCATGCATTTCACCACTCCTTTCAACTCCAGGGATGAGAGTGGACAGAGCTTTGCTTCGTACCGTGGTTCCAGAGCGTGAATACCCAGTAATCGGTGCTGGAAATAAATTCTTTGAACGCGAGGGTCACGGGATAGGCAGCCTAGCATTGAAATCTGCCATATGCACCAGGTTACAACGCGCAAGAATTCACTCACCCTCACTGGCATGACTCTCAATTTCCTCCAACTCCTCTGCTTCTGCCATACACACTGAACAGTGAAGGACTTTCTGACAATGGGCCCCCGCTTCTGTATCGCCAAACTTCTCCATCCTCTCTCCTCCTCATCCTCCACCTCTAAGATATGAGCTGAGAAAACCAGACAGAGGGTGCTTTGGCTATACAAGGGAATCTTTTCCCACGCTCTTGTGGACGCGCGCAAGCTTCAGACTTCATGCGACCAGAGAGTTTTTCAACAGGCCAAGCAGCGGGACGGATGGAGGCTGATGATGGCGGCATCGCCACTGACCTCTGTGGTGAATCCTCAATGTTACTCAGCACCCACTGACCGATATCAGACATCCACGTCCATCCTATTGTAGTTGAGGAAGCTGAATGACCATGACTACCAGTTCTGGGGAAGTTGAAACTCTGGCAGTTCTACCAATCGCTCTGAGTGCTGGAAAATCGGGGTAGTTAAGCGAGTAGGGTGGGAAACCCCTGCTGATCATGGTTTGGCACAGGTGCACCCAACAGTCATCGGTCATCCGGTGTTTCTTAAAGAACCCAGACTTCTGAATATCTAGCCCTCGCCACGCGACCCTGAATACGTGAAACATGTGGACGCTGATGGCCCCAGCTATGGACCTGCCTCTCTGTCTGGCCCCACCACTGCCTCTTCCATCCTGTTGGTATCGGAACTCGCCTCCGTCTTCCAGACGACCTTTGTTCACCGGCCTATTCAACCCAGCTGGGTCTGTCACCTCATCATAATCCGATCTCCTCAAGTCTGCTCCCCCCTGGAGCTCCTGCCATGACAACAAACACCAGTATGACCAAAACCGTGTATCCCTCATCGTCCGACACCTTGGAAACCCCTTTTCCACTACGTCAATAATGTCATCCATCACCCACCAGACTGCGACGGTGGAAAATCCGGGCATCGGAAAATAGCTCAGCAGCAACCCGACGGGGGTTTGTGGACTCGGAGAAGGGTTCCAGAAAACAGTCCTCAGAGTATGCTTGGTTCAAATGCCAAATTTTCTGGAGGGGGCAGACTGGGGGGCGGAGGCCTGAGGTGGAGGAGCTGGAGGGGAGTGCTGCTTTCGGGACATGGGTGGAATGCATGGAAGAAGGATGGTGGACAAATGGCTAGAACCATTGTCTGCCATCCACGACATCACCTCTTCGCACTGGTATGGCATCACTGCTCTACCAAGAGTCCAAGTAACTTGAGACATGGAAATAGGGAGTGTAGCTCTGCGGCGTTACCCTGCCTCCCTCATCACAGGTGGTGTCTCACCGACCCAGGACCACGGCCTGACCCCTGAAGTAGTGGACGCCCCTCGTCCTATCCCATAGCCCTCGGTTTTTAAACATTTTCCAAAATTAAAGTGCAAACTGTAAATGCTTTTTTTTGTTTTTGTTTTTTTTTTTTTATTAACAAAACGATGCATCCTATGATATGGCTCGTTTCAACTACATGACAGCACACAAACTGTATTTGTGCGGGGCCTGATGACTTGAGTTATAAAAAGAAATAAACGTAAAAAAATAAAGAGCAGACTGTGGCCTACATTCAAATTCACACCCTACTAAATGTCCCAATGCGGCTGTTGAGGGTGGATATGTGTGTCACTAAGAGCGAAACACAAACGGTCGCAAGTCTCCCTGCACATTCCTCCCAATATGGTATAGTGCAATTCCTAGTGCCAAGCAAAGCCCAGACCACAGAAAATAAAAAAAAAAACGTTATTGTAGAAGGACTGTGGGTCTTGTAGAATCACTCCTGCCTAAACACTATTCTAATAGAAACCCCTACGCTGGTCCTGAACCAGCAGAGCTTCTCTCACGACCGAGCATCCAGACAGAGGAATGACCCTTAGACGTCGGTTGCAGGTCTATTCCTATTCAAGGTCAACCTGATCAGGGCCAGCCTACACATGCTTACTGACGTGTAAGGGTACATCGCTCATGCTGGGTGGAGGCACGTGTCTCTGGCTGTGATTGCTCTGTTCTGGCACCAAAATCATCCACAACGGCGGTGAGATGCATTTCTCAACTGGGCGAAATACTCGTAACTGAGCACGAGCAGTTTCGAGTACGCTAATGCGAAACGAGCATTTCAAGCTCGGAACTAATGCGTTCGCTCATCTCTAGTCATTATCCTTTCAACCTTTCGAAAAGAATGTGTTTAATGTTTAAAGACTAAAAGTATGCATAAAAAACTTTTCCTTAACTAGCCTGAGAGTTGGAGCAGCTTTTCTCCTCAGTGCAAACATATTATAAATCAATAAAGCTTTTTTGTCTCCTCCTAGGTTAAGGTGTAAAGTTTGTTGGACTTGTTGTGGGGGGGTGGTGGAATGTCTAGCATTACATCCGTTAGAAACCCATTCTACAGTTTAAAAAAGAATAGTTGTTAATGAAAGACAAAAGTGCTCCCACCGACCGGGTATGCCTACAACTCTGAGTTTTATTTGTATTCAAAAGGCGACACCACAAACAAATATACTAGAGGTTTTTTTTTTTGTATATGGGGGATATAAATGCTGAGTAGATAGGTTAGTCTCTGTCAATTTCAGGGGCTTACCGCAGCAAATAATTCCCCAGTGTCACAGATGAAGGCGGAATTCACAACTACCGCCAAGGTGAGGTATCGGCCGATATACGTCCCCCCCCCATAGACGCAAGGGTTGCCAGCGCCCTACGGAGCGGTCCTGGTGCCGTGGTTTACGGGGGCACAGTGTCGTGAACTACCCAGCCCTAAGGTTAAAATCCTTTTGACTTCAGTATGTAATGTGCAGAAGAAAACATAAGGAATCTATGTAAGGATAAACACATGACGAGTTCACCTTAACTTGACCCCAATAGAAATATGTTGTATATGTCACCACTCCGGTGTTCAGGGCGGTCTACCTGGATATTAATCCATTGTTATTTGTTTTATATAGTTTTTGACTGCCTTTTAAATCCCTCTGAATCATTATTTGTGCATTAACTACCATTTAGATAATGTTATTTATGCTTCTATTATACCATGATTATGTCCCAATTTTATTATGTTTTATATTCTTGTTTTGCTGTAAAAGAAAAAAAGCAAAACGGCGGGAGCTGCCATTTTCTCGAGCGGGCGAAGTATTCGTCCGAGCAACGAGCAGTTTCGAGTACCCTAATGCTCGACCGAGCATCAAGCTCGGACGAGCATGTTCGCTCATCTCTAGACATAATCATTGGTATAATAGAAACATAAAATAACATTGATATCTAAATGGTAGTTAACTGACAAATAATGATTCAGAGGGTATTGTAAAAGGCAGTCAAAAACTATATAAAACAAAATAACAATGGATTATACTCCAGGTAGACGCCTGAACACAGGAGTGTTGACATAATACAAATATTCTTTATTGGGGTCAAGTTAAGGTGAACCTGTCATGTGTTATTCCTAGGTTATTCCTTACCTAGTATTTCCTTATGTTTCTGCCATTAAATACTGAAGTCAAAAGGATTTTAAATAGAGATGAGCGAGCACTAAAATGCTCGGGTACTCGTTATTCGAGACAAACTTTTCCCGATGCTCGAGTGCTCGTCTCGAATAACGAACGTCGATAGCAGTGGTTGGCTGGCCAGATCAGGTGACCCTGGGATAGACTAGCCGCTGCTATCGACGTGTAAGGGTACCACGTCATGCTGGGTGGAGTGCAGAGTCTCCTGGCTTGTGATTGGCTCTGTTTCTGGCCGCCAAAAAGCAAAACGGCAGGAGCTGCCATTTTCTCGAGCGGGCGAAGTATTCGTCCGAGCAACGAGCAGTTTCGAGTACCCTAATGCTCGACCGAGCATCAAGCTCGGACGAGCATGTTCGCTCATCTCTAATTTTAAACCTTAGGCTGGATTCACACGACTGGTGCCCGCCGTACCGGCACCGTACCGCTCCCGTAGGGCGCCGCGCGCCCATTGCGTCTATGGGGACGTATATCGGCCGTATATACGCTCCCCTTGCGGTAGTGTGAATGCAGCCTTCATCTGTGAACACGTGGGGAATTATTGCTGCGGGTAAGCCACTGAGAAATTGACAGAGACTAACCTATCTAACTCAGTCATTTATATCCCACATACAAAAAAAAAACCTCTAGTAGTAATTGTTTGTGCTGTCCATTTTGAATAAAAATAAAAAGCAGATTGGTAGGCATACTCTGGTCGGTGGGGAGCACTTTTCTCTTTTACATTTAACAACTATTCCTTTTTTACTGTAGATGGGTTTTCTAACGGATGTATGCTTAGACATTCCACTACAAACCCCCACAACAAGTCCAACAAATTTACCTTAACTAGGAGAGAACAAAAAGCTTTATTGATTTATAATATGTTTGCATGAGGAGATAAAGCTGCTCCATACTCTCATGGCTAGTTAAGGAGTCATTTATATCCCACATACAAAAAAAAAACCTCTAGTAGTAATTGTTTGTGCTGTCCATTTTGAATAAAAATAAAAAGCAGATTGGTAGGCATACTCTGGTCGGTGGGGAGCACTTTTCTCTTTTACATTTAACAACTATTCCTTTTTTACTGTAGCTGGGTTTTCTAACGGATGTATGCTTAGACATTCCACTACAAAGTCCAACAAATTTACCTTAACTAGGAGAGAACAAAAAGCTTTATTGATTTATAATATGGTTGCATGAGGAGATAAAGCTGCTCCATACTCTCATGGCTAGTTAAGGAAAAGTTTTATATGCATATTTTAGGCTTTAAACATAAAACAATTCTTTTCAGCTAAAGGTTGAAAGGAAATCTACTAGAGATGAGCGAATACATTCGTCCGAGCTTGATGCTCGTTCGAGCATTAGCGTACTCGAAACTGCTCGTTGCTCAGACGAGTATTTCGCCAGCTTGAAAAAATGGCATCTCCCGCCGTTGTGATTTTGGTGGCCAGAAACAGAGCCAATCACAAGCCAGGAGACTCTGCACTCCACCCAGCATGACGTGGTACCCTTACACGTCGATAGCAGTGGTAGGCTGGCCTGATCAGGTGACCCTGGAATAGACTAGCCCCGGCCCGCGCTTCTCGGATCATTCTCTGTCTGGATGCCGTTAGTGAGAGAGCTGCTGCTGGTCAGGGAAAGCGGTAGGGTGTTCTATTAGAATAGTGTTAGGCAGGAGTGATTCTACGCGGTAGGGTGTTCTATTAGAATAGTGTTAGGCAGGAGTGATTCTACAAGAACCCAACAGCCCTTCTACAATAACGTTATTTTTTTTTATTTTCTTGTGGCTGGGCTTGCTGGCACTAGTAGTGCAGCTAGTACCATATTGTGAGGAATTTGCAGGGAGACTTGCGACCGTTGTGTTTAGCTCTTAGTGACACACATATCCACCTCAAACACCGAAGTGGGACAATTTATTTGAATTGAATTAGGCACAGTCTGCTCATTTTTTTTTTTTTACGTTTATTTCTTTTTATAACTCAAAGTCATCAGGCACAGCACAAAATACAGTTGTGTGCTGTCAGTGTAGGTTTGAAACTAGCCATATCAATAGGATAGCATCGTTTTGTTTAAAAAAAAAGTGGTAGAGCACTGTTGAGGCCAGAACAGTGCGAACAGGTGATGTCGCGGATTGCGGACAATGCTTCTAGCCATTTGTCCACCAGTCAGTCTTCCACGCAGTCCACCCATGTCACCGAAATCAGCACTCCTCCAGCTTCTCCACCTCAGCCTCCTTCCCCCTAGTCTGCCCCCTCCCAGGAAAATTTGGCATTTGAACCAGCATACTCTGAGGAACTGTTTTCTGGACCCTTCCCAGAGTCACAAACCACTTGTCCGGTTGCTGCTGAGCTATTTTCCGATGCCGTTATTCGAGACGAGCACTCGAGCATCGGGAAAAGTTCGTCTCAAATAACGAGCACCCGAGCATTTTAGTGCTCGCTCATCTCTAAAATCTACCAAATGGATGCATTATTGTAAACCAAGCACCCTTACATGCTTTTTTGTTCTCCCTGAAACAGGATCCATTCTTAATTTATTTTCTAAAGGACTCCTATTATAAAAAATGTTTTTTTTAATTGTACAAATTAGCATTAGGGGCTCTTGTATATGTCACAGAAGCCCCTTCTGGCTCCTTGTTATGCTAATTATGGACTCCTCAGTTCTGCATTGCTTCCTACGTCCTTCCCACCCCAGCCAGAGAGCCGTTGTCGGCATTGGGTTTTGCAGCTAGATCTTGTTGTAGTAAACACAAGGCCTTATTTTGGCATCTAACCTATTCAATTGCAAACAGAATTGCTTTTTGCAAGCATGCATTGATCTTAAGTTTGTGCAGTGTACAAAGTGTTACTTAGGATTAAAGTGGTATTCCCACAAAGACAAGTTTCTTATATGTACTCAGGATAACAAAATAACACATTCTCTAATTCACTGTTATTAACAAAAATACAGCATTTCACAGATATAAGTTCAACCAATGGTGGATCTTCATATAGGTGGCATGGGTGGGCGCCCGGTCCTTTGGCTTGCACACCTGGGCTTTATATGATGATCCACCATAAGTCTTTAAAAAAAACTCTCCTTTCAGCTCCTTCTCCTCAGCCCTGTGGCACTGTCTTTTGCTCTACCAGCCGAGGCGCATTACTATGACAAGGTGCTGTACGGTTGCGTGACATCATAGTGTATGCCCTGCGCGGACCCTTACATTATGAAGTCACGCGGCCGCAACACTGCCACATCACAGTGATGCACCAGGGCAGGAAGGAGACAATGGAGCCACATACAGAAGAGTGAGCCGCTGGGCCGGGGAGAAGAAGCTGGGTGGTGAGCATAGATTTTTTTTTCTCTCAAGTGGGCCGTGCTGTGGACATTACATTAAAAGGTGCCACCTGGGGTGGACATTTTATTAGAGGGGGCCTTATGGGGTGGACATTTTATTAAAAGGGGGCATCTGCTGTGGACATTTCATTATAGGGGCCATCTTGGGTGGACATTTCATTACATGGGGGCATCTGCTGTGGACATTGATTAAATGTCCATTATTAAGCTATCATTAATTAAATGTCCACCCCAGATGCTACCGTTTAATTAAAATTACTTTTATAAACAGTATAAGATTAAGGATATAGAGCAGTGATGGCAAACCTTTTAGAGACAGAGTGCCCAAACTACAACCAAGACCCACTTATTTATCGCAAAGTGCAAACACAGAAACTTAGTTTGTGATTTATACTCTCTTCTCTGTCACAGTTTTCATTGATACCAGCACCCTGAGGACACCAATAAAGCAGAAAATAGAAGAAATTTGGAAGATCATTGTAGCTTCCATCCAGGGTCCCATAAACAGGAACAATTGTCAGGCCCAGAGCAGGAGCTACAATGATAGTCCAGATCTATATACACCTTCCCACTCCTCTAGTAGTCCCAGGTAGCACTGTCAATTTAATATAGCTTTGTGCACAGCAAGTCCTAGGCAGTCTGGGACTGCAGGAAGACACCTCTGGTGATGGCCTGCGTGCTCACAGAAAGGGCTCTGAGTGCCACTTCTGGCACCAGTGCCATAGGTTAGCCACCACTGATATAGAGGACATAGAATAGTACTTAAGTTCTAACATCCAGGCACATGTTGGTTTGGACGCTTGGGGGGACGTGTGAACAGCCCGGGGCCCATGGGACACTTAATCCGCCACTGAGTCCAAGTTGTTTTCTCTATCAATCCTGATGCATACTATTTCAGTTGCCCTTTGACATGGCCGCCATCTTGGATTCCTGTGTGACAGCCGTGCTTGTTGAGTTTCTGTGTCTTTCTGCTGTGAGCCTAATGCCCCGCTGCCTGCAGTTCTAGCACACAGCTCACACTGACTTTTACTGACTCATTTCCTGCCAGCACATCATGGGCAGAGAGAAGCTACAAACTACAAAAGGAGATTAGTGATCCAGGGGAACTGGGAGGCAGGCACATCTGTGAGAACAGAAATGTAGCAGAGCTAAAAGTGTAACAGTGTAAAAGTCTGTAAGCCTCTGTCTGTCATGCCTCTGTGTAATAGGTATCTCCTGCATCTCATCTTCTCTGATCTGCCTCATCTCTCTATGTGTCGGTGTGTTAGTACAATGTCAGAAGCGAGATGAAAGTGTATATAAACCTTGTACCCCAATAATGGAACCACATTGTCACCCCACAGAACTAGAGGGATCATAATGGGGCTCATTTACTTACTAGGCTGCTGGAGTTCACAGAAAGTGCATTGTCCGACGATAATGCACTGTTCCACGATTCACTAAGATCGTGCACCCGATATCCTGCATGTGTTGCTTTCCCGCTCAGGTCTGATGGAGTTCACCTTCTTTTTCGTGGTGCATGTAAGTGCATTAGCTTGCATTACATTGAAAGTTAAATCTCGCGCTCAGTTCGCATCAGTCAGATCGTCCAATGGCACGCCGCCCAATTTGTGTAGCATGGAACAACTTGTGAATTTTTTAATTTGAATTCTTCCTTCTTCCATGTTTTCTGTTGTATTCACCATGAGTACAATAGAAGGAAATCAGAATGCTGACTAAGGTAGTATGCTGTAATACATCAGTATTGAAGTATTTTACATATAAAAAAAATGATTAAAAATGTACAAAAAAAAGTACAAATAAAAAAAAATCATGAATAAGCCCCAAATTCCCCAATCCAATGTTAAAACACATTCAAGTTAACATCACAACAAAAATGCTACATAATTGATATTGCCATGTCTGTAGCAGCCCATACAATAAAATAAAATAGTTACTGGATCCGTACGGTGAACACAATAAAAAAGGGTAAAATATATGCCCATATTTCCATATCCAACCTCATAGAAACAGGATTAAAAAAAAAATATACCAGTAAAAAGTGCAGCTTCTCCTGCAAAAAAAAAAAAATTATCTGATAAAAAGCTACATAAACAAAAGTTAAAAATGCTATGCCTCTTAGAACATGTAGATGAAAAAAACTAGTGAATTTTTCAGCAAATGAGTTCTATATTCTGCAAAAAAAAGTAAATCATAAAAAGTTATATAAATGGAAGTGACTCATAGAATGAAGATAACATATTGGGGCACATTTACTTACCCGGTCCCTGCGCGTTCCCTGTGGTGCGTTGTCCGAGGAGGATGAAGTCTGCCGCGATTCAACAAGATCGTTTGCTCTAGATCCTGCATGTGTCACTTCGCCGTTCAGGTCCGCCGGAGTTCACCTTCTTCTTCCCAGTGTATGTGAGTGCATGTCTTGCGGCACAATTTTAATTTTAAATCCCACACTTAGTACAAATCAGTCGGGTTGTCCGACGGCCACGCTCCCCGATTTCTGTCACATGAAATTGCGCCAAAATCCGATCGCGTGTGCCAAAAACTGTGGTATGGTGAATGGCCAACAAAAAAAGCTAAAAACCCTAGACCAGAAGTTTGCTTTTAAAGTTGGCTTTTCATACATTGAGGGGTATAGTTTTTATAATTGGGTAATTTACAGGGTTATACTATTATTATCCCCTTAACGACCTGGATTTTTTTGTTTTTTCATTTGCATTTTTAACTCCCCACTTTCAAAAATCTATAACTTTTTTATTTTTACATGTAAAGAGCTCTGTGATACCTTGTTTTCTGTGTAACAAATTGCACTTCATAGTGTTGCTATTTAATATTCCATGCCATGTACTGGGAAGTGGAAAAAAATTCCAAATGCAGTGAAAATGGTGAAAAAAATGCATTTGCACCGTTTTCTTGTAGGCCTGGATTTTACAGATTTCACTGTACGCCTCAAATGACAGGTCTACTTTATTCTTTAAGTCGAAGCAATTACGGAGATTCCAAATTTGTATAGGTTTTATAATGTTTTCATACATTTACAAAAATTAAAACCTCCTGTAAATAAAATTTTTTCCCCGATTTTTGCCATATTCTGTCTCTAATAACTTTTTCATACTTCATTGTACAAAGCTGTGGGTGGTTTCATATTTTTTAAATTTTGATGATGTTTTCATTGCTATCATTTGTAACACTGTAGTACTTTTTGATCACTTTTTATTGTTTTTTTTTATTTTTCAAAATGGCAAAAAAGTGCCATTTTCAACTTTGGGTGCTATTTTCCGTTACGGGGTTAAACGCAGTAAAAATCCTTATTATATTTTGATTGGGCATTTTCGGACGTGACGATACCTAATATGTTGATGATTTTTATTGTTTATATTTATATCAGTTCTATGGAAAGGGGGTTATTTTAATTTTTAGTTTTTTTATTATAAATTTTTTTTTTACTTTTTTTTTAATTTTTATTTTCCATTTTTCAGATGCCTTAGGGTCTTTTAACCCTAGGTTGTCTGATCAGTCCTATCATATACTGCAGCAGCCTGAGGATAACTAAAAGCTACAGACAGTTAAGTTATTTATTGGGGGAGGAAGGCACAGAAGATCTAGTGTGTTGTGAAATTGCAGAGATGTAGGAGAGCTGACATTGTGTGTAAAAGCTGATAGGCATCTCATGGATCTATTCTCATCTCTCTTTCTATGTGTCAGATGTTCAGAGGCTTAATGAAAGTGTATATAAACCTGTACTCTGATAATGTAAGCACATTGTCAACTCACAGAACTAGATGTATCATAATGTTTCTGCTTAGATAATCTCTGCTTACTCTGGAATTTTGCACTGACCAGCCTACGGAGTGATATGAGTTAAAACAGCAATAAAACTGAGTACAATTGTGAAATAAAGGGTTAAAAATGATCTTTATTGCGTTAACATCATTAGGGGGTTGAGATTTTTTAATTTTCTTACATGAGAAAAACCCTTAACGACACATGTCCTTATGCATAGCTTTGGTAATGACAGCACCCCAGAGGTTGTCTCAGATAAAATCCTCTCAATCTCTGCCTTTGAGTGCTGGAGGAGATTCATTGTTCTTTGTTAACTAGATACCTGGAAATTGCTGGTGCAAAATATCTTGTAAAACTGTCTTAAACAACCCTGGACCCATATTTCTATCAATTTCGTAACGATAGGAAAGTACAAGCAGCACACTCAATCTGTTGGTTGGGTGGGTGCAGGCATCACAGGACTAGGCCTCAAGTCCGACATGTTTCCCCAGATAACCAGCTTCATCAGGGGTTGGGCTAATAGTGGCACTATATAGCACTATTAGCCCAACCCCTGATGAAGCCGGTTATCCGGCGAAACATGTCGGGGGGCTATTCTTTGTCAATTTTAACCAGCGGAGGGCCTATGCTATCTCATGGCTATTCTAGCTTATACTTTAGATGGTGTGGTGTAGTGGAGCTGCTCTGGGGTCCTGGTAGTGCCCAAAAACTTATACTAACCTGTGACCAGGTAGTTACATACTTCCTCAAGTGGTTCTGTGTCCTTTCAAGACTCCGGACGTGAGCATATTGGCATCCTAAAGCAGAGTGTGAGGGTTTGGTGTGCAATGGGATCATACTTGATCCCAAACCACCGAACCTAATGTACTGGGTTTAAAAGATAATAACCCCTTAAATTATTAATTGCAAGCTTATTGCTCACTAAGAAAAGCTTGGTTACATCCCGGACTAGGGAGTACACTCACCTCATTTGGGCACAGGCAGGGAGTACTTAGAGCAGTCCTTACTCCTTGATCTCTTTTGTTTGGGTCCTGGTTATACGATTGCAGCATATCACTTGGTCCCAGGTCCCTATTACATAACTTGTTAGCCTAAGGCAGTGATGGTGAACCTTTTAGAGACCGAGTGCCCAAACAACAACCAAGACCCACTTATTTATTGGAAAGCCCCAACACAGAAATGTAATTAGTGATTTAAACTTCCTGCTCTGCCACTGCTTTCATTCATATCAGCACCGAGGACACCAATAAAGCAGAAAATAGAAGAAATTTGCATGACCATTGTAGCTTCCCTCCAGGGTCCAGGAAGAATTGTCAGGGTCGGAGCATGAGCCACAGTGATAATCCAGATCTGTCCATACCTTCCCTCTCCTCCAGTAGTCCCAGGTAGCGCTGTCACTTAAAAATATCTCTGTGCATAGCAAGTCCTGGGCTGTCTGGATTGTAGGAAGATAATTGGAGTCCTCTCTGGTGAGTGCCCACAGAAAGGGCTCTGAGTGGCACCTCTGGCACCAGTGCCATAGGTTCGCCACCACTGGCCTAAGGCATCTGTGTTTTTAAGCCTTTTTGTCTCGAGTGTAGCAGTTAGTAGTGCTTTTACTGCCACGTTTTATATATATACAACATTAAAAGTGATGTTTTAGAAGTTCATTATCTGTCCAGATATGGGTATCTTTGCGCTGCCTTAGGTAGCTTTTTTCATGTGAGCTAAAATACAAAAAGGCACAAAGTATAGTTTGTGTTCCTTCAATATCTTAATGCCTCTTTTTACAGTACAGTCTGTTCCAGCATCATCCAGAAATTTCTTTTAGGCGATGTCTGAATATAGTTTATCATCAAGTGTTAAAAGGCACCTGCCACCAAAACCTGTCGCAGATAAAAGCTATTGAAAAGTTCTCATCGAGCCCCATTAACTAAATGTCCTCATTTTTAAGATAAAAATGGTTTCCTTCACATCCCCATAAAATCAACTCTGCTTTCTTACCTGGCATACAAAAAATTTCACTGGGCAAACGGACAACACAAATAAAACTTAACTTTAATTTAGATGTCTAGGTAAAACCTTGGGGGAACAACCCAATTAAAAAAGATGAACCTTCATAATGTGGCTTATGTAATGGCTTTTACCAACAGTGGAACAAAAAATTAGACTGGTTCCTAATCATACCACTAGGTGTCATGCGTGTATTGCACTTAGCACCTATTAAGCAAGGGATATACAACTTATTGGAGACTTAGATGAAAAACGGGACTGAAGATGCAGATTCCCGTATCTCTATAGCCTCAAGATTAGGACTACCCCTTGAGCCACTTAAACACCTATACCCTGCGCTCAGATCCACATGTAAGAATATACAGAGATGAGAGTAATGTCAGCTATGTAGGAGCATTGGTAGTACTGTTCCTGCAGTCGGGAAGGAGTGCACAGGTAATACGGTGTGCGTCCCGCCTCAAGTTGCTATGTACACCCGTTTCCTTGCACACTTTGGCGGACACGCTCCTTATCACATCCATAAATATCAAGGTCAGTTCTAACTTCAGAGACCAGCAGATGTGATAGGTTGAAATATGCACAAGATATACACTTCATGCATCCCCCTTCAATGCACACTTGTAATTTTATGAGCACATCCGCTTGTCATGCACCTCACATACAAATACCATGCATACGTTGGTATTCATGCACATTGCCTCTGTCCAGTCTAAAAGTAGCATGCATTTATTGGTAATCATGCACACTACCTCTGTACAATCTAATCACATGCACACTTAATTCTTATGCATAATGAAGATATCATCAGGAGAGCTATAAGATCTGTAGTCTATGATAGGACCAACTAACAAAAAAAACAATAAACATATTACGTCGGCGTCCTGATGGTGGGCACCGGCGATAGAATGGTAAGCCACGAATAGCGGTGCCAAGACGCCCATATTTAAAAGGAGGCAGATCCCGCCCCCCGCTCACACCTCCACAGTGAAGTGGCCCATTGGCCCATCGGTATGGGCTGAATGGCCAATGACTGTGAGGCTGGGCGGAACTAGTGTCAGGAGAGCCGTCATGATGACCGCATCATCGGAAATACCGGAGTGATGCAAAGGTAAGTATGTCCCTCCTGTCATGTTGTATGATTCCAGAGTGTGAAAAGCATTGAGAGGCGCTTCAGGACCGTAGTCCGGATACTGCACTTGCTTCAGGACCGTAGTCCGGATACTGCACTTGCTGTCACACACATAACTGTGTGCGGCCAAAGTTGTGCAGTGCTGGTATATGGTTATAGACGGCAAACCATATACCCCATATATGACGAGATAGCCAGTCGAACAGAATCCAGTAAAGATAGCGATACGATAATAAGTACAATCAGGGTAAGCCTTGGAGTAGGTTACCCTTCGTGTGCATAATATGCTTGCATTATTGTGTTGGCGTATGTTTAGTCATGTCGTTGGACTAGGACGATAGAGACGTGCGGGGGACAAATGGAAATTATAGTTACAGGCCCGGCAACCATATCGCATCATAATCTCCACCATACATACATACTACACCATGATTTGATAATATGACGACCTCCCGAACATGGGGAGGGGGAAGAAACAGTATGACTACACGCTAGTGGTCCCCAGTGTCAAGGAGACATATGTAATATATGAGCTGATAATGCATTATCTATATGCCATTAACAGTAGACCCGAACACTAGTCAATCATGATGCGGAACATAAAGACAGGGATAACTAACAGAGCGCATTATTTGATAAAGGCAGCAAAAGAGATGTCGTCATTTAAGCCAGCCGGCTTAACGCTCTTCATGCGGAATATCCATTGCGCCTCTTTCTTTAGGATCTGGTTATCCCAGTCGCCGCGTCTCGGGGACTGTCTCACTTTCTCAATTGCCTGGAAAGTCAAGGCCTTGGGGTCACCCTGATGGTATTGATGTATGTGATTCGGGATAGGTTTGTCTCTGGTGTTTCTCACATCCCCCACATGTTCAAGGATGCGATTTTTAAACTCTCGGAAGGTTTTGCCCACATAATTTAACGGGCAAGGGCATGTGATAAGATATATCACTCCCATTGTTTGGCAGTTCACGAATTCTCTGTTGTCGTAAATAACCCCAGTGGAGGCGCTTCTAAAAGACTTGCTCTGACAGATATACTCACATGCCTTGCATCTGCCGCATTTAAAAGTACCTTTTATATGAAACTTATTAAGCCAGGTGTTTTCTGAGGTAGTTGAGGTATACAGCCACAACTAGCAGGAGTCAGAGGATTGAGTCCCATTCGACTGAGTCCAGCATCTTTTCCACATTAAACATGCCTTTGCCTTACCATTCAGCACTTCGTATCATGTGACCAGAGTGAGATAATCTAAAGTCCTTTACCCACGAGGTTTGTAAAATTTACCCATGTAGTTATCTGATAACATTAAATCACAGCATGCCTTCATGGATTTTTACTCCTTCCCAGAAGGCTTTTTATTGACGGGGAGGGATCAAAAGCGCTAAACTGTTCTCTATCCTGTACCCATCTGTTTGCTCGCCCAGGTTACAGCCCAGACTAGCATAAAATCATGTGCAAAAGGCCGCATCGCACTCCTGCTGCAGTAATAGTGCTCCAGCAGCTGTTTCCAGCTGCATGAATTGCAGGGCCCAGTGCTCCAAAAATGCCAATGATAATCCAGCTCTGGCTCCAGCGCTACTTGATTGAGGAGAATTGAACATGGCTTTCCACATTGTTGCCATGGTCGCTCTCATTACCAATTGGGAGTACCAAGTTTAATTGTTCTAACCTATCCAATTGGGGCCCAAATACTGACAGAACAATGAATTACAAGAAATGGGATTTGATTGACCTGTGTCTTTTTCAACCTTATTAATTATGTTGTCAATACTGTGTTATTACCTTTTTTTTTCTAGTCCTACCTGCTAAAGTCATTTAATAGTTTAACTTATATATTCAGACATCACACACTACAATATTTCTGCATTACACTGCATTATGTTAGGCAATGTGGAACTAAGGGTTCATGAACATGGTAATTTTTGGACCTTGAAATACAGTCCAACAAGCAGGGCCACAGTAATCTATAATGGTGTAAGTCACATCTATTGTACAAGACTACTGTCCTGAAATTAAAGCCTGTATTCATCATGAAACAATAGTCTCCCTGGGAGACCATCCAAATCTTTAAATATACAGGTATGCACTGAAAAAATGTACTTCCTAAGAATTATGTCTACATACTTTGTAATTATTGGATGAATAGTGTGATTTGGCCCAAACCAACATAGACTTCCTCTGCCTCTCAGACCAGTGCGTCCAAATGGATTTCTATGATAAAAAAACAGAATAGAAAGTAATAAATATAGTTGCCTATGATCGTCTCAGTCTACAATAGTTTAAACATTGTTATAATACCATGGCATAAACATGACCCATCTAAAGTTATCTCCATAAACTTTTGGACATTAACACAAACTATTTTTTTATCTCTTTACACATCATAGTTGTATGGACATACATAAAGTTGAGACTTCAGCTTTTTTTAATGCATCCACATTAAAATTAGATGAAGGGTTTAGAAGGTCAGCTCCTTAACTCGTGACCCTGTTTTGAAAGGGACCAAAAGTAATTGGACAATTGACTCGAAGGCTATTTAATGGGCAGGATTGGGCAATTCTTTAATTATGTGATTCTCTATTAAAAAGACAAAATGCCTGGGTTTGATTTGAGGTGTGGTGCTCACATTTGGAAGATTTTGCTGTGAAGAAAACGTGGTCCAAGGATCTCTCTGTGCAGGGGAAACAACCCATCCTTAAAGGGGTAAGGGGTTGTCCAGATTTGAATTTTAGATATATGCCTAGGTGGGAAAGGGGGGGGGGTTTAAAATAGCTTTTGCCCCTTGTGGTCTTGGCTGTCACTGCTGAATAAAGGATAAAATGCACTGAACGTGGGCACTGATTGTGGGTATTAACCATTTAAAGAGAATCTGTCACAGCTGTTTGAAAAAAATAAGTTGCGGTCAGGTTCCCATATGTCCCTTATAGCATAAGGGCAACCTTTATTCATCTAATAAAATTGCTGTGCAGAAAAGCAAAAAATTAACATTTATTCTCTGCCTGGTAACCAGGCAGAGAATCTAGCAAGTTGAGGTGGACAGATACATACGTGCGATTCTGGTTGCTTGCTCACACCTCCTTTCCCTACATCATGCGGCTGTCGGCTGAATTATAACACAAATGCTTACGGGGGATGTGCTGCTTTACTGCTTAGCTTCCTGCTTCCGTGCATGGCAGCTGTAGGCATATGTGTTATAATTCAGCCGACAGCTGGATGACGTAGGAAAGGAGGTATGAGAAGTTACCAATAACTTCTTGCTGAAGTCTGTGTTCATATCCGGGTACCCCAACTGACAATATTTGGCATGAACCTGAATATTCAGATCCACTCACAGTTAGCTTTGACATTAAGGAGTTTGAGAAAATTTCAGACAGAGAAGCCCACAAACAGCACAAACAACAAGTGCAGTTAAGTATTAGCAGACCATAAAAAATAGGAAACACAGTGGGCCACATTTACTAAAAACAATGCAAACTGTACTATGTGCAGTATGCCGGTGAAGTGTACAGAGTGTGACAAAGTGCACCATCATGCACCTTCTGTCAAACTCTGCATGTTAAATGTGGGGCATAATCCGACTGTGCTCTGAAATGCCCCATTATGTGTAGAAATTTATGTAGAATCGAGTACAGTTGCAGCCACGACACAAATGAGTCGCATGCAATACAAATCTGGCGATGACACTTATTAAATACATGTGCAAGCAGTTTGCACTAGAAATAACATGCAAAGTCTACCGCAAAACTTGGGCAAGGGCCTTAGAAAATGTGGGCCAGTGTCTGGTTTTGTCCATAAGTTCAAGATTTTAGGCAGTCATTAGTAATAATTTAGGCAGTATTAGAAATAAACATTTAATTTTAAATTATTTTATTTGTACAATTGCTTTCTAAAATTAATGGATTGTGTTTAGAAAAAGGTTCAGTCTCATATTTTGATGCAATTATTTATTCAACCCACTAAATTAAAGTCTAAAATTCAACTACATCTCATTTTTTTTGTTAAAAATTTATTGTGGTAATGTATGAAACCAAAATCAGAAAAATGGACCCTCTGAACCTAACTATATATCATGTATTATTGGTCAGACTATTCAGGCGAAGAACATAGACATTGCCCTGGGAAACAATTATATCACCTATTAAATACATGTACTCATTTGGTATCTTGTAGTGAAATTTCACACAAAAGTATAGTGTAGTGCAATAATATTTAGCTTTTTTAGACAAATGAAAATAGTTTCCATTATACATGTAAATGGTCTTCTAAAAAAGCAGGAGTAATTGATCCATGATAAATGGAAGTCGATTACTGATTAGACTATTTTACTAAGTCAAGACACCAGGCTTTTAAAAGTCTGTCATTGATCTGTAGAAAACTGCTTTCTGTAAAGTAGCATACTTTTTTATTTTTCCATCTTGATAAAATACCCAGAATTCTCAGCTGGGTACACATGATTACCGATTAGACACTGGAATCAAAACAGCACTGTTTGAAGTTGGGTGTCTTTTTTTTTCTTCTAAGAGACTTAGAAGACTTTTTTTTTAAATTATTTTATTAAGTCAAAAAGTATATACATACATTGTTCAGTGCGAATATACATTTAGACTCATATTTTACATATATTTGAACCTTAACTAACAAAAAAGTTCTTATATAGACAAGACATAGTAAACAATTTTTGGCTTATATTTATTTGTTGGCTGAAATCTATTACATATAAAATTAAACAAGTAGACTCTGTAATAAGAATGTTACCTTATTAGACAGCCTCAAAGTAAGGTCAGTAGTTTCCCATGACAAAGTTGGTATTGTACACATGTCAATTTATTTTCCTATAAAGATCTATCCTCTGGTATCTCTATCTCATGATCTTGCTACAAGAAAGAAGGTCTATCTTGCATTACCTCCAAGCCCTTCTACGTCTCTCCTTTCCTTTCAACAGGTGCGATAAGGAATTTCTGTGTTTTCCTTTCCATATGTCCACAACCAAGGCCCCCAAGTTGAATAAAATGCTGGGAGGGATTTTTTCCTAAGAGTGAGGGTTTTCTCAAATATACAATGTTGCCCCAACATCTCTTTTAATGCTGTCATCTTAGTGGGGGGGGGGGGGAGACTTCCATTCTCTTGCTATTAGGAGCTTAGCAGCCTGTGAAGTGTGTCCTACAAACTTCCTGACTTTGTGCTAGAGCTCGTTAATCCTTAACAAGAGTAGGGCAAGAGTAGGGCTGCCGGGTCAGCGGTTATGTATACGTCCAGGACCTGGGAGAACATATCAAAGGTGTCTTTCCAGATAGAATGAAATGACGGTCTGGCCCAGAAGATGGGCATTATTGTGCCCTTGTGTCCACAGTGCGTAGTACCATCTGGTAATATGTTTTGTTGGACCTCGACTAGGTTAGAGCTGTTGGATGCCTTGTTGATCCAAACAAAGGCCTGTTTCCTGTACCCAGGTCCTTTTCCCATTTAATCATATGTGTTTATTAGGAGTCTCCCCCGCCTTTTCCCCATACATCTGTGGTACCTGGTCCAAATTGTTTCTTGTCAAGTAGGTAGGAGTACATAGTTTTTGGAAGCTTGACCTGATGCAAGTTATGTGTGTTTATTGTTTCCGTGAGTTGGGCTATCAACAGAAGTTGGGACCCCGGTATGTCATATTCTTGTATTATTCTGCTAGTTGATTTAACCTTTCCCTCATCAACCAGGTCTTCACTGTAGTGATCCCTTTTTCTACTCACATTTTCGTCTGTAGGAAGGGTAAGAAGTACTTTACACTCTGAAGTGGCATATTAACTCCTTTTTGGTTGGTGTCCTTGCTTAAATGCCATTTGAAGTATTTCCAGCTTGTTAGTGATGCCTGTATGGTAGGGGCTTTGGAAATTGGGAAGTACCTATGTGTGGGGGCCGAGCATGCTTGCACCAAGTAAGTCAGAGGTCTGTCAGTGTTATCTCGATTTCATGCCAGCTGGAAGCTGAGGAATACCTCCACCAAGCATTCATTTGCTTTACTTGAAAGATATAGTAGTACCAGTGTAGATTGGGTATCCCCATGCCCCCTTGAGCTTTGGGCTGGAAGAGAATTGCGCTGCTACTCTTGGTTTAGAGTTTCCCCATATGAATCTTAGCATATGTTTTTGGAGTTGGTTGAAGAGAGAGTTGGGAATGGGGACTGTCACAGGGGTCGCGGGCTCACCCGTGCTTCTCTGCCCCCGCCAGCGCTGCTTACCTTCCCCGGCTCCCGGCTCGCTCCCTTCCGCCATGCGTGTGGCCCCGAATGCTAGGGCGCGCGGTCACTTCTCAAAATTTAAAGGGCCAGCGCGCCATTTATTGGCGCTGACCATTTTGCAGAATCTATTTCAGCCTGCCCCTTCCTGCAAGCCCCTGCCGGATCTTCGTGCCTAGCGCCCTAGAGAAAGCTTTTCTGATGCCTTGTGCTCTTCTTGTGAATTCCTGTTGTGACCCTGGTTCCGTTTCTGACATCGCTCCTTTGCCGCCTGCCCTGACCTGTTGCTACGTCTCTGACTCCGATCCTGTGCTGCCTGTCCTGACCTCCTGCCTGTCCCCGACTACGAAATTGCCTGCTGTTTCTGTACCTCGACCTTGGCTGCCACTGTGGACAAGTCACGCCTGTGGAACGACCTGGTGGTACCACACCGCAGCTATTCTAACCCGCTTTGCGGCGGGCTCTGGTGAAAACCGGGTACCACTTAGACTCCGATCCCAGGTAGTGGCTTGTGCCATCGGCCGCAGTGGTTTAGAGGATCCACAACCTCTAAGCCTGACAGGGACTACCAAAGTTCGGAAGTGGTAAGTGACTTTTGGTAAAGCTAACATTTTGTAAAGGACAATTCTGTCAACCCAGGAGAATTCTAGTTTCCCCATGTTGTCTATCTCCTTCTGTAGCTCCCTTAGGAGGGAGGTAATATTGTGTTTTGCCATATTTCGTAGTGAAGTTACCAGATCAATTCCTAAGTAGGGGATGGAATTAGTTTCCCATAGGAATGGAAACTCGACTTCCAAGGCACTGCACAACGGGGGAGATACATAGAACCCTAATACTGAGGACTTACTGTTGTTAACTTTATAGTAGGAAACCCTTCCAGCGGTCTAAGGCCGCTCTAAGGGAAGTAGTAGGTTAGGTGAGGGAAAGTATGGTGTCATCAGCGAAGAGGCCAATATTATGTTACCTAGCCCCAGCTGCTATCCTTTTGATGTCTGGGTGTGTTCTGATGGCTTCCGCAAATCGCTCAATCACCAGGGTAAAAATTAGGGGGGAAAGGGGGCACCCTTGACCCGTGCCATTGGTAATCAGGAACATGTCTGACAGAGACCCTTTAACTAAGACCCTAGCTGAGGGGGTGGAGTATAGCGCTTTTATAGCATCTAGAATTTTCCCCAGGAACCCAAATTTGCTTATATTGGAGAAGGTAAAATACCAATTAATTCTATGAAATGCCTTCTCTGCATCCAAAGTTAGGAGCAGAGAAGGCATTCGAGAGTTCTCCATGAGCGTCATTAGGGAGACCATTATTGCACCATCAGATGACTGTCATCACTTGGTGAAACCCACCTAATCATTGTGAACAATATTGGGTAGGATTCCCAGAAGGCGTTGTGCTATTAACGTGGTATAAAGCTTGGTGTTGCTGTTCAAGAGGGAAATGGAGCTAACACTGGCTGGAGTGTCTGCTGTTTTTCCTGGTTTGGGGATGGTTACAACTGTGGCCTGTAGCATTTCTTCCGGTAAATGGATTTCCTCTACTGCTTTGTTAAACACCTTCACTAGGTATGGCGTGAGAAGTTGGCTAAACACCTGGTAGTAATCGTTTGCGAACCCATCAGGGCCTGGGGCTTTTTTTTTCGTAGCTGAGCGAATGGATTTAGTTATCTCTTCCTGTGAGAAGGGAGTATTCAATGATTGGATTTGGGCTGCTGTTACGTAGGTAAGTGGAGTTTATCTAGGAAATTATCTATTTCTTCTTGGGAGGGATGGTGAATTATATCATCTTCTTTTAGGTTGTATAATTTGCTATAAAATTTCCCAAAAGCGTTTGCTATGTCTGTGGGGTGGATAATGTGGGTTTGGGGATTATTTGCGTAACAAATATACGGGATACGGGATTTTACCTGTTGTTTCCTAACTTTATTTGCCATTAACCTGGTGGGCTTGTTGTGTGACCTGTAGTGTGTTGCTTTAAAAGAGGTCATTTGTCAAATTCCTCCATGAGCAGAGATCTAAGCAGGCATCTAAGCTTGCAAATGTTTCCATCGTTATGGGTGGATGGGTTCTTTTGGGTCAATCCTTCATAGTGTTGGATTTGAGTCAGTAAGTTATCTGTCTTTTCCTCTCTCATTTTGCGGTGCCTGGAATTTAACTCCATCATCAGTCCCCTTATTACCGCTTTCTGGGCCAGCCATAGTGTAAATATATCTACCTGATCTGTGTCATTACATTTGAAGTACTCCTGAATTGCTGGTGTGATGGATTGTTAATATGAGGGTAGACTCATTAGGAAGGTGTTATTGCGCCACATTTTTGGGGTTTCTGAGCTGGGTGACAGTGTACAAGTAAGTGAGATGGGGGCATGATTGGACCACGAAGCTGTATCTATATCTGCAGACTTAACCTTAAATAACATTTCCCTATCTACTAAAATCAAGTCTATCCTTGAGAAAGACCTATGCCTTGAGGAGTAGAAGGAATTCTTTCTGGAAGACGCATTTAGGCATCTGAACGTGTCAAATAAGTGTTCCATGTGTATCCATGCACCTAATGTTGGCGGGAAGTCTCCCCTGTTGCTAGTGGCAAGTCTCTCCTATTGCATATTAAAGTCCCCGCATAAGATCAATTCTCCTTTCTTTACTTTTCCTACTCTTTTCATGAGTTTGTTAAGGAACCTTATTTGTGAACTGTTAGGAGCATACACAGAAACTAAGGTCAAGGGTACATTGTTAATCTCACAGACCAAAATAAGATATCTGCCTTTTTCATCTGCAAAACTGTCACGCAAATTGAATGAGACTGTCTGTCTGATGGCTATCTTAGTACCAGCTTTTTAAGCCTGGCCATTAGCTAAGTAGATGTGAGGAAAGTACCTATGTGACATCTTAGGATGTTTATCTTTTTGTAAATGCGTCTGCTGTAACATTATAATGTCCGATTGGGACTTGATAGTGTCCTTCCACAGAGCATTAAAGGGCGAGTTAAGCCCATTCACATTGTTAGACCTAATATTGATTGACATGGTGTACTTGTCTGTCTACTTATTGTCCTTTTTCGATATAACCAATTATGTTAACCAGAAAAACACTTTAAACTGTATTGTGCCTTGATCTTAATTCTGATCTCTACAGCTATAGCCTACTCAGAAATGGCCACTTTTCTGGCCTTTCAGTGTTATTCAGATATAAACAAGTATAAATACAAGAAAAACGGAAAAAAAGAAAAACAAACAAATTGGTACCCTTATTCAGGGTCGTCTCACAGATAAATTAAGCTGTCAGGTTGTAAATATCACCTGATGAAAAATGTTCACCTTAGATCTCTTCTGGACCTCGTTACCTATAGGTGTGCAGTCCCCAGGTCAATCCTTCTGGTGCTCTTCTTCTGGAGAAGGGTTTTTAGATGGTATTCCCATGATATCCTTGGGTATGCGGATCCGATATGACTGCAGCAGAGGTGGGCCCTCTTCTGGGCTGCGGATCACATGCGTCGCTCCATCTTTTTGGACCAAGAGCTTAGTAGGGTATCCAGATTTATAAGCAATGCCAGCATTGCGGAGTGCTGATGTCAATTGGGCAAACTGATGGCGGGCTTGCAGGGTGCTTTGGGAGAGGTCAGCGAAGATTTGAATGTCCTCATATGGGGCCAGGAGAGATTTGGCTTTTCTGGCTGCGAGCATTAAAGCCTCATTGATGTGGAAAAAATTAATTCTAATGATAGAGTCTCTGAGGATTTCATCGGGCAGGGACCTTGGCTTTGGAAGTCTATAAACTCTGTCAATTAGCAGATCCTTAGATGAAGCTTCTGGCAGGAGGGCTTTACTGATGTTTGTGATGAAGGGTTTAAGCTCCATTGGGAGAACCGACTTGGGGATAACTCTACATTTCACGTTATTACGCCGGTTCCCATCTTCTAAGTCAGCTAGCTTGGATCTAATGGCTGTTACTTCATCTGCAAGTTGGTATTGAAAATCGATGAGCTCATTGTGTGAGCTAGTCAGCTCTCCCGTTTTTGACTCTGTGTTCCACTCTGTCCGTAATTTCCTCCACAGACCCATCTATTTTGTGGGCAAGATGGGCTAAGTCCGTATGGAGGGAGCTTTTGAGGGCAACATCATCTCCTTGATAAACTCCTCTGCAGCTGGTTGCTTTGAGGCGGGTATAGGGATCTGCATTTGCTATGTTGAGAGTGTACAGGCTTACCCTTTGAGGATCTAGTCGAGGCCTCTGCTTCTCTGGGCTAGTTGACGGAGAGGAGCATGCTGACCACAAGGGCGGCACCATCTTGTTTGGTTCCCCCGGAGCGAGATCACTGGAACCGCTTCCTGATGTTGACGTGGGGTAGATACCAGGTGAGTCCCTGGAGGGTCTGTGTGCTTCTCTGCTACTAGCTGTGCTAGTCTCCGTGCTTATGCCTTTTTCTCCCGAGCCCAATGCTACGGACTGTGATCTTTCGGCCGTTCGCTGTATGCCGCCATTGACACCTCCGCAGCCAGAATAGAAATCTGTCAGCTTTTTCTGCTCTGCTTTCCCCGCTCTCCGTCTGGTCACCATTCTTAAGCCGTATGGAGATTGTCTGGAGAAGGATGGATCGCTGGGTGAAGCTTAATCGGGTCGCTTGAGAGGTCTCTTTCCGGAACTCAGCATCACACGTCCATCTTGGATCGCAGTCAAGTTACGCCCCCCCCCCCCTTAGAAGTCTTCTTGAAAGTCAAGTATTTTTGCTTCTAATGTTTGTAAAAATTAGTTTACATATATTTAGGTTAAAAAAAAGTTTTAAAAAGTCTACAATGTGTCTAAGAAATGGTCTGCAGTGGGGAAATGACCGATATCGTTACATAAGCCTTTACATCAATTTGTTCTACATAAACTCAAATCTCTATTCTATTTTTAAAAGAAATAATATTTCAGCAGGATACATTACTATTTCCAACAAGAGGACAGATGTGTAATGGGACAATAAGTAATGTATTGTACAAAAGCAGAAGACATTGTAAATTAAATTAAAGTGAATATGTTTTATTTCCAAGTTAATTCTAAGTTAACTGAACCACACAATAATTTTAAATGTTAATTGAAAAGCTCTAGAAATTGTCTAGTTTTGTTATTTCTATTGTTTTGTGAATTGACTAGAAGGGTTCTCAAGCACGAAACATATTATTTATGACCTGAAAGAATGAATGTTGGTGTTTTACAGTAGTAGTTATATTAATGGTTATGCACTTACATCGGGAATCCATCCTGCACCAGGTATGTTGCAATGTAGCTTTGACGATTTATCGTTCCATCAAAGGTGTTGTAATTAATTTTTTTAAGCGTTTCTGGGGAACTAAAATATTTGTATTATACACTTATATTTATTGCAAAATATTTATATTTCAAGTTTAGAATCCTTAAAGCGGTTTTCCAGAATAGTTGAAAACTGTATTGTTACCGTTAGTTTACTGTCTATATTACATATTGCTCTTGTAGAAAACAAAGGATGTCCACAGGTCATGAATAAGTTGAATTACATCATGTGATCTAAGACTGAGTGCTGCAATATTGAAGATATCCAGCTCTTTTAGCTACCCATTGTGCTTGCTACAAAGTGTTCTGATTGTGCAAGTAGCACATCATCTTCATCAGCTTCAATCTAATTGCTGGTCACATGATCTAATTAAGTATTAACTCTAGGGAGGGCAAGACCGACTCACTTGGAGTTGTTGCATTATTACACATAGTGTGAATTCAACACGTTTCTGTCCTGGGGACAATCTTACTTGTATAAAGGGAGCAAAAGGCAAAAAAGTAAACTAATTAGAGGGTAACAACACTCTCTGGACAACTCCCTGAAGACAGTACACCTTACCCATTATATGGGTCATGAAAATGTTTGTCCTTCCTAATAGCTGTATAAAAGGGAGGATTGTATATCTTAAATTCCACCTGTAAAAAAACAGAGGGACATATATAATCTCTATGCAAATTATTAAATTAAGAATAAATTACATTAGTAAGGATGTAGAACTAAAGACAACCTCTAGCATTAAGGCTAATTGAACACAATGTATCTTTATTTTTACTTTTTTATTTATTTTTTGCAAATTATTTGATTTATTTGCACCTTTTGGGGAGTATTTGCACATTTTATTGTGCCTACGTCATGGTTTTAAAAAGATTGTTGGTGTGTGTGTCTGTTGCAGTGTCACTAATGTATCTTTGCAAAAAGATGTTTTTTTGATTTCCATCTTTTTTACCACCTATTTTTGAGCAAATTAGACCCTTTTTAGGCCCATATCAAAAATACAACTTTTCCATACTGATTTCCATGCATGTTTTAACATGGGCCTAAAAGGTAGCAAAAAATCAACACCACCAAAAAAAACCCACATGTTCTTATGCATGTCAGACTGATATACATGAGAACACATAAGTGTGCCGACAGCAGACAGCTTTGTAATGAAGCAGCAGAAATACAATGATATGTGTGCCCCAATGTGGTTTATTATGCATTGAGATTTTCATAAAACACACACAAAAAATAAATAACTGAGGTTTAGCCATGTTGGTTTTCATAAAAAGTCAACATTAAATTTATGAAAAGCTGCATAAATTTTACACCAATTATCAACATCAAATATAACTTCAATGGTACTGTATTAGGCTACATTCGCCTGACCCTCAGGTCACAGGTCACAGCCCCTCTGCCCTGCTATCTGCAGCTTCCAGTGCAGCAGCAGGGCTGCAATATTATTCCTTTTTTGCAGTGATTTGTGGCAAAAATGGAATAAAACAAGTGTGCATTAAGGACCTTTCCTGAACTGGGGGCAGGAAGGGAGAGGTAAACTAGAACTGGGAGGAGCGGGGGGGACTAGAACTGGGGGCAGCAGGGTGGGACCAGAACTGGGGGCAGCGGGTGGGGGGCTAGAACTGGGGGCAGCGGGTGGGGGGCTAGAACTGGGGGCAGCGGGGGAATCTAGAACTGGAGGGAGGAGGGGGAGAGAGAACTAGAGGGGGGGAACTAGAAATGGGGGCAGAAGGGGAGAGCAGATCTAGAATTGTGGGCTTCAGGGAAAACTAGAACTGGGAGCAGCAGGGGGAAATAGACCGGGGGCAGCAGGGAGGGGAACTAGAATTGGGGGCAGAAGAGGGCTGTCTTAGTGAGGAGATAGAGAAGACCTGGGGGAGGTAGGTGTCTGTGGAGGGGGAGGGAGAGCAGTTTTATAGTAGTTATATTCCAGTACATAGGGGGTAGTATTATATCAGTTATATTGTTGTACATGGGGGTAGTATTATAGTAGTTCTATTCTTTCACATAGGGGGCAGTATTATAGTAGTTGTATTCTTGTACATAGGGGGCAGTATTATAGTAGTTATATTCTTGTACATAGGGGGCAGTGTTATAGTAGTTATATTCCAGTACATAGGGGGTAGTATTATAGTAGTTCTATTCTTTCACATAGGGGGCAGTATTATAGTAGTTGTATTCTTGTACATAGGGGGCAGTATTATAGTAGTTGTATTCTTGTATATAGGGGGCAGTATTATAGTACTTATATTCTTTTCACCTCAGGCATAAAAAAGGCTAAAATTGGCCCTGTGCAGCAGATAATAAATATAAATAGCTGGTTGGCTGCATGTAGGGCAAAGTACTGGGTTCTACCACAACCCATGTGTGCAGCCTGTTATTCACAATTACCTGCTGCATGATTTCCACCATCATTAATATCTTCTTGTTTGTGCGCTGTAATTAAGTCTGCTCTGAGGTCTATGTTACTTATTATATAAATGCAGTATTATGCAGTAGTGGTTCTGGGGGTATTTACTTTGTACTATGGTTTTTAGCATATCTAGGTTTTTGGTTAATAGTGCGGCCCCCTGAACGGTAGGGCATGAAAATGTGGCCCTTGGGCCGAAAAAGGTTGTGCACCCCTGATCTATAGCATATTAAATATGTAAATAAAACATTTACCTTCCAAGGTACTTTTTCATCGGGCACAGGAAAACGTACAATAGTAGAATCAGGGTAGTGAATGTTCCTGGCATTGACATGGCATGTAGAAATAACATTTTCATGCTTTTCCAATAGATCTATTTCACCATGAAGCTTGCTGGACACTAGTAGAAGGAAATATACAAGTAAAGTTGTTATTAACTTGTTATTCTGAGTGAATACAAGAGTGAGAGAGGAGGAGAGAAGAGCCCTACAGTAACCCATCAGCTCTTACATAACTGTAGCAATCACATTTCAATCACAAAGTCAAGACAGTATAGGAGGTATAAAACAATATAAATCTGAAAATAGGTACTTTTGTGCAAACCTGTAAAACAACACAGTGCAAATATAACACCTGCCATCAAAGGTACAAAAAAAACCCCCTAAAACATAACAAAGTGGCCCCTACTGCAGTTGTAGCCATCATGGAATTGAAGCTGGCCCTCCTCACCTGCAGTCCAGATGATCAGAATATCATCAATGTATTTATGTATGTATGTCCACAGGAATCTGTACAGTCACATTTACAATCACCAAATTTTGAACAGCTGCTCTCTGTGACTCAGAAATAGTCACTTGGTTTTGAGCCAAAAGTTTCACCCTGCGCTTTCCTAAATCCACTTATTAACCACAATATACTCGAGCCACTGTCTGCTGCTGCTGCTGTGGCTGTTGGAAGCTGAGGCGTGATTGGCTGCTGTTCTGCCAAAGGTCATTAATATGAGCTCAGAAATGTGATTGGTTACTATAGTAATGAGTATAATGCAGGTTATGTGTGAGGTACGATGGATAGAGATACAGAAATAGGGGGAGATTTATCATAAATGTCTGAGCTTAAACTGTTCCTGTTGCCCATGGAAACCAGAGATTAGCTGGAATTTTATAAACAGCTGTGGTAAAATGAAACTTGAACTCTGATTGGTTGCCATGGCCAAGTACAACAGTTCTGCTCTCAGACAAAAAAAAAAAAAGGCACGGTGTGAGACAGACCTGCAGTCACTCACTGGATAGAGAGGGTCCAAAAAGTTTATAAAATAGGGATGGTCTGAGACAGTCTATAGATACATATAAAAGATTTTTTTACCCCTTTTATTTTGTTATAGCTAAGAGCAATTATTTACTATCCCAGGCAACACCCAGCTAGTTATATACATAAAGCTGAGTGTGTGTGTGTATGTATGTATGTATGTCCGCTATAGGAATCTGTACCGTCTGTGTACAATCACCAAATTTTGCACAAATGCTCTCTGTGACTCAGTAAACATCATATACTAGAATTTGAGGCAAAAATTTCTCCTGTGCTTTCTAAAATACACATCATATACAGGAGCCATTGTCTGCTGCTAATGCTGCTGTGGCAGTAAAAAACTGAGCCGTGATTGGTTGCTATTCTGCCACAGGTCATAATACATATATATAAGCTTAAGACCGCTTATGTGTGAGGTAAGATGGATAGGGATAGAGGCAGAGAGAGAGTAGAGTGGGGCTCATTTACTAAGGGTCTGCAGAGCGCATTTTCGTCGGGTTTCCTGACGATTTCCATTTTACCCCGCATTTAACAGGGGATTTTGGCGCAAATCGGGGGGCGGGCGTGGGCAAGCTGTTGGACAACCCGACGGATTCGGACTACGCGTGGGATTTAACATTTAGAATTGTGTCACAAGACACACATTTACAAGCACCGGGAAGAAGAAGGTGAACTCCGGCGGACCTCGGCGGGGAAGCGATGGATGCAGGAACTTGGGCGCACGAGCTACGTGAAATGCGCCAGTCTTCATCTTCGTTGGACCGTCCGAATCAGGGATCTTAAAACCAATTTAAAAACCCAGTATGCAAAACAGATGCGTTTTACAAGGATTCAAAAACGCAATGAAAAAAAACACATCAAAAATGCCACGTGTGTCACCGGCCACAGGGCGCGTTCATATAATGCGTTGCGCCGCGTTTCTTGATGCGTTTTTGAAACATTTCAAAGGCTTTAGTCTTAATCAGATGCTCAGGTTATATTGCATTTCAACAAATGCAGTGTAAACACAATGTAACCTTAGCATGGGATCAAGGCTGAAACCTTTGGATTGCCTCAAAAACGCATCAAAAAACGTGACACAACGCATTGTGTGAACGCACCCTAAAGCAGATTTTAAGATTAATTTTGCTCAAGGAAAAGCCCATGCTCAGTAGCAGAGCTCTGCAATCACTGTGGGAGCTCCACTGTATGCGACAGCCAGGCTCCTGCAGTAACAGCTGGGATCGCGATAGACGCTGCAGTCATAGTGACCATAGAGTCTATGGAGCACCCGGCAGGTCGGTATCCTCTGTTGAAGGTCCCCAGGGCTGCTGGCAGTGAGTGCCTGTTAGATCGTGCTTTCAGAATGATCTACCGCAGTGCCTGTCAGCCTATGCAAAATGTATAGGCTGACTATGTAATATGCTGAAATACACTGACCGGCCACATTATTAGGTACACCTGTCCAACTGCTCGTTAACACTTAATTTCTAATCAGCCAATCACATGACGGCAACTCAGTGCATTTAGGCATGTAGACATGGTCAAGACAATCTCCTGCAGTTCAAACTGAGCATCAATATGGGGAAGAAAGGTGATTTGAGTGCCTTTGAACATGGCGTGGTTGTTGGTGCCAGAAGGGCTGGTCTGAGTATTTCAGAAACTGCTGATCTACTGGGATTTTCACGCACAACCATCTCTAGGGTTTACAGAGAATGGTCCGAAAAAGAAAAAACATCCAGTGAGCGGCAGTTCTGTGGGCAGAAATGCCTTGTTAGTAGCAGAGGTCAGAGGAAATGGCAGACTGGTTTCGAGCTGAGAGAAAGGCAACAGTGACTCAAATCGCCACCCTTCGTTCCAACCAAGGTAGGCAAGAGCATCTCTGACGCACAGTACTTGAACTTTGAAGGCAGATGGCTACAGCAGCAAAGACCACACCGGGTGCCACTCCTTTCAGCTCAGAACAGGAAACTGAGGCTCAATTTGCACAAGCTCATAGAAAATTGGACAGTAAAGATTGGAAAAACGTTGTCTGAGTCCTGATGAGTCTCGATTTTGCTGCGACATTCGTATAGGTAGGGTCAAATGTGGGCGTCAACAACATGAAAGCATGGGATCCACCCTGCCTTGTATCAATGGTTCAAGGCTGGTGGTGGGTGGTGTCATGGTTGTGAGGAATATTTTCCTTGGCACTCTTTGGGCCCCTTGGTACCAATTGAGCATCGTTGTAACACCACAGCATACCTGAGTATTGTTGCTGACCATGTCCATCCCTTTATGACCATAATGTACCCAACATCTGATGGCTACTTTCAGCAGGATAATGCGCCATGTCATAAAGCTGGAATTATCTCAGACTGGTTTCTTGAACATGACAATGAGTTCACTGTACTCAAATGGCCTCCACAGTCACCAGATCTCAATCCAATAGAGCATCTTTGGGATGTGGTGGAACGGGAGATTCGCATCATGGATGTGCAGCCGACAAATCTGCGGCAACTGTGTGATGCCATCATGTCAATATGGACCAAAATCTCTGAGGAATGCTTCCAGCACCTTGTTGAATCTATGCCATAAAGAATTGAGGCAGTTCTGAAGGCAAAAGGGGGTCCAACCCGTTACTAGCATGGTGTACCTAATAAAGTGGCCGGTGAGTGTATGTCAATCTGAGCAATACATGGGTACATAGGTAGAGCAGTGAGAATATTCCATCATGTTATGAGGTTCCATAATTGAATACAGTTGTTAATGTATACTATGTTCCAGCTAAGCCAAGGCAAACAAAAACAACAGATAAACAAAACAAGGCAGGCATCCACTCTGAGGTCACAATAAGGCATACCTCTAGGAGTCCTGTATGACTTGGGCGAGGGGGGCTTTAGGATGTTTGTGAAGGGGGGGGGGGGAGGTTGGGAGGATGGGTTGAGTCTGCGTTCATGGGGGACGAAATCGGTTAGGGTGAAGTAGCCATCTACACCAATCCCGCTCAAACCTTTTAAGGGTGTGGTTTTTATGCGCCCAGATGCGTTCATATATACAGGTTTGATGCATTAATGATAAAATCTCATGAAAGGGTGGGGTAACTGCAGATTTCCAATATCTGGTGATAACCACCTTAGTGGCTATGAATAGAAAGGATGTTAGATTCCTGAAGTTTAAGGGGAATTGGTTCAGATCAAGAAAAAGTAAGGCTTGAGCAGAGGATGGGGCAGTCGGGGAGCCCAAGATGTTACTGAGTGTTTCAAAAACTTTCCCCCAAAGGTCAGTAATATTTGGGCACTGCCAAAGGATGTGGTAAAGTGTACCCCTCCCTCCACATTGCCTCCAACATAAAAGGGAAGTGTCTGGGAACATAACACTCAGCTTTTCAGGTGTAAGATACCAACGTAGGTTTTCATTGCTGCTTCAAAGAAAGTCATACATTTAAATGTGGAGTTTATCCGTCGAAAGGTGTTCTTCCAAGCCAGGGGGGTAAACTCTCTGCCCAATTCTCTTTCCCACGTCAGAATGGGTGTAGACTTCACCAGAGAGTCCTTGGAGCCTAATGCTCTGTAAATGCTGCGTAGTTCTGAATGTGGAATCCCTGGGCAGGACCAGAGTTCAAAGATGTGCTTATTAGCTTTTATATTATGCATATTATGTTGTTGCAATATATGTCTGATCCTGAGGTATTTGAAGTGGTCTTCGTGGGATATATTATACTTTTGGGTTATTTCCGCAAAGGGCAGCAAGGTTCCCTCCCGCATTAAGTCTCCCAGGTAATTGACGCCCTTTTCTATCCATGAGGACAGATCTAGATTGTCCGTAAAGGTGTCCAAAGCGGTCAAGGGATATAACTTTTCCATGGACAGATTAGTGGTTTTACAACTGCTGTGGAATTTCTTCCACATAGCAACAGAAGCTGTGAGCAGGGTGGGCGGGGGAGGGGGTGCATGGCTGGGACTTAGGGCCACCAGTAAGAGGGTTCTGAGAATTTTTGTTGGGGCAGAGCAGTTTTCTATGTGGGTCCAGTGTTTAGTTAAGTCACCGGTCCACCATTCTTTCAGTTGTTTAACCTGTGTGGCAATAAAATTGTCTTGAATGTTAGGGTCTCCCATGCCTCCTAGGAGGCGGGGTTTATACATAATGGAGCGGGCTATTCTGGGCTTATTTTTACCCCATATATATTTCATAATTAGGCCTTGCATTTCTCTAAAGTATGATGTAGGCACATAAACAGGGAGGATGCGAAATAAGTATAAAAGCTTGGGGAGAGTCATCATCTGAAAAGTGGCGATGCGACCCACCCAGGTAGAGTCAGTTTTCGAGAATCTCTGTAGTTCCTCACCAATATCCTTCAGTGACCCAGGGTAGTTTGCCTTGTATAATTGCGTCGTTTTGGCGGTTATGTTAATCCCTAAATATTTGTCTTGGTTCACTTGCCAATCTAGTTAGAATTTCTCTTTTAGTCTTTTGATAGAGGCTGGGGGGATGTTTATGGGCATAATTTGGGATTTCTGCAGGTTTAGATTATAATAGGAGATACTCCCATATTCTGATAATGCATGTTCTAAGGAGGTGGATGGGTTGGACAGGGTCAGGACTATATCGTCCGCATAGAGAGAAATTAGATGCTCTCTATCTCCTATTTTAATTCCTGTGACACAGTTATGGGACCTTAAAAGTTGAGCAAGAGGTTCGATAGAAAGGATAAATATTAGGGGGGAAGGGGGCAAAATTAGGTCGTCGGAAAGAGTTCCATTTGCTAAGGTATTAGCTGAGGGGCAGGAGTATAGGGCTTTTATAGCTTGTAGTATTGATCCTGAAAATCCCATCTTTTCTATTACCGAGAAGGTGAATGACCAGTTGATGCGGTCAAACGCCTTCTCGGCATCCAATGTAACTACGACCGCTTCCTCTCCAGATCTGTTCAAGTGGTCTATAATATTAATGAGTCTTCTGGAGTTGTCTGTTATTTGTCTGGATTGTACAAATCCCGACTGGTCATGGTTGACCAACAAGGGGATGACCGCGGCTAAGCGGAGAGCGAGTATTTTCCCATATATTTTTAATTCAATATTGAGCAATGAAATAGGGTGAAAGGTGGGGGGTTTACCAGGTTTTGTAATTGTTACGATGGTGGCTTGCCACATATCTTTAGGGAAGGAGCCCAGGGAGGCTGCTTCAGAGAAAACTGCTGTGAGGTGGGGAAGGAGGGTATCCTGGAAGGTTTTGTAATATTGGTTTGTGAAGCCATCTGGCCCTGGGGCTTTCCTAGCAGGAAGGGAATTTATTATTTTTTGGATTTCCTTCTGGGAGGGCACTTTGTTTAGACAAGATAGTTGCTGTATGGGATTTTATGTTCTCTCAGAGCGAGAGTGATCGGCAGGAGCTCTCTTCTCTGGCGGAGTGTGGCAGCATAGAGGTCGGCGAATACTTTTATTTGCTGGTACAGAGACGGCAGTGTGCCTACTTTCCTAATGGCTGCCATGACTCTGTCCTTGGTGTGAAAAAAGTGTATCCGGGCTAGGACGTCTCTGGGAGTCGTGTCAGGAAGATGTTGCGGTCGTGGGACCCTGTGGGCCCTATCGATAACAAGATCCTGTAGTGAGAACTCCGGCAACAGAAGTTTCATCAAACCTTGAATGTAATTAGGAAGCTCTTGCGTCTGAATGTCCTAAGGTATGCTCCTGAATTTCAGGTTGTTGCGCCTGGAGCGATCTTCAAGGTCTGCTAATTTATCTTTAAGGGCCTCAAATTCGTGAGATAGCTCATTGTGTGCATCAGCTAACTGATTAAAGGTATTGGCAAAGTCGCTCATTTTGTTTTCGACATGGGCTACCCTTGAGTCTATCTCTGACTTCTGCCCAGATTGGTATTAGCAAGTTGGTTAGGTTACTTTGCATAGTGGCGCCCAGGGTCAGAAGCATCTCTCTCAGGAGGTTCCCCGAAGCAGGTTCATCAGTAGTGTGAAAGCCTGAGAAGGCCTCCGTTATAGGGGCATTATTGTGGGTTTGTAGGTGCCCGTCACTTGCTGCATCTGCCGCCACGTGCTGGGTCTTCTGGTCTCTGAAGATGGCGGACGTCCATTGCCTCTTTTCTCCAAGGGGCTCTGTGACTCTACCTGCTGAGGCAGGGAAGTCTCTCCCGAGTCGATTCGCTCCAAAGTGGCGCCACCGCTAGTGCCGATGCTCCTCTGAGATGACGGTGAAGAGGTAAGTAAGCTGCCTGAATGAGGCGAAGCCGCGTGTGGCGGGGAGTCGCAGCCATCTTTGCCGCGCTCCTTGTCAAAATAAAACTTGAGCTTACACTGCTTCTGCAGCTTTCTTTTGGCCCGGATTCTTGTCATGGGTAGTTGGGACATCGATGTGTACCCGAAAGGTTAAGTTAATTGCGTGCTTGGTAGAGTTATTTAGTCGCTTTATGCTGGGATCAGCGGAGCTCCGCACTCAAGCGTCCATTCAGCTCGGCCCCCCAAATTCATGCGTTTTTGACCAGTTTGAATTAAGATAATTGGTCAAACCTGTCAAAAATGGATGCGTTTATGCGTTTTCAAAAAATGTGTGCCATCACCCTAAATGGTTCAACTCAAAAATAGATCTCATCCCAGAATTAATAAGCCCCCATAGGTCTACGATACAATAAAATAAAAAATGTTATGGCCTGTAAAATGTGACAATGCAACTCTGCTCTGAATGGCGCCTCCATCCATTCTATGCCTGGCCATGTGCCCGTACAGCAGTTTCCCACCACATATGGGGGAATCAGCATACTCTGTAGAAATTGGGTATTAAATAGAGATGAGCGAGCACTAAAATGCTCGGGTACTCGTTATTCGAGACGAACTTTTCTCGATGCTCGAGTGCTTGTCTCGAATAACGAGAAGTCATTTTTCAAGGGGACCAAGGCTCTGCACAGGGAAGCTTGGCCAAACACCTGGGAACCTCAGAAAAGGATGGAAACACCATGGAAATGGACAGGAAACAGCAGGGGCAGCATGCATGAATGCCTCTGAGGCTGCTTAATCGCACCATTATGCCAAAATTATGGGCAACAGCATGGCCATGACAGAGTGACCGAATGAGGCTAGATAGCATCTAAAACATAAAATAATTGAACCTGACACTATAGGGGACGGCATGCAGAGGCAGCGGCAGCAATGGCAGGCTATAGAGTGTCATGGCGACATACCCTAAATGGACTCAGGTTTCACCAAAGGAGGGGAGCAAGAAGCGCTGAAATGATTTCCTATGTGAACAAAAGGTTGACGGTATATTTAGTCGATAACACAGAATGGTGGCGACATAGTGACCAAGTTCCATAACGTATCTGGTGAAACACCCGAAAAATGAGCCTGACACAGCAATTTTGATAAAGGGACGAAATGTGGAGGCAGCCATGGAGACGACTTCCATGATTAAGAGTGACTACTGGGGCATCCATATTGCTTCTATGATTGAAACTTCAGGTCTCCAGCACGGTGACAGATGGGCCGAGTTCCACTATGTATCTGGTGAAACACCTGAAAATTCTGCCTGACACAGCTCGTTTGATAAGGGGATGATGTGCTGTATATCCTGTCGTGCTCCAGCGTCTGGGGTATAAAGAGTTGAAAGTTGCGCATGAAGACAATGGTGGACGCTGTGGAGGATCGTGGAGGCAAAATGGACAGGAAACAGCAGGGGCAGCATGCATGTATGCCTCTGAGGCTGCCTAATCTTGGGATGGAGCTGGCGGTCCGCTGCCAGGCGAGCTTTCACCTGTCCAAGCACCTGTCTCTCGGCTCCTCCCCACCCAAAATAGGCCTGGGGGCCAGAAGCGTTTACTTTGAAAAAATTATAATTTTCAAAGCAGGCCGGGTCGTTTGAATATTTCACCTAGGAATAATGGAATAGCATAGTGGTTCTATTTTTAATCGTTTTTTCGGAAATGGTTCCATGATTAAGAGCGACAGTATGGGGCATCCATATTGCGCTGCTATGATTGCAACTTCAGGTCTCCAGCATGGCGGCGACAGATGGGCCGAGTTCCACTATGTATCTGGTGAAACACCTGAAAATTCTGCCTGACACAGCTCGTTTGATAAGGGGACAATGGATGGAGGCAGTGAAGTAGTAGTAGATTAAAGGTGCTGCAGTTAAAACTATGTTAGTTGGATCTTGGGATGGAGCTGGCGCTCCGCTGCCAGACGAGCTTTCGCCTATCCAAGCCCCTGTCTCTCGGCTACTCCCCAAACAGCACTTCTAAGCACTTCTAGTAGTGTTCTTATAAGTTTGGGTTATGGTGGGTGAGGGGAATGTAAACAGATGGGCAAGAAGTGCTGAAATAATATCGGTAAATGATAAAAGTTTGCCAGTATATTTTGTGGATAACACAGCAGGGTGGCAACAAAGTTAACAAGTTTGATGTGGAAGCCATGAAAACAACCCAAAATTCTGCCTGGCACAGCTCGTTTGCTAAGGGGACGATGTATGGAGGCAGCTATATGGACGACTTTTGGAGGCAGCTATGGCGATGACGTGTGGAGGTAGCAATGGAGACAACGGGGGTGAGTTCATCTGAAAGTGGCGATGCGACCCCCCGGTAGAGTCAGATTTTTCGAAATCTCGTTAGAAAATTCCTCACCAATATCCCTTCAGTGACCCCGGGTAGTTTGCCTTGATAATTGCGTCTTTCTGGCGGTTATGTTAGTCCTAGAGTATTTGTCTTGGTTCACTTGCCAATCGTTTTTCGAAATTTCCTCTTTCAGTCTTTTGATAGAGGCGGGGGGATTTAATGGCATATTGGATTTCTGCAGTTTAATTAATATAGGATCCTTCACCATATCTGATAATGGCATGGTTCTAAGGCAGGGGTGGATGGGTTGGACATGGTCAGGACTATATCGTCCGCTAGAGAGACATTAGATGCTCTCTATCTTCCTATTTTAATTGCCTGTGACACAGTTATGGGACCTTAAAAAGTTGAGCAAGAGGTTCGATAGAAAGGAAAATATTAGGGGGGAAGGGGGCAAAATTAGGTGTCGGAAAGAGTTCCATTTGACTAAGGTAATTAGCTGAGGGGCAGGAGTATAGGGCTTTTAAGCTTGTGTATTGATCCTGAAAATCCCATCTTTTCTAGTATCGGGAAGGTGAAGGACCAGTTGATGGCTCAAACGCCTTCCGGCATCCACATGTAGACTCGGACCGCTTCTCTCCAGATCTGTGTTCAAGTGGTCTATAATATTATGAGTTTCTGGAGTTGTCTGTTATTTGTCTGGATTGTACAAAAATTCCCCCCCGATTTGGTCATGGTTGACCAACGAGGGGATGACGTGGCGTAAGCGGAGAGCGAGTATTGTCGCAATACTTTTTAAATCATATTGAGCAATCAAATAAGGCGAAAAGTGGTGGGGGGTTTAACCAGGTTTTGTAATTGTTACAATGGGTGGTTGCCCCATAGCTTTAGGAAGGAGCCCCAGGGAGGCTGTCTTCCTAGAAAACGCTGTGAGGTGGGGAAGGAGGGATCCTGGAGGTTTTTGTAATATTGTTGTGAAGCCATATCTGGCCCTTGGGCTTTCTAGCTGAAGGATGAGACTTTATGATGTATGATCCTTTTGGAGGATGTGTATCACGCCTACGCCTAAGATCTAGTCTTTGGCTGCTACACATAGCTGCTGATTTTTATGTCGTACTCTCGATGCGAGACGTTGATCGCAGAGCCTACCCTTCTCAGCGCGGGAATATGTGCCTATTTGGGGGGTGTTCAGCAGAGTTGGCCGAATACTTTTATACTTGGCTATGGTAACATAGATGACGGGCGAAAGATGGCCTACTTTTATGTGTCTGGATGACCTGCCTTCGTTGCTGTAAGATACAGAACGTCAGTTGTAGACTTTCCTAGTCACGATGCCACTGTACCTTGCGAAAGGTATCGCGCTTGCCTGGGATCCGTGTCAGGGAAAATGTGCGGTCCGTGGGACCCTGTGGGCCCTATCGATAACAAGATCCTGTAGTGAGCAACTCCGCCGGCAACAGAAGTGTTCATCAACATTGATGTAATTAGGAAGTCTCTGCGTCGAATGTCAAGGATATGCTCCTGAATTCAGTTTGGTGCCGCCTGGAGCGATCTTAAGGTCTGCTAAATTTATCTTAAGGGCCTCAAATTCGTTGGAGATAGCCTCACTTGTGTGCATCAGCTAACGGATTAAGGTCATTGGCAATAGGCCATGTCGACATGCTACCCTTACTATCTACCTTTGCCATGGGATTAGAGTTGGAGGTTCTGCATATGCGCCAGGTCATGAGCTCAGGGCGCCCCGAAGCGGTTCACTCGTCGTTGAAAAGCTGAGTACACCCGTGGTACCTGCCCAATATAGGGCCCCATTATGAAGGTCTTTCTCTGTACTGTTTGCAGAAAGTCGTCTACTGCAAGCCTTTCAGTTCTTGTGTACGCTTAGGTTAGTAGTCCTTTTTTTTCGGATGTCCAGGGCGTTCGAGTTGAGCCTGGGCCTCCGCAGGTGACGTATTAGTCCGTAGACTTGTGCATTGCGCCTTCTTATGGTCTCTGAAGAGGCTGACGTCCATTGCTCTTTTCTTTCCAAGGGGCTTCTTGATCTCACCTGCTGAGGACAGGGAAGATCTCCCGAGTCGATTCGCTCCAAAGTGGCGACACGCCTATGACGATTGCTCCTCTGGAGACGGTGAAGAGGTCAAGGAAGCTGCTGAAGGAGGCTGAAATCCGCGTGTGGCGGAGTCGCAGCCCATACTTGCTCGCTCTGTCACAATAAAACTTGAGCTTACACTGCTTCTGCATGCTTTCTTTGGCCCGAGAGATCTTGTCATGGGTAGTTGGGACATCGATGTGTTACCCGAAAGGTTAGTTAATTGCGTGCTTGGTAGAGTTTATTTAGTCGCTTTATGCTGGGGTCCATGCGGAGCATCCGCACTTCAAGCTCCATTCAGTCTCGGCCCCCCAAATTCAGCGTTTTTTGCCCAGTGTTGATAAGATAATTGGGTCAAACCTGTCAAAAAGGATGCAGTTTTATGCGTTTTTCAAAAAATGTTTGTGCCATCACCCTCAATGGTTCGACTCAAACAATAATCTCATTCCCAGAATTAATAAGCCCCATGAGGTCTACGATACAATAAAATAAAACTGTTTAGGGCCTGTGAATAATTTGTGACAATGCAACCTCTAGCTCTGATGGCCCCTCCATCCATTCTGCCGGGCCATGTGCCGTAGCAGCTTTCACACCACATATGGGGGAATCAGCATTACTCTGTAGAAATTGGTATTAAATAGAGTATGAGCGAGCACTAAAATGCTTGGCGGTATTACTCGTTATTCAAGAGACAATTTTCTCGATGTCGAGTGCTTGCTCATAACGAGAAGTCATTTTCAATGGGGACCAGGCTCTGCACCGGTAAGCTTGGCCAAGACACCTGCGGAACTTCACTCGACTAAAGGATGGAAACACATGAAATGGACATGGAAAAACAGCAGTGGCTAGCATGCATGAAGTGCCTCTGAGGCTGCTTAATCGCACCATTATGCACAAAATTATTGGGCAACAGCTGACATGACAGAGTGACCGAAGAGGCTAGATAGCCATCTAAAAATAAAATAATTGAACCTGAACTATAGGGAGACGGCATGCAGAGGCCGCGGCAGCAATGGCAGGTTAGAGTGCATGGCGACATCCCCTAAATGGACTCAGGTTTCACAAGGAGGGAGCAGAAGCGCTGAAATGATTTCCTATTGCAACAAAAGGTTGACGTTATTTAGTCGATAACACCAGAATGGTGGCGACATAGTGACCAAGTTCATAAAGTATCTGGTGAAACACCCGGAAACCATGAGCCTGACACAGACAATTTTGATAAAAGGGACGAAATGTGGATGGCAGCCATTGGAGACGTATTTCCATGATTAAGAGTTACTACTAGGGCATTCCATATTGCGTCTGATTGCACTTCAGGTCTGACACAGAGGGTGACAGATGGGCCGAGTCCACTATGTATCTTGGTAATCACCTGAACACAATTCTGTACACAGCTCGTTGATAGCTGGGATGATGCTGTCTGTCTCTCCTGTCGTGCTCCAGACGTGGGGTATAAGAGTTGAAGTTGCGCTACCGACATGGTGGACGCTTGTTTAGGGTCGTGGACAAAAATTTTGCGGACCAACCAGTCGGGCCGCATCTTCCCCATTCCGTAGCCGTCTGGTCTGTCCCTACTGTTCTTGGTAAGCTGGTCGTCCTCTCCAGGCTGGCTTTCACCTGTCCAGCACATCCTGGACTCAATCAGGCTCTCTCCCACCCAAACTAGGCCCCCCATACCCGGTTCACCTTTGATAAATATAACGTTGGTAACAAGCCGTCGTTAACTTTTCACCTAGATAACTGATAAGGTTAACATTTAATACGAGTGTTCTACACTCTTTCTCATTCGGGTTCTCTTTTTCGTTTTTGAACGGTTCCATGATAGAGCGACAGTATGGGGCATCCATATTGGCGCTGCTATGATTGCAACCTTTCGAGTCTCAGCATGCCGGTCGACGATGGCCGAGTTGGCCACTGTACCGTGATACCACCGAAAATATCTGTCCTGCCCAGCCGTTGTAAGCTTTGCGATGTATGGGGCAACTGGGAAGTAAGTAGAGTTAAAGTGCTGCATTTAAAACACTATGTTAGTTCAGATCTTGGGATGGTAGCTGGCGCTGCCGCATGCCAGGCGATCTTTTCGCCAATCCAGCCCCTGTTCTCTCGGTTACTCCCCAAAGCACATCTAAAGAAACCTTTTGTATACATAAGTGTAGTAGTGGTTCTTATATTTTAGGGTTTTTGGCGGGTGAGGGTAATGTACGTATGCGCAAGAAGCGCTGAACATCATATTGGTAAATGATTAAACGTTTGCAGTATATTTGTGATTAACCAGCCAAGGTTGCGACAAAGTAACAATTGTGTGGAAGCATGAAAACACCAAAATTCTGCCTGAAACAGCTCGTTTGATAAGGGGATCATGTATGGAGGCAGCTCATAAGACAACTTTTGGAGGTCAGCTATGCGATGACGTGTGGAGGTAGCAATGAAGACAACTTGTTGAGGCACAGCGTAAACGACGCATGATGTGGAGGCTGCTATGGAGACAATTAATTGGATAGGCCCTATGTGAGTCCACAAACATCCGTTCGACGTGTACAATCTGTTTTCAAACAAGGGAGCAGGTAGTGGCTCCAGAAAACATTTAATACGATTGATGCCTATATGTGCCAGTCCAAAAAGTTTTCAACCAGAGTAGGCAGGGAGGTGGGCTCCTCCAGCAAAAACTTAAATAGAAGTGAGTGTGCCTGTATGTGGCACTCCCAAACAATTCGTTTTAAAACCAAAGGACCGGGTAAGGTGGCCTCCACGTAAAAATTAACTACATAGAGTACTATAGTAAGCAGTTGGCTCTGGAAAAAAAAGCCAGTTCCTCTGCTTTAGTGTACAAATAGGAGGAGAAGGATGAACAATGAGGAGGAGTTAGCAAACATTATTTAGTGATGCTTCATTTCCCTGGTGGAGAATGGAAATTCTGGAAATCCAGGCTTTTATTAATCTTGATAAGCGTCATCCTGTAAGCGCTGTCAGTCGTGTAACGGCTTTACGGTGAGCTGCCACACGCTTGCACGTGAAAACCCGCTTGGACACACACGCTAGCGGTCAAGGGCAGGCAGAACCTCCAAGGGCGTACAGCGCAGTTCGTGCCAATGTTCCCAGCTTTTTTTTGAAACCAGTAGTTGTACACGCTACGTATCCCTCACCATCTTTCCTGTAAAGATTCGCCCTACTCGCCGAGATGGGACCAGTGTGACATGTCTGCTGGGTGACAGTTAAACTGCAAAGGCCTTGTAAAGCGGTTTACCCTGCCAGTGCTTGGGACAGCTTGCCTGCTGGCCTACTTCTCCCTCGCATACTTGTCCCGCTAGAAGTAACGGGCCCTCTTGCCGCTAGCGCGTAAGAGGAATACGCTGTTTCAGTTGTGCACCAGGGCCTGCTGATTTATGCATTCTCACACTCCTTTCCTCTCCAGGATTAGAGGGAAAGAATTTTGCGTTTTGTACCGTGGGTCCAGGAAGTGAATACCAGGTTGATGGTGGTGGAATAAATTCTTTGAACAGCGAGGGTCACGGGATAGGCAGCCTAGCAAGACATCTGCCAATGCGCCAGAGTAACCATCGCGCAAGACATCCTTCCCCTCACTGGTCCTGACTCTCCAGTTCTCCTCCTCCGCCAACGCCTCCACTCCTACTCTGTCTGCCCATACATGCTGAACAGTGAAAGACTGAACAATTGTCCCCTCTAATGTTCGCCAACATCTCCTCCTTTCTCCTCATCCTCCTCCACCTCCTCCGATTTCGCGCGAAACAGACCTGAGGTGGCTTGGCTATCACTCAGAAGGGAATCTTCTTCCCCGTCTCTTGTGACGAAGCAGCAAGCTTCCGACTTCATGCTGACCAGTAGAGTTTTTCAACAGGCTAGCGCGGTGATTGGTGAGGCTGATGGCTGATGATGGCAGCATTGCCACTGACCATCTGTGTTGACTCCTCAAAGTTACTCAGCACCTGACAGATATAAGACATCCACGTCCACTCATCATTGTAGACTTGAGGAAGCTGACTGACCTGACTACCAGTTCTGGTGGAAGTTGACATCTGGCAGTCTACAATCGCTCTGCGCTGCTGGTAAACTCTGGATAACATGGTTAATGTTGAATTCCACCTCGTGGGCACATCGTACAACAGTCGCTGAGCGGGCAGTTGGAGGCGGCGCTGCGCTACCCTGAGAGTGGCAGCATCTGTGCTGGACTTCCTGAAATGCGCACAGATGCGGCGCACCTTCGTGAGCAAATCAGACAGATTGGGGTATGTCTTGAGGAAACGCTGAACTATGAGATCTAACACATGGGCCAGGCATGGCACATGTGTCAGTCTGTCGAGTTGCAGAGATGCCACCAGGTTACGGCCGTTGTCACACACAACCATGCCTGGCTTCAGGTTCAGCGGTGCCAGCCACAGATCAGTCCGCGCCATGATGCCCTGTAATAGCTCTTGGGTGGTGTGCCTTTTATCGCCTAGGCTCAGCAGTTTGAGCACTGCCTTCTGTCTCTTAGCGACGGCACTGCTGCTGTGCCTAGAGCTACTGACTGATGGCGCCATTCCCACGGATGGTAATTCAGAGGAGGAGGTGGAGAAGGGGTGGGAGGAGGAGGAGGCATAGTAGGCCTTTGAGACCTGGACCGAGGTAGGCCCCGCAATCCTCGGCGTCGGCAGTATATGACCAGCCCCAGGGTCAGACTCGGTCCCAGCCTCCACCAAGTTAACCCAATGTGCTGTCAGCGATATATAGTGGCCCTGCCCGGCAGCACTCGTCCACGTGTCCGTGGTCAGGTGGACCTTGTCAGAAACGGCTTTAGTCAGGGCACGGATGATGTTCTCTGACACGTGCTTGTGCAGGGCTGGGACGGCACATCGGGAAAAGTCGTGGCGGCTGGGGACCGAATACCGAGGGGTGGCCGCCTCCATGAGGTTTCGAAAGGCTTCGGTCTCTACCAGCCTATAGGGCAGCATCTCCAGGCTAAGCAGTTTGGAGATGTGGACGTTGAGGGCTTGGGCGTGTGGGTGGGTTGCACTATACTTTCTTTTGCGCTCCAGCGTCAGGGGTATGGAGAGCTGAACACTGGTGGATGCTGTGGAGGATCGTGCAGGCGAAGATGGGGTTTTCGCACGGGAGGTGTTTGGGCCGGGGTCGGTGACATGGGTGGACTGCGTGGAAGACTGACTGCTGGACAAACGGCTAGAAGCATTGTCCGCAATCCACTACATCACCTCTTCGCACTGTTCTTGCCTCAACAGTGCTCTACCACGAGTCTCAGTAACTTGAGACATAATGAACCTAGGGAGTGTAGCTCTGCGGCGTTCCCCTGCTCCCTCATCAGCAGGTGGTGTCTCACCCAGCCCAGGACCACGGCCTCTGACCCCTGCAGTAGTTGGACGCCCACGTCCACGCCCTCGCCCTCTACCCCTAGCCCTCGGGTTAAACATTTTCCAAATTAAAGTGTAAACTTTACTTTTTTTGTTTTTGTTTAAACAAAACGATGCTTCCTATTGCTATGGCTAGTTCACTCTACCCTGACGAGCACACAACTGGATTTTGTCGTGTGGCCTGATGACTTTGAGTATAAAAGAAATAACGTAAAAAAAAAAAAAATCAGTAGAAACTGTGCCTAATTCAATCAACTATCCCCTAATAAATTGTCCCACTTCGGTGTTTGAGCAGTGGATATGTGTGTTCACTAGAGACTAACAAAACGGTTGCAGTTCCTTCAAATTACTCACCATATGGTACTAGCTGCACTACTAATGGCAGACAAGCACCAGCACAAGCAAACCAAAAAAAAGGAAATAAAATGTTATCTGTAGCCCTAGAAGGGCTGTTGAGTTCTGTGATTCACTCCTGCCTCAACACTATTTAATAGAACACCCACGCTTTCCCTGACCCGCAAGCAGCTCTCTCCATAGCGGCATCCGGAGCAGAGATGATTCCGGCAATGGCGGACAGGGTAGCCTTTCAGGGTTCACCCTGAAGGCCCCACCACTGGCTATCGCGTGTGTAAGGGTACCACGTCATGCGCGGTAGTGCAGAGCTCCTGTGGGATTGGCTTGTTTCTGCCGCCAAAAAATCACACGGTCGAGGAGATGCATTTTCTTCGACGCGGCGAAATACTCGTCTGAGCAACGAGCACCTTTTGGTCGCTTAATGTCGAATGGCAGTATCAAGCACGACGATATGTCCTCATCTCTAGTATTAAACTTTGTGGAGACTTTTACTCATTTAATCTATTGTGAATTTTTACTTTTCGGCCACAATTAAGGGGGAGGGGGGTGTGTATTGTCAAAAAAGTTAAAATTGTAAATTTCCATCCCTTTTTTTTTTCACCCCTGATAAAAACCCAAAGGGTGTTAACAAACTATTAAGTTGGTTGTTCTGATACATTGAGGGGTGTAGTTCTATAATGTGGTTTACTATTATTTACTCTCAAGTGCGTTTTGTTGCATTTTCATTGTGCTTAAAATGCATTAAAAACAGCTGATGACGAGGTAATTGGCCCAATTACATTACTGTTTACGTTCGTTAATGCAAAAATGCAAAGAGTTACAAACACCAGCGATGGCTGTTTAAGCGTTGTTAACATCGACGCTTAACGATCAGCGTACTCTCGTAAGACGAAATGTTTAAAACAGTGATGTAATTGTTGTATATGAGTTTTAATGCAATGTAACGTAACCAACACAGGTTTTGTCGTTAAAACGCATATATCAACAGTCTGATGAGAGGTAATTGGCTAATTACCGTACATTTATGTTGTAACGCAATGTTACCGCATTACGTTAACGCTTTGTAACGCATGCGTTTAATTCAAATCAAACCCCTAATAAATTGTCCCACTTCGGTGTTTGAGGTGGATATGTGTGTCACTAAGAGCTAAATACAAGTCTCCCTGCAAATTACTCACAATATGGTACTAGCTGCACTACTAATATCAGCAAGCCCAGCCACAAGCAAACCAAAAAAAAGGAAAATAAAATGTTATTGTAGCCCTAAGAAGGGTTGGGTTCTTGTAGAATCACTCCTGCCTAACACTATTCTAATAGAACACCCTAACGCTTTAAGGACAACTTGTGGAGTGCACAGCGTAAAACGACGCTAGATGTGGAGGCTGCTATGGAGACAATAATTGGATAGTGCCCTTATGGGAGTCCATCTCTCGACGGTTAAATGTTTTCAAACAAGAGGAGCAGGTAGGTTGGTCTCCAGAAAACTTTAATAGATTGATGCCTATATGTTGGCCAGTCAAAAAAGTTTTCAAACAGATGTAGCAGGGAGGTGGGCTACCTCCAGACAAAAATTAAATAAATTGAGTGCCTGTATGTGGCACTCCCAAAAATTCGTTTAAACAGCCCAGCAAGACCGGGTCAGGTGGCCTCCACGTAAAAATTTAATACATAGAGTACTATAGCTATAGCAGTTGGCTCTGGAAAAAAAGCCAGTTCCTCTCTTTAGTGTACAAAGTAGGAGGAGAAGGATGAACAATGAGGAGGAGTGTGCAATACTTATTTAGTGATGCTCTTTCCCTGGTGGAGAATGGAAATCTCTGAGAAATCCAGGCTTTGATTAATCTGTGATAAGCGTCATCCTGTCAGCGCTGTCAGTCGTGTAAGGCTTATCGGTGATGCATGCCACAGCTGCACTGAAAACCCGCTTGGACACACACGCTAGCGGCAGGGCAGGCAAGAACCTCCAAAGCGTCAGCGCAGTTCGTGCCACATGTTCCCAGCTTTGAAACACAGGTAGTTGTACAGCTACGTATCCCTCACCATCTTTCTGTAAAGATCAGCCCTACTCGGCCGAGATGGGACAGGTGACAGTGTCTTGCTGGGGTGACTAAACTGCAAAGGCCTTGTAAAGTCGGTACCCTGCCAGGCTTGGGACAGCTTGCCTGCTGCGCTACTTCTCCTCCGCTACTTGTCCCGCAGAAGTACGCCCCTCTGCCGTAGCGCTGTCAAGAAGGAAATACGGTTTCAGACTTGTGCCACCAGGGCCTGCTGATTTATGCATTCTCACACTCCTTTCCTCTCCAGGGATGTAGAGTGGAAAGATTTTGCTTGTACCGTGGGTCCAGGAGAGTGAATACCAGTGTACTGGTGCTGGAATAAATTCTTTGAACGCGAGGGTCACGGATAGGCAGCCTAGCGAGAATCTGCCAATGCGCCAGAGTACCTCGCGCAAGAATTCACTCCCCTCACTGGCCTGACTCTCCAGTTTCCTCCTCCAACTCCTCCAACTCCTCTTCTGCTGCCCATACATGCTGAACAGTGAAAGACTGACAATGTCCCCTCTACTGTTCGCCAACATTCTCCTCCTCTTCTCCTCATCCTCCTCCACCTCCTCCGATTCGCTGCGAGAACAGACTGAGGTGCTTTGGCTATCCTAACAGGGAATCTCTTTCCCCGTCTCTTGTGACGAGCAAAGCTTCCGACTTCATGCTGACCAAGAGTTTTTCAACAGGCTAAGCGCGGGATGGTGAGGCTGGATGATGGCGGCATGCCACTGACCATCTGTGTTGACTCCTCAAAGTTACTCAGCACCTGACAGAGTATAAGACTACCACGTCCACTCTCATTGTAGACTTGAGGAAGCTGACGACCTGACTACCAGTTCTGGTGGAAGTTGACATCTGGCAGTCTACAATCGCTCTGCGTGCTGGTAACTCTGGATAACATGGTTAATGGTTGAATTCCACCTCGTGGGCACATGCAGTACAACAGTCGCTGAGCGGGCAGTTGGATGGCGGCGCGCGGTATCCCTGAGAAGGGCAGCATCTGTGCTGGACTTCCTGAAATGCGACAGATGCGGCGCACCTCGTGAGCAAATCAGACAGATTGGGGTATGTCTTGAGGAAACGCTGAACTATGAGATCTAACACATGGGCCAGGCATGGCACATGTGTTCATCTGTCCGAGTTGCTAAGAATGCCACCAGTTACGGGCCGTTGTCACACACAACCATGACGCTGGCTTCTTCAGGTTCAGCGGTGCCAGCCACAGATCAGTCCGCGCCATGATGCCCTGTAATAGTCTTGGGTGGTGTGCCTTTTATCGTTAGGCTCAGAGTTGAGCATGCCCTTCTGTCTTAGCGACGGCATGCTGCTGTTGCCTAGAGACTAGACTGATGGCGCCATTCCGACGTATGGTAATTCAGAGGAGGAGGTGGAGAAGGGGTGGGAGGAGGAGGAGCATAGTAGGCCTTTGAGGACCTGGACTCGAGTAGCCCCGCAATCCTCGGCGTCTGGCAGTATATGACCGGCCCAGGGTCAGACTCTGGTCCCAGCCAGCTACCAAGGTTAACCCAATGTGCTTGTCAGCATTATTAGTGGCCTGCCCGTCACACCTCTCACGTCCGTGGTCAGGGACATTGTCAAGGGGGGGGGGGGGAGAGGGGGGGGGGGGGGCGGGGAAGGGGGGGGGGGGGGCGGCTTTAGTCAGGGCACGGATGATGTTCTCTGACACGTGCTTGTGCAGGGCTGGGACGGCACATCGGAAAAGTCTGTGGCGGCTGGGGACCGAATCCGAGGGGGGCCCCCGCTCAGAGGTTTCGAAAGGGCTTCGGTTCCTCTACCAGCCTATACGGGCAGATCTCCAGGGCTAAGCAGTATTGGAGTGTGACGTTGAGGGCTTGGGGTGTGGGTGGGTTGCACGTTAATCTTTCTTTTGCGCTCTCAGGTCATAGGGTAGGAGAGCTGAACAGCGTGATCTGGATGCTGTGGAGATGTGCCGGGAAGATGGGGGTTTCGCACGGGGGGTGTTTTGGGGCAGGGGTGGTGACATGGGTGGTACTGCGTGGAAGACGGACTGCTGGACAAACGGCTAGACGCATTGTCCGCAATCCCTACTAACTTTCATACACCTCTTCGCCACCGGGGGGGGGGTGGGGGAACGGGGGGAGAGGGCGGGGGGGGTCTCGGGGGAGTAATGAGGGAGGGAGGGGGGGGGGGTTGGGGAGGGGTGTAGGGTTTGAAGGGGGACGGGGGGGTTGGGGGGAGGGGGGGGGGGTTTGCCTAGGCACATAGCTCTTGATAATGACCTAGGTGTGCTCTGCGGCGTTCCCCTGCTCCCTCATCATGTCAGTGTGGTGTCCACCAGCCACCAGGACACGGCTCTGCCCCTGCAGTAGTTGGAACGCACCACGTCCCCCCCGCCATCTAATACCTAGCCCTCGGGTTAAACATTTTCCAACTTAACGTTAAACTTTACTTTTTTTTTTTGTTTATAACAAAACGATGCTATCCTATTGCTATGGCTAGTATTCACTCCTACCTGACGAGCACACAACGGATTTGTCGCTTGTGGCCTGATGACTTTGAGTTATAAACGAAATAACGTAAAAAAAAAAAAATCAGTAGAAACTGTGCCTAATTCAACTAACCCCCTAATAAATTGTCACCACTTCGGTGTTTGAGCGTGGATATGTGTGTCACTAAGATAACACAACGGTTGCGTCTCCCTTCAAATTACTCACCAATATGTACTAGCTGCACTACTAATGGCAGACAAGCCCAGCACAAGCAAACCAAAAAAAAGGAAATAAAATGTTATTGTAGCCCTAGAAGGGCTGTTGAGTTCTGTAGATTCACTCCTGCCTACACTATTTTAATAGACACCGCACGCTTTCCCTGACCAGCAGCAGCTCTCTCCATAGCGGCATCCGAGAGAGATGATTCCGCGCGAGCGCGGGCAGCGGGCTAGTCCTATTCCAGGGTTCCACCCTGACAGGCCGCCAACACTGGTATCGACCGTGTGTAAAGGGTACCACGTATGCTGCGGAGTGGCAGGAGTCTCCTGTGGGATTGGCTTGTTTCTGCCGCCAAAAATCACAACGTCGAGGAGATGCAATTTTCTCGACGCTGGCGAAATACTCGTCTGAGCAACGAGCCTTTTGAGTCACGCTTTAATGCTCGAATGAGCAGTATCAAGCACGGACGTATATGTCCTCATCTCTAGTATTAAACTTTGTGGAGCTTTTACTCATTTAATCATTGGAATTTTTAATTTTCGGCCACCAAATTAGGAGGGGGGGGTGGTGTATTGTCAAAAAGTTTAAATTTGTAAATTTCCACTCCCTTTTTTTTTTCACCCCTGAATAAAAACCGTAAAGGGTTAACAACTTCTTAAGTTGGTGTTCTGATACATTGAGGTGGTTGTAGTTCTATAATGTGGTTTACTATTATTTATCTCTCAAGTTGCGTTTGTGTTGCATTTTTCATTGTTTAAATGCAATTGAAAAAGCTGATGAGAGGTAATTTGCCCAATTACATTACTGTTTACGTTCGTTAATGCAAAAATGCAAAGATGTTACAAACACCATCGTATGGCGTTTAACGCGTTCGTTAAACATCGTCGTTACGATCAGCGTCTCTGTAGACAGAAATGTTATAAACAGTGATGTAATTGTTTGTATATGAGTTTTAAATCAATGTAAACGTAACCAAACAGGTTGTTGTTCGTTTAAGAACGATATATCAACAGTCTGATGAGAGGTAATTGGCTAATTACCGTACATTTATGTTGTAACGCAATGTTACCGCATTACGTTAACGCTTTGTAACGCATGCGTTACATCCTCCTCCACCTCCTCCGATATGCGCTGAGAAACAGACCTGAGGGTGCTTTGGCTATCAACGAGGGAATCTTCTTCCCTCGTCTCTTGTGACGAGCGCAAAGGAGGAGGAGGCGTAGTAGGCCTGAGAGACCTGGACCAAGGTAGGCCCCGCAAACCTCGGCGTCGGCAGTATATGAGCAGCCCCAGGGTCAGACTCGGTCCCAGCCTCCCCAAAGTTAACCCACTGTGCCGTCAGCGATATATAGTGGCCCTCCCCGGCAGCACTCGTCAACGTGTCCGTGGTCAGGTGGACCTTGTCAGTGGCGGTGTTGGTCAGGGAACGGATGATGTTGTCTGACACGTGCTGGTGCAGGGCTGGGACGGCACATCAGGAAAAGTAGTGGCGGCTGGGTACCGAATACCAAGGGGCGGCCGCCACCATAAGGTTGCGAAAGGCCTCGGTCTTTATCAGCCTATAGGGCAGCATCTCCAGGCTAAGTAGTTTGGAGCTGTGGACGTTGAGGGCTTGGGCGTGTTGGTGGGTTGCACTAGCAGAGGCAGCAGATGACACAGGGCAAGGAGCAGTGGTGTGCACGGCCGGAGGTGAATGGCCTTGGTTCCATTAAGTGGGGTGTTTAGCATTCATATGCCTGCGCATACTGTTGGTGATTAAGCTAGTGACGGCTTTCCCTGGACCCGCAGCAGCTCTCTCCATAGCGGCATCCAGGAGAGAGATGATCCGCGCGAGCGCGGGCAGGGGTAGCCTACTTCAGGGTTCCCCTGATCAGGCCAGCCACCACTGGCTATCGACCTGTGTAAGGGTACCACGTATGCGCGGTAGTGCAGGAGTCTCCTGCTGGGATTGGCTCTGTTTCTGCCGCCAAAAAATCACACGCGGGAGATGCACATTTTCTCGACGCGGCGAAATACTCGTCTGAGCAACGAGCCTTTTGAGTCGCTTAATGCTCGAATAGCAGTATCAAGCACGACGAGTATGTTCGCTCATCTTAGTATTAAACTTTGTGGAGCTTTTATCTCATTAATCTATTGGAATTTTTATTTTCGGCCAAATTAAGGGAGGGGGGTGGTGTATTGTCAAAAAGTTAAATTTGTAAATTTCCACTCCCTTTTTTTTTCACCCCTGTTAAAACCGAAAGGGTTAACAAACTATTAAAGTTGGTTTTCTGATACATTGAGGGGGTAGGTTTCTATAATGTTGGTTTACTATTATTTAGTCTCTCAAGTTGCGTTTGGTAGTTGCATTTTCATTGTTAAAACTGCATTAAAAACAGCTGATGACGAGGTAATTGCCAATTACATTACTGTTTACGTTTGTTAGCAAAATGCAAAGATGTTAGCAAAACCATGCGTATGGCTTGTTTAACGCGTTCGTTAAATCACGGCTTACATCACGTTACTCGTCGTAACGAAATTTATAACAGTGATGTAATTGTTGTATATGAGTTTTAATCAATGAACGTAACCAACACGGCGTTTTGTCGTTAAACGATATATACAACAGTCTGATGAGAGGTAATTGGCTAATTACCGTACATTTATGTTGTAACGCAATGTTACCGCATTACGTTAACGCTTTGTAACGCATGCGTTTCATCAAATATTTCCACTAAATTGAAGTACGTTGTGTGACAAGAAAACAGTCTCAAAATGATCTGGATATGTAGAAGCATTTGAAGGTTATAATCACTTATAGTGACACAGGACAGATTTAAAATATCACGGTTGGTCCGGGAGCTCTAAAGTGGCTTGGTCCTAAAGGGGTTAATTAGCAGCCAGCTGGAAGTCCTGCATGACTACCTGGTGCAGACTTTCCACATTGGCTCCACCCTGGGGAAGTGACGGGCTATGTCAAAGACCTGCGGAGCTGTGGCAGTGAGCTGATACTGTAAGTTATTGGGGTGCCAGGCTGTAGGCCAGTACCTGTGAGGTAGGGAACCTCTGTATAGTGAATGCCGGAGAGGCTTAGGCTTTGTTTTGAAAAGATTTTTTGTTTATTTTGTTTTAACGCCGAATAAAACTGGCTGAAGTTAACTGGCTAAATAGAAAGTTTGTCTCTGAGGAGAGAGACATAGAGACTGTTGCTGTTTTGCTTAAATTCTTGTCGTGGGTCCAATGGATGAATTTGAGAGATGATTTTGGGCCAAAATTAATGTATTGTCAAAAAAGTTAAATTTGTAAATTTCCCCATCCACTTTTTTTTCACCCCTGTAAAACACCTAAAGGGTTAACAAACTTCTTAAAGTTGGTTTCTGATACATTGAGGGGTGTAGTTTCTATAATGTGGGTTTACTATTATTTAGCGTTCACACGTTGCGTTTTGGTTGCATTTTCATTGCGTTTAAAATGCATATACAACAGCTGATGAGAGGTAATTTGCCTAATTACATTACCATTTATGTTTGTAAACGCAATGTTAACGCATGCCTTAACAAAACGCATGTGTTAACATTTTGTTAGCATGTGCGTTAACATCGCGTTTACGATGCGTTTTGTAAACAGAAATGTTAACAGTGATGTAATTAGGCAAATCACCTCTCCTCAGTTGTTGTACATGTGTTTCAAATGCAATGAAAACGCAGGTCAAAACGCAACGTGTGAACGCACCCTCAAAGTCACTTGAAAACCGAGCCGCTGTTGGTAAACATAGGTTTTAGCGATTTTCATAAAAATGCGAAAAATTGCACCAACAATTCTAAGCCCCATACTAACCTAGGAAAATGAGAAGATGCGTAAAAGCCATGCCAACGTAAAGCAGACATTCTGGAAATTTTATTTATAAAGTTATTTGGGTGCTATG